>OX246740.1:49988746-50431531 GCA_945910005.1 Isoperla grammatica
CTGTGTTGTATCAAGATTGATTCTTAACAGGGGTTGTGTACCATGGATTACTTTCAGCACATGTCGTAAACTATAATATTTGTAACAAGTAGTTTCGAGTGCGTACATATCTAATGCGAATGTAAATTAAAGAGTGTAAGTGGAAGCCATTCAGGGCAGCCAAAATACCGATAGAAAGACACCCCCCTGACATGTATGAGCTCGGCCAGCTCAACTAGGCTCTTGGCTAAGCCGGGAGATGCAAGGCTTGAGTAGGGTTAGTAGACGTAAAGTCTTTAAATCCCCTCCCTCGACCTATAATTAACCAATCCCGCGCCGCCTAGTCGTGTTACTGAGAGTTAACGTTTCTTGCGAGTATCTAACTCATACTAACACTTTGTACGTGAAGTATATTACGTGATGCAAATGCTGAAACCAATGCTCAAAATGAAATTTAAAAACGATGGTGAAGTCAGTTGCCCCGCCTGTGTTTGTAGTGATCCTTTATCCAATAATCTACTTAAGTATGTAGTACGCATCGAGACAAAATATATGAAACAAAAGAACCACAAGTGGTTACCTGCGACTTGGCAGGGCATTTTGGCTTGTACTAAAGGATGGAATTATGATCTATAAAATTACTTTACTCTCAATTTATTTTATTGCTATTGCATCATTCACATTATTAAAGCTGTTATTAGTCCTGGATAAGAAGAGACATGTTTTTTACGTAATATTCAGAGAATTTGAAAAATTATGGAATCTATACGAAACAAATCTATAAAAACAAACTAACTACAAACTAAACTAAAATCTATAAAACAAATCTATACAAACAAAACGATCTTTACTAAGTAATCTGTGAATATTATTTGTGTTCATCTATTTTTAAATTTTTGTTATGTAAACGTAAACTAACAAATTTCCGTGGCGTTCTCTAAAATTTCGTGTCTTTGGTACACTTTTTGTAGAATTTACGTTTGTAAACTCCTCTTACTGTAACAATGATCAGTTTTAGCTATTTTAGCCTGAATTGACGGGGCAGGAGAGTCTTAAGTTAACATCTAGGTCAAGGTTTGCCTTGTATACTTCATACTGATTGACAAAGGGTCTAAAATAGCCTGTGCTGTGCATGCAAGCAATGTTTTCCACGTCAGGCTGTTTGACAACGGACAACATTTGCATTTAACGTCTTATTTCAAGCATCTCGTGTTTACATATGGCATACATTCACGGAAACTAGTTCAAAGAATGAGAGATTCGTTCTTCAGGTAATGGAGAGCAAGACCGTGGTTCACAAAGATGCCTAACTGCTAAGTTGTCTTAGTTAAATAATCTTGGTGATACTACAAGTTTTAAAATAAAATATTATATATTTTTCTATATTTTATTTCAGCATAAATTAAATAAAAAATGTATGACGTATGCTATTTTTCGCATGTGTATCTATAGAAAATCTCCTATTAACAGGCCTAACCACGGGGCGAAACTTCTGGTGAAACCGGGCCTTAGACTTGACTTACTAATCCCCGCGCTACGTATTCCAGTGGTATACATACAACTTCTCCCCAACTCTAGAATTCCTCCCCATCCGCGAGTTCATTTAGTTATTTACAACGAACCGAAGACCGAAGACGGATCTCTGTGACGGCAATTAGTCTTACATCGTAGTCATGGCGTCGGTTTGACAGGCGAACAGACTCGGATGAATATCTGCCGCGAACCGAGTATAGGCCTAATTGAGCGCGTGACATCTCCGACTCGTCTCTCTCTCTCTCTCCCGAAGATTACGTCACAAATCATCATTACGAAGTTAATTTTTACAACTGTAACGAAACTTTTCTCCGTGTTCAAAACTTATTATTTTGTTATTTATTTTGTGTTCTCAATACGGACGTGTGTTCTTTTATATTTCTTACTGTTCTGTTTCTTCTTCATCCAGTAACTGTGTTCTTTCCCAACACAAACATCCCCCTCCTCTTCTCCTTAGCCCAGCTGTGTATAAGCCGCCATCTTGAATGACACCTGTTACCTTCTTTGTTCGTATATATGTACCGGAAGAGCTGTAGTAAAATGTTTGTTGTTTTTCTGCGGGGGAGCTTTCGTGATCATCACAATTTCCTCTGTTTTCCTGGAGCTTGAGCGCAGGTTGGATCTATTGACGTGCAGACTCTCATTAGGTTCAGCGTGGTTGGTTCAATTCTAAGAATTGTACGAACGACCGACAGTTTCCGGAAGTTTTGTGATAGAGTATATAAGTAGTTTTATTGTAGCCTCAGGTTAGTTTTAATGGTTGCAGCATTTCCTCAGCTTAGCGACTCTCCCCTATTCGTCAGTTACGTTGTTAGTTAGCCCACTGTCCAATTCAATAAAGTGGAATTATTTATCTAATCGTGAGTAGTATGTAAATCAGTGATAAGATTTGCTATCTTTTCGTTTCGTAAAATGACATCAAGTAATAAGTTTTAAATCTTATCGCGTGTGGTTAAGTTATGGGATGGTTGACGACTAGTTGTTTCGTTCTTATAGGGTCATATTACTGAACATTCTAAGTAGGTCTGCATGTTCGTGGGTTTTATTTTACATTTTATAGAATATATGTAAATGGTGGAGGCGCCGAGTACAGTATAATTATTATTTTTCTCTGTGTATTTACGATATTTTTATGTTCTGTTTTCATTTTGAGTTTCTTATTTACTTGTTATTTGCTAGAGAATAGGTCTTATACATAAATAGAAACGACAGTTGTGTATAATAACCCATTTTCTCTGTACATCAATCACTCAATTTGATAAAATTTAAATTTCTGGCATAACGGATGTTTTTCTTAGGTTCTGAAAACCCGTGTTCTCATTCACAGACCAATCACTCACTCATGGTATGTTGAGTTAGATATTTGAGTTGATATTACTCGATTCCGAAAGCCATCGAACACACACACAGACTGAACACACTTGTAACTAAACACACACGGCTGAAGGTAAACAAACAACGCCTAACATAGGTCTTCAAATTTGTTAATCAAGTCTGTTTGCGTAACTAATGAATCCACATGAAACCGAACTAGACCGTAAATAAATTCATTTTCCTAAAATCTGCCCTGCCCACAAGATAGTATAGACTCAGAATAGAATGCTCGGTTAATTAAACACAAATACATTTAAGAGCAATGTAGACAAGCCCTCATATTCCTAACTTCGCTTGGGGCTTTTTTTCTTTAGATATTCTTTGATAGGTTGCAAATAATCAACTATTTTGCAATCTTAGTTTTACACGATACTGTTTTCAGATTCAGATTATTAACGTTTAATTTCGATCGTATTGGGCGTATTAAAATTAATTCCCATGCAGTAACGTGCGCATCTACGCACGTTTCTCTGTTATCTCTTATCACCATCGCCATGTTCGCACGCCTAACGGTTATGGGTAGCCCTCAATACTAAACCACGCAAAATTAATGAATAGTATTTTAATGATATCTTGATAACGCTTCAAGGTATATTGAGAAAGTGATTCGTATCGGAGTTTTGGTTTTGCATCATCTAAATTCTAAACAATGATTTGAAAAATTCTAACATATTGTAATGGTTACGATTGTCTTAAAAATTTGGGATTCATTACATAAATTACAATCGTAACAATAACAATGTTTGAATGTTTTTCTTAATTAATCGTTTAGGTGATACAAAATCAAATCGCCGGTATGTATAATTTTAGCAATACTAATATAGGAGCATTAATTTAAAAAGCGTTAATTTAGTGATAAAGATCTCCTTTTCCTTTAAAGTGTGTTTTGGTGTTGGGTGGCTTAGTGTGTTATACCGCAGCACGTTCCTCATCTCCCCGTTTAGCGATGCAATCAATCATTATTGATTGGCTTGTGTTCACCACTCAAGTGGTTCTCTGTCTGTTGTTAAACACCACACGTGTTTACATACTTTCGTTAACCGGTAACTCGTGCTTTGGTATTGTTAACGGTTACTCTTTTGCTTTCACACTTCAACCGAGATAGATGTTGTATCGACGTGAACTGTCTAACCGTCGTTCACCGCCATTGTTCAATGACGCTCAGCCTTCATGTGAAGTTAATAATAATAATAATAATAATAGCGTCTTTATTTTTTTTCTTTTACATACAAAATACAACTGCACTGGTATATGAACAAATACATTAGGAAATAAAAATATTATGAAAAGAAAAAAAAATGGGCGAATTTAAGTACATATGTACTTTTCTAACACTTAAGAGATTAACACACTTAAGAGATTAACGTTATACTTAATTATAGGTACTTACTTTATGATTTATGCTCACATTTCCATAAATATCTAGTTCAATTCCTGGCTCTTGTATTAGCTAACTTCTATAAATAGATACGTCTATCGACCTGTTATTTACATTGTATTTAACGGTTAAATTAGAAGGTATATTTTAACTCCCAATCGGATGGACATATTGTAATGCATACATTGTAATCTTTAAATTAACTTAGTTTTTTTCTTAACTCTATTCTTTTTCTCAATATTGTTATATTATTTTCTTAATATTACGTACTTAATATTATTTTCTTAACTTTCTTGTAAGTTTCGATCCACTACCAAAATAAAAAAGGATTATTTTAAAACAACTACAGTCATCTACTGTATTAATAGTTCTAATTATATTAGAGTGAATTTTTGTTTTTGTAGTAGGAATAATGATATACTTTATGATTGCGGATCTGGATATGGGTCTAGTGAGTATTTCTAACGGGAAACGTTGTAAAATTGTACACGTGTGAAGCTTGCTACAGTGAGATGGCTAAGGTTACGCGCTCATCCACCAACGCGAATCCGGCATATTGTTTGTTTTTGTATCTGCTTTAAAACCAGCCATCTATTCACTGTATGGTGGAGGTGCCGGGTAGCTGTGGAAACCCTATGACAACTGTCGGCGTCGCCTGTAGAGAACAGATGCGGTCTTTGTCTCCCCCGTCCCATTGTCCTCTGTGAAAATACAACCGCAGCGGTCGGTTAGAAAGTCATTTTCACCCCGACTACTTGTTTTCGTTAAACGTATAGTTGTTGCCAACCTCCGCCCACTGAAACACTCGTGCACACATGCTGTTGCTGCACTTCATTGGATCCGACCACAGCAACTCGTGTGGACAACTTTGTTCTGTTCTGTTTTCATTAAGTGCGCGGTGAATGAGTAAACAAAATGGCCGACGAAACAACACAAAAAATCTACATCATTTATTTTGCGGGATTTGGAAGGTGATCATTTATACGGTGACTAATGACAAGTAATTGCTTTAATGTAAAAAAGAATTTATAAGAGTTTAAAATTAATTATAGATGACATATTTCTTCCACTTTGGGCGAATGATTAATCTGATTTTGATATAGAGAGAGACTTTTAAAAAAATCACAAAAACGTTTTCTAAAAAAAAAAGACTAGAGACATTTCTACCTTCGGGACCGAATACCCGGCCACGCGTAGATGCCCGGACAAGCTGTATCCGCCTCCTTTGGGGAGCGCTCCCCCAATATATTGTAGCGGGGTATAATTTGTAAGGCAACGGTGTCCGGTTATCTCGCTCGCGTCGTAACCTTCGACCTTTGACCTATCGACACCCCCGGGGATATTTCCATTGTGTGTATTTGTAACGTTGCGTCGCGTCGTCAACACACAAGTTGTTTATTGTGCTCGTGTTTTATTTGTGTCCTAACGACGCACTCTACTCTCGACGAGGCGATATTGCGTCGTTAGAATGAGATTGTTGCCACACAAGTGCGTGTGAGTGTGCGTGAGTGTGGTTTACGCGTGATTTGTGCGCTCGCTCTCTTAAGACTGTGATGTCCAGCCAAGCGTAAAGAGTGATTTCTAAGCTTAAGAAGTTACTCTGTATTTCTTTACAATTGGCGCAGAAAAATAAAAATGATTTTATTCTCTAGAGAATTTAATTCTCTATTTTATGGACGTTTCCTAGTTTCAATAATAATTTTAGTTTAACAAAATCGTAGTGTTTAATTTCTAAAGATGTTTCATGAATACATTAATAAAGCTAAGTATCTATGATTTTCAAAAAGGAAAATTATTGAATCTGAAGAAAATCCGTTAAGTAGGGCATTGTATTCTTCAGGGAATTACACAATCTACTTCCTGGAGAATATTTTAATGCAATATAGAAAATATCATGCTACCTTTGTATAACTTATTTCCGGTTTACTTAATTGTTCTTACAATGTGCGACTCATTCCTTCGCAGTAATCATTTTTGTTTTTTTATTTTCTTATCACAATCCTGGACACCTGTCAAGCTTTGTGCAAGTGTGCGTGAAGTACCTATCAACAAGCAGCCAAGTGCTTTCTGGTTCTCGAAAAGTGTTCGAAAATACATGTCTCGTGTGCTATTGTATTTTGTTGAACTTTCTTATACATGTGGCATTATCGTTGGTTTGCAGTCCTACTTTTTGGTGCACTGTTCACATTTAGCAACATTCCACCCAGCGAGAGAAGTTATATAATTAAGAGTGGATCCATCTCAATTCTCCACCACTCGCTGAAGTTGAGTTGTGAAGTGTTGTTGCCTTGGGTCTTACTGGAGACTCCTTCAAACTCTCTCTAAGGGCGTATATGAATCACTACCCGCCTGCTAATTATATTCGCGATATATGCATGTTGAGACAGAACAGAAGCTTGGTTGACCTGACATCAAGTTGGCGTTCAGCGGTAAAATGTTCAAATCTTTTTTTTTCTATTTACTTGAAATATTCACTAAATATCATGATCAAAAAGTAGCAAGAAGCCACTTTGGCTCGTCTACAATTCGCGCCTTTCCACAAGTAAATCCAGTCATGTTTTGGAAGGGTCGCCTTATCAACGAATGAAGAGTAAGAGTACGCTGGATTTTCGTTTGATGTTTTTATAATTATATTATCTTTAAAAAAAGTTTACATACGTATTTTTTTTCCTGGAATTTGAATGAAGAGGCCAGGACCTACCTATACATAAAAGATTACTCATATTTACCTTAAGCGTCAATATTTCGGTCTTAAAGTTATTTTCCGCAACACTACCGATCAAATAGTGCGAGCTAGTCTGCTGCGCCACGCACGTGCTCAGTAGAGGGGTTGTGGGGGAGGGGGGGGGGGGGGGGGGTTAATAAATCGTTACCCGTTGTAACGTAGGTATAACGTACTCTCTTTGACTCGTAACATTAGTAGTGTGGTCATCAATCATCCCCGGGACCGGCAGCCGGTCGGGGGTCAAAGGTCAACGACAGTGTATTCAGTATTCACGGGGTTTCAACATGGCCGCTGTTAACCCGGCACCGCCACCAAAACACTTGAATTATTCCCGAGTTAGTAGAGGAGCAAAAGGTAACATTTAAGTTCTCGTGCGCCTTTCGTGAAAGAGTATTGCGGTAAACGGTATTCTGTTACGGCATACCACACGAGTATTTTGCACCTACCTGGCAGATCCTGGCACGCTGCAGAGGGCGCCAGGAGCGTCGTGACGTCATATACACGTTTTAATTAATAACTTTTGAACGGTTTATGTCACAGAAAATATCAAGAGAACAATTTTATGATTTTATACTAGACGAGCATTTATAACCTATCTGCCACATTCTAGCGGGCTGCAGAAGGCGCCAGGAGCGTCGTGACGTCATATACACGTTTGAACTAATAACGTTTGAACAGTTCATGTCACAGAAAATATGTAGGCGACAATTCTACTATAAAATACTATACGAGTATTTTGCACCTACCCGGCAAATCCTGGCTTGCTGCAGAGAGCGCCAGGAGCGTTATGATGTCATAGACACGTTTTAATTAATAACGTTTGAACGGTTCATGTCACAGAACATGTCAAGGCAACAATTCTATTACGAAATACTATTTGAGTATTTTGCACCTACTTGGCACATCGTGGCACGCTGCAGAGGGCGCCAGGAGCGTCGTGACGTCATACACTTTTTCATCAATAACTTTTGAACGGTTCATATCACAGAAAATATCAAGATGAAAATATTATAGACAATTTAAATACAAATCGATTGGTATGTACCAATAGGTTAATCATGCAATATTTAAGAGAGATATTGCTAACAAATAATAATAATTAGATGTGTATATGAAATGAAGGGCATCCCTCATCGTAATATCTATTTATAACTAATTCGGAGTTATAATTGTATCTCTGTGAAGGACTAAATAATCGTAGTCATCCCAACATACCCATGGATATCTGTTGTTTAACAATAATAATAATTTTTATTATTGTATAGGCTACTAGTTACTATTCATAAACTGATCAGTAAAACTCACGTTTGTTAGAAGTTCTCTTCATCTTCATCATCATTGTCTTCATCCTCATCTCCCGTGTTGTCGGTATTCAAGCACTCTTGTTCCTCGTCTTCAGTTGAGCAGCCACAAAGCTCGGTGCACCTCATGTTATTTGCTTTGCAGCTGCATCTTGACGCACACCTTGATTTTAAGCAGTTAACGGCAGCCGGTGCAAGTTCGAGGGTTGTCATGACTGCCACATACTCGTTGCTCTCAAGTAGCCATCCGTAGTCTTCGGGTAATAAGTTGATAGGGTTGGCAACCTGGTCATTATGCCACACCCAGCATTGATGGTGAGCACGTAGTATGGCTTGGAGATATGCGGCTTTGCTGGGTGGAAGCTTTTGGTGGGTGCTTGGCAAGACTTTTTGTGAAACATGCGCTATCGAAGGTCAGACACTGAGCTCAGTTTAGTGAATGGACAGTACAGTTTGCAAACAAACTTCTCTAGACCACTTATCACGGAGTCTTTTAGAGCAACAGTTTAACCTAGTTATTTAAATGCTGAAAATATTTCATGAATAAAATAAATAAATTCACATATAGAGTCTACCCACTCAGTAACTAAACTGATTTGCAGTGGGAGACTTAAAGTGACTAAACCAACCCTGTAGGCCTCGAACACCATCGACGAGTGAGCTATAACCAATCAAAGATCGATATTTCAAATACAATCATATGAATCAGTGATTGGACATTGCGAACACCTGCAGACAGATGCCAGAATCAACAGAAAATTCCAAGGGAACAATTCTATTACGAAATACTATTTGAGTATTTTGCACCTACTTGGCACATCGTCGGATTCTCTGAAAGCTTTCCATCACGAAAGCTTCCACATTCCTGAAAATCCCCCAGTGTTGTCGGTACCACTGAAAGCGTGAAATCCAGTTATTCCTGAAACTTGATTGTGCCTAAATGTGTTGTATAGTGACCCAAGTGCTATTCTATTATTTCCCCCTTCACCTGTAATGAACACAGTATTTTTACAGAGATCGGTGTAACGTCGCAGTGCCAGGATAAGGACATCTGTATCTGGGGAAAAAATAGATGTTTTAGAAGCTCCTCGTTTTGTCGCATCTACTGCATGAAGCAACATCTTTGTATCGGTTTCTTCTTGTTCACTATTTAAGTGTGGTAGAAGTGTTTTTATACTAATAGTCTTGTTACTCCATGCGACAACTGTTTGTCGCTCCATGGCCTGTGAGGCTCGAATTATCTTCTGTGAAAAATATTCTGTTAGCTCATACTTGGTTTTGGTGTGACCAAGTAGTTGTGACATGCTCAAGTGCCCGATGGGCGGTTTGTCTGTAATGCGATAAGCTACAGCAGCTTTTCCTCCTTGCCGGGTCTTTCGAGTAGCCGATTTTAATGAAACAGGAATGTCATATCTATCAAATACCATACCACGTGGACCTCTGAAAACTCACTATAACTGTTGTCAATGCGCATGATAAGAAGTTTGGCTAGATCCTCACAAGTGCTGGTGTGTGGAAGAATCAGACTATGAAATATTTTCAGCATTTAAATAACTAGGTTAAACTATTGCTCTAAAAGACTCCGTGATAAGTGGTCTAGAGAAGTTTGTTTGCAAACTGTACTGTCCATTCACTAAACTGAGCTCAGTGTCTGACCTTCGATAGCGCATGTTTCACAAAAAGTCTTGCCAAGCACCCACCAAAAGCTTCCACCCAGCAAAGCCGCATATCTCCAAGCCATACTACGTGCTCACCATCAATGCTGGGTGTGGCATAATGACCAGGTTGCCAACCCTATCAACTTATTACCCGAAGACTACGGATGGCTACTTGAGAGCAACGAGTATGTGGCAGTCATGACAACCCTCGAACTTGCACCGGCTGCCGTTAACTGCTTAAAATCAAGGTGTGCGTCAAGATGCAGCTGCAAAGCAAATAACATGAGGTGCACCGAGCTTTGTGGCTGCTCAACTGAAGACGAGGAACAAGAGTGCTTGAATACCGACAACACGGGAGATGAGGATGAAGACAATGATGATGAAGATGAAGAGAACTTCTAACAAACGTGAGTTTTACTGATCAGTCTATGAATAGTAACTAGTATACAATAATAATAATTATTATTATTGTTAAACAACAGATATCCATAGATATGTTTAGATGACTACGATTATTTAGTCCTTTACAGTGATACAATTATAACTCCGAATTAGTTATAAATAGATATTACGATAAGGGATGCCCTTCATTTCATATACACATCTAATTATTATTATTTGTTAGCAATATCTCTCTTAAATATTGCATAATTACCCTATTGGTACATATCAATCGATTTGTATTTAAATTGTCTATAATATTTTCATCTTGATATTTTCTGTGATATGAACCGTTCAAAAGTTATTGATGAAAAAGTGTATGACGTCACGACGCTCCTGGCGCCCTCTGCAGCGTGCCACGATGTGCCAAGTAGGTGCAAAATACTCAAATAGTATTTCGTAATAGAATTGTTGCCTTGACATGTTCTGTGACATGAACCGTTCAAACGTTATTAATTAAAACGTGTCTATGACGTCATAACGCTCCTGGCGCCCTCTGCAGCAAGCCAGCATTTGCCAGGTAGGTGCAAAATACTCGTATAGTATTTTATAGTAGAATTGTCGCCTACATATTTTCTGTGACATGAACTGTTCAAACGTTATTAGTTCAAACGTGTATATGACGTCACGACGCTCCTGGCGCCCTCTGCAGCCCGCCAGAATGTGGCAGATAGGTTATAAATGCTCGTCTAGTATAAAATCATAAAATTGTTCTCTTGATATTTTCTGTGACATAAACCGTTCAAAAGTTATTAATTAAAACGTGTCTATGACGTCACGACGCTCCTAACGCCCTCTGCAGCGTGCCAGGATCTGCCAGGTAGGTGCAAAATACTCGTGTGGTATGCCGTAACAGAATACCGTTTACCGCAATACTCTTTCACGAAAGGCGCACGAGATACCTTTTGCTCCTCTACTAAGTTGTTTTAATATCTCTTGTCATTGGTGGATGTTTTTGTAATTTTGTTCCCCTAGATTAGAAACACTTACATCTATTGGAATAATATGGCAATCGTGATTACAACTTGTATTGATTAGTCTATCTATATGTATGTATGTACATTTTTACTTCTTCGCAATATCTTATTTTTATCTATTGATGTGGGTGTGGACGAAAACGTGTTCATTGATATCTTCCGACTTGCGATCTCAGATCTTCATAAGCTCATTAACGCGATAAAAACATTTAAAATGTATTGTTTAGTAGATTTTTTAGCTGTATTAGTCAAGCTTACCATGTCGTTTAGATGAAAACGTATCATTATATGAAAGCTCTTTTTATATTTCATATTTTTATTCAAGCTTTCCCCATTTCTACTTTAATTTCCTACCCCACGTCCCTTTTTAGAATTTTCGTCTTCAATTTCATTTTTAATAATAATAAAATCTTTCTATTGAACCTTAGAGTTTTTGCAGCCTGAATTCACAAGAAAATCAAAAATGGTTTCGTATTCAATTCTAATTAACTAATCCAACGAAGCGGCATCAGCGTCATTTGCTAAAATTCCGATTTTCTCCAATAATAATATTGAAGGATCGGATGTTGGTGGGGGGGGGGGGGGGGGGGGGGCGTTGGAGGGGTCCATAGCATAGTACCTCCTATCACCTCTGGTGCCAGCTACGTATATGATCTAAGCACTGTTTAATTATAGCTTCAACTTACCTACGTCAATTTAATATGTAGACAATCTAAAATACATTAACTCACTATATTATTACAGTGGTGATCTGAGATTAGGCATTGCGTGCCGCATCCTGTCTTCTAAATGACTATGCTCATATAATTATAGACGTGTGCCCAGTCTTAATGTACACGCATCCCAATTTGGAAACACACAATTCGTTGTAATTTCCTATTTTATTACTACAATAAAACAATTTTCTCCGTCTCCAACACCGCTAATTGTCTTAGTGCTCGTCTCATAGAATCCACGTAGCTGCCGGGGCTGCTTTATAACCTTATGATTCTTATCGTTGGTTGGTTTAAATAACTTAGTAATGGAGTATGTACAGAACAAAAGCCTAATCAAATAAGTAAATTAATTGCTTTCGTATTGTCTGCCCTACTAGGATAGATGTTCCCGGGAAAACATTAATTTACATTCGTTATTATGTTTCGTTGCTAAGACGACTGTTTGAAATTCAGTTGGTGATATTAATACCTTCTTTGTGTATCGCGCACCATTTAACAATGTGTGGACTTACGTTATAGTTTGCTGCTTAACCTAGGATCTATTGTGTTATGTTCGCGTAGATATAACAAAACAAACAACTTAGAACCTACTTGACGAGATATCCCAATTATAAACGCAGAGAATAAGAAATCTCATTGTGAAATGAGGTCAGTTTTTATAGTCTTTGGTAATAAATACATCGCTGTTAGTTTGAGAGCTTAAAACAGGGCTGTGCAAATAATTGCTTTTTAATGTGCATTTTGAAGGAAGTTCGTTCATGTAATAAATGATTAGCTTCATGTGGTTGACATTAGTTTTATGAAACTAAAATAAACTGTTTCGTTTTATTAATTTGAAATAAATTACGTGTATGATAACGTGTATTAATCATATTATAAGAACCGGAAATGGAGTAAGATTGTGACATGAATAATTTGTGTTATTTCTTGAAAACATAATTAGATGTGGTTTTAAAACTTGGATAACTCGTCCTACCTATATTCAAGAACTAGATTCACTAGAGGCTGTGTGGTCTTCAACTTATATGTTATCTTTGTATCAGTTCACAAACTCATCACTGCATTGCATTACATGTTTGACGGATCTTGTATGATTGTGTGTAATTACTTTGTATCTAATAAAGCTTATGTAAACTAAATCGTCTGTGCTACAGAATTGTATTTGTTTAGTATCCAATAATGTAGTTTTTCAAATACTGTACGTATTTTATTTATAATTAATTTTCCGGGAGACAGTTTTTATTTTTATCTTGCCGTCATTACAGAGTATAACGGTATGCTTGAAGCAACTAGACCGGATACAGTGTAAAGAAACACGTTTGTAGAGACGTAAAGAGAGAATATATGAATCAATAAAACGTATTAATCTTCCGCAGCAGATCGTGTGTTATGGGTATATCTCCATGTAGAGGATGGTGATGCTGATTATGAACCCAGTGAGTGAGCTATGGCTCTATCTATAGTCTAGTACACACTCGACCGTCCATGGAGGGAGTATATTTGAAACGTCAGTTCTGTTTGTGTTAGGTCAACTTTGCGTGTATACCCGTGAGTGTTGTTTTAATAAGGGTTGGTTTATGCCGGGCACGCCGCCTCGCTATGGCTGCCACCCACCCCCGCGCCACGCATATAACACAAGCGGTGCGTTTAGCTAGGCACCTGCTGGTCATAGGTCGATGCGCCCTTCGTCAGGTCATGAAGAGAATTAAAAACATTGTGTCACGGTGTTAAGGGGAAAGGAGTGAGGACGAAATGTTAAACCGTGGAATATTGAAGATTTTAGTAATAGACCTCAAGAATTCTACAAAATATTCAAAAAGTGGTAATATCACATATGAGCTAAAAACGGGAATAACAACATTTCCAATGTGGAAATCATTACGGTTATCATTTTGGTGACCAATTAATTATTAATTGTTTCAATTTTTTTTAATATCGACCGTAAAGATTAAAATTTTTGAAACTTTTCTAACCCTGTATTTTGTTCTTACAAAACTGAATGTTAGTTTATAATCTATTTTTCAATATTGTGAATCGTTCTCAAGATAGACTAAAAATGCCATATTACTTACCGGTTATTTGAAACAGTTATTCCACCGTATGTACCCCCGACCCGGAAAGTTGGCAATATGGGCTCTGTCAGTTACATATTATGCTTCATTTTGGCCACCACGTCATTTACAACTACGAGGATTTTTTTGTTCAAAAGATTTGACAATTTCCCTTGTTTTGTTGAAGTATTAATAGCGCCATTTTTAGGGTAATCTCTCTCTCTCTCTCTCTCTCTCTCTCTCTCTCTCTCTCTCTCTCTCTCTCTATATATATATATATATATATATTATACGGGTTGTAAATGCAGCGTCATTCTCTGGGGGAAATCTATGTATACGCTGAAATCACTTCTCTCTATAAGCCTTGACAATCTCTATTTTTAGCTTTTTAATTAAAATGTAACCCGTTGAAATAAACCCTTTGAAATATTCACGTAAAGCCAAAGCCGTCCCAAGTGTGGTGTTCCCACGGAACGCATTCATTCATTCATTCATTCATTCATTCATTCATTCATTCGTTTTAGCAACAAAACGTTTCCACCATCGTCTTCCCGGGACGAACAACAACTTAGACAACTGTTTGTTTGAAAAGTTGTATTGGACTTCATGAAAACATCACCGTCGGAGTTTATTGGCTTATTACGACGGTCCGTCCTTCCTTCCTTGCTTCGCTTCTCTCGAGAAAACAAACTTTGAAGATCTGCCTGCCTGCCTGCCTGCCTTCATCTTCTTTTCGAGATGAGTTCGAAATTGTTTAACTGTTTCTGTTTTCAAAGCAATTTCTCACGAGACTTTCTCGGGACAAACTGTGTAAATACACTTTCTTTCTGTCTAATGGAAATATCGCCCGAGAGAGATATGTTAATGTTGGACAACGTGAACGTTTCACTGTCTTAAATGCGGCGCGCAACTGGCATATTTTCGTTTTTTCTATTGAAATCTTGATGGAAACTTCAAGAACTTCAGTTTTGGTTTTGCTTTGTGGATAACTTTGCCGAATGGTGATACCATAATATATTCGTTTGTCTTATTTCGTGTGTTCGTACAGCTTTTGGCGATGGCTATTGTCGTTAGTATCTTTGTATCTCCGTCTCCATATAATCATTATTATATTTAGATAATATGTCTATTTGTTTTCTTACCCTACCTTGCTTAGGTGTACTTACATTTTTATACCTAGTTCTATTTATTGTCAACCTTCGAAAATCAGTTTTATTATTGAATATGATACATATTAAATAAACAAATAGATTAAATTAGTAGTTTTGCACCGTTTACATTCAATTTGTTCGCTTAGGTTTTATGTATTTGTTTTATGAATGGAACAGAAACAATAAAGTAAGTATGCCCGCCCAGCATGCAGTATAGCCATACATTATGCCCGCACCCTTGTGGTCCCGACTTGCGTCGCCGCTTGAAATGCAAGCCCACCCCTCTACGCCCGATACGGCCCCGGCGTCCTAATTCCTCCCCGCACCCGCACCCGCACCCGCACCCGCAGTCCCCCAACAACGCCTCTCTCGCAATTCTTTCTAATAAGCTGGAACGGCGTCTCCGCGCGCGATCAGGCTAATAATCTATTCTACGCGAGGCTCATCGCCATTAGTTCCAACCGGTTCGCTCTTACTTAAGACAAAGCGGGCGGCGTGGCGGTAAAGTTGACTCTCTCTCTCGACGAATGTTGGCACCGGCGACAAAGACTGCCAAGTGCGAAGATCGAAGATAATGCTGTCATTGTTTGGAGATATATCCGCTCCGGCCGGGACTCTCATCTCATCCCTTTTATTAGGGTTCGTTTTAACTTGTTGTTTTAGCGTCGATCACGGGAAAGTGGCTCGCTGTCGTTTTGTTTTTATTTTAAACGGTTTTTCAAGCATTGCGCCTTTTGTAGTTGCGAGTAGGATCGCCCAACTGATTTGAATTAAATAAATTTATAGTTATTTTCTATTACTCAATTGTTCTCTTTTCTATTTCACTGACTCGTGTCCAATCAGCGATCGGTATTCAAAACTGGAGCTCGCTGATTGGTCACGAATTACTCGTCTGTGACGAAGGCATCGGTAAGGTTGTTTCAAGACAACTATATATAATACAACCAAAACATTCATGTATCGTTCTCATCTTTTATACAAACTTTCTTCCTTATACACTAGCGGTGACGCACAGATAATATTGCTGCGGATGTCATCACGGAAATATCACGTTAAAATTTCAAGGTAATTATTAAAACACACATTGCGTAATCTGCTCCGTCATTGGACAGGAAAAACACAACACATTGATTGATTATCGAGAGAATACGTTGTTTTCGTTGCGTTGTACACTTGTCGCGAGTGGCTGCGTCAGTGAGTGCACGAGTACTCATGTGTACCGGACATGGCGACACATAGAGATGGCCGTCCATGACGTCAGAGAAAACGGACGGTTAAGGCGCTTTCATAGCAACACGGCAACACGTTTATTCCGGACCGGCAAGTCAGATGAACAAATCAGGGCAGGCACGGCAAGTTTCTGATTGGTTGACGTGATCTGCCGGTCCGGAAAAAACGTGTTGCCGTGTTGCTATGAAAGCGCCTTTAGTCGTTGTACGTCGCGACGCCGCGGCCGCGTTTTAGGAGGAACTTGTGCGTGGAGACGGTGTTTTCCCCCGTCAGATGTGTATAATAGCCTATGGCCTATGGCCTACTTCGACATCGACTTTCCCCTACATCCATCTACACACACACACACACACACATAGAAAACTTTAACAAGAGTCGGAGAGATTTCCGTGCACAAAGCCCAACAAAATGAAATATCGTTTTCTACCTCCAATTTCGTGTTCGTTCTAGATTTGAAAATACGAAAATCATTTTTTTGAAAGGGCCCGAGTAGAAGTGCAGTAAGCTCATGCTTTGAAAGCGAGGCCTCGTTGTATGGTGCAGGGTTGTATGGTTACGTCACGTGGCTGGTAGGCATCGCCTGCTACTAATTGGGCTACGCTACGGGGTAAGTGAAGTCACGTGGTTGGTAAAGGCATCGCCTGCTACTAATTGGGCTACGAAGTCACGTGGTGTCAAGCGGAGGCGACAAAGACTCCGGAAAGAAAGCGCGCGACACCCTCGTTTTCATTTCCCTTGCTTGCGTTTTGTATAGTTCCTTTTGCTTTCTATAATTTCCATTTTACACATTGTTTTGCAAATGCAGTGAAAGTGCTTCTGTGTTTTATAAGTGTGTTCTTACAAAGGGCCCGTTAATTGCATACTTAGGGGCTGACTCTTTTCACAAATTGTAAATATTGTATACTCTACTTCTAGTGTCTGAGTTACTATTAAAAATAAATATATTAGCGTTGCAAACAGGTACGATTTATTTATTTAATAAATAAATTGTTATGGACTGCGACGCCAATATATAGTTTACAATAGCTTTTAACCCAACATTATTACCAATGTGTGTGTAGCTCATTTGTCCAGTGGGTTTATTCCTGCTTCCAATGGGTAAAATCCATTGTTTTCGATTCGCGGTTCGAAATATCGCTTTTAAGGTTCTGGAATTGACTGAAATCTATTGATACGATACTACAATACAACTTACTGATCCGTTCTATCGAGATATGCATAATAAATGGTATAGTGTCCCCATCGGATATCATTCGTTGCGTCTATCCGAGTGGGCATACAATAAACGCAGATTTCTTTTGTCTTCCTGTTGTTTTTGTAAGACGATCCCAGCTTGTAGGCTGAACTTCTAAAGCTCTAAGCTCGCCTGGTCGATGCAGGCAGGCTTCTCGTTCCACACTATAATACGCGCGTCATCTCTTCAACTCTCGTACTTTTGTTCTTCCCGTATTGCTGTCACTCTTCCTTCCTTCCGTCCGTCACGTCCCCCCCCCCCTTCCTCCCCTCTTCCAGGCTCTTCCAGAGCTCTCTAAGAAAACAACGCGCTGCTGACCGAATTGCCTTCTCAATGTGTCGTGTAGCTGCGTTGAGTGAAAGTGCGATGCCCGGCCAGCGACGTTGGAGGAACTCTCTCATTATATCAAAGATCTTATATAACCTCTGACAGATACACATTTTTCACATTCTATACATGTAAGGATGACGTCACTAGAAAATACATTCTTAAAGTTATTTTGAAAAAATATCAGAACAGATCAATGTTGTTGTGTCAAGGTATAACCAGACAATATTATGATTTTAGTCAAAGTGCTCGTTTCTTTGACCGGAAGAATAATATAGTCGCATCGGCACACGTAATTTATTTAATTGTTTATTATATTTACAAACATAAATTCATTATCGTTCAAATTTAGAAGACCCATTCGTGAAACGCAATTATTGATAATTTGTTATAGATGATCGAAGCAGTATCGGCTGCTGTTTGGTAGACATTCCACTGCAGACTCATTCTTGCTTCTATACGGGATGTTTTTTTTTTTAAAGGCAAACATCTCTCGTTTTTCATTTCCGGCTCACATTATACTACTAGCTTTGATTAGAGCAACACGATATGTCCATTATAGATAACACGCGCCGTTCACGTGGATCACGTGATTGTGTATTGGGGTTGTGACGTCATTGTGGGCGCATAGCTCGCGGCGGAACAGCCGCCCGCTGACAAATGGCGTTGTCACGTTCGCCGCCGGCCATCATTGGTCGTGACGTCATTTGTTCGGGAGGCGACATTCCTCCGGTTCTAATAATGTATCGGCAGTGTTTACCGATTACGTTATTTAGGGGGTTCTTTCTCCCCCATGTTCGAGGGGTTGGATACATTGACTAGGCCATGTTCTTCTGTGCCGACTAACTGTGGACCTGAAGCAATCACGTCCCCTTCTTTTCCGTGTTCTTTTACATCCCCTTCCTTCTAGCGTCTATTGAGATTTATTCAGTAGTTCTTTTCATTTTTTACGATCCCCCCCACGTTTGCCTTTTTACTCTCCGACCCTGTTTCCCTTTCTAGTTAATAAAATTAATTGAAATGGATAAAAAAAAATATATATTAAACTCTCCGGAGACTAAACTATATCATTCGTATCTTCCCACATTTATTCCAAGATGTATTAGATTTTGGAAAATAGAATATATAGGCTTCTTTTTATTATGATTATAACATGGAAAATACCAAACTTTTGTATTTTTGGTTTGATTATAAAATATACGAAACAGTGCCTGTCACATTTCACGCCTCCATTTACATTTTTTCGGCTCTTCAAACAATATTTCATCAACATCAAGTTTTATGTCATCCATATAACACCGACGCAATGTATAAGCAGTTTTGAGACCTAGAATTCAGTTTTGAGCATTTGTCACACCGATGCAATGTATAAGCAGTTTTCAGTTGTGAGCGTTTGGCCGAACCGTGATCGCTCTTTGTGTTTGTGTCTCAACTATGAAAACCGTGCACAATCAAAAGTTCTTAGTATGTAATATATTTATTAAAAAATGCTACTTATTAGTTTTTAAGAGCTAAAAAGTGAATTTATAAATTTTTAAATTTTTCAGTCATTACGTTTGTCATTAGGGAAACAAATTTCTTTAATTGACTTACATTTTAAAACTGTTTCAAAACAATTTTAAACATCTTACATCCAGCATTTAGTTCTCACTTAAACTTAATGCAGATTATAAATTTATAATAGCCACTTATTCAATATTGTGTATTGTGTTCTTAAGGTATTACAAAAGCATGTTAATTGTGCGCGATTCTTAATAAACGGAGAGTATTTATCCCCGTTAAAGGGGTTCTCACCCGCTACACCAAAAAAATATGTCGTACTAAGGCTGATTAGCTATGAAATTAGCGACTAAATGAAAAGAAATCGGGTTCACCATAACCCGGGGAAAAATATCAAAGTTAGTGATTTTCGAGCTAGGTCCCATCGGCGAAAATCTCCCATAAGAAATAGCATTGGGGCGACCTGTATGCCTTGGGACCTTGGAGGATTCTGCTCCAAAAAAAAATGATGTAATACTTTTCGCTGCGTCTTTCTTTTCTGCGTATTTCGTATATTTTGGTTTTGTAATCGGAGCTTCCGTTCAGGTACAAAATAAAGATGTGTAATCGGGTGCTCCATTTCGTTTTGAGCGTTGCTGTGCGTTGCTGTGCACGTCGAGTCGGCGGGTGTCGACTGTCGAGTTGGTGTCAAGTAAGCCAAGCGAGAGAGAGAGAGAGTGAGAGAGAGAGAGTAGTAGTATTGGGAGGGGAAATAGTCAACGCATGCACAATGAACGCGGTCTGCTATGCGGTGTCGAATGGAGTACACCAAGGCCGTCTAGATATATCGCTTCGAGTACACTCGCACCAAAAGCCGGCTGACACCAACAGTCGCCGCGGCAGTTAACCAGAAATTTCATTAATTAATAACAATTCACAGGTTTCAACTTACGATGTTTAATGGTTCATTATCGATTGGTGTGGTGCAGTAGATCATATGGTAAAAAATAAATCTAGCGGGTGAGAACCCCTTTAACGGTGCCAATACTTACCTCCCTATTGTCTGCAAGTGTGTCAATTCCTCCCGCTTTATACCGCGCGTCCTACAATGGGAGCAAATGCGGGATAACGGTCGCGAGCTTCCCCTGGGATAAAAGACTGGGTTGTTCAATGTTCACGTCCGTCATTGTGTTATGTATCTAGTGACCCACATCCTGGATGCACTTATACTTAACACCACCTCGTGTGTGTGTACAGTGTACCCTTGCCCACAGGAGTAAATCAACTGTAGAGTATAACACTCAACTGCACTCACGCTATTACGTTGTATCTCGGTCTGATTTACTAATCAATAGGTAACACGTACGTTGATGAGAAATAACTATCGGTAACCGTGTGGGATAAGAAGTGAGGACAGAAGAGTTAAGAGTGAATACATGTTCTCACCTATATACCCTTGATTTAATTATGTTGCATACAATGCACTGGCCGACATATATAAACTAAGAGTAAGCTGTATATTACAGAAACCTTC
This sequence comes from Isoperla grammatica, assembly GCA_945910005.1. Taxonomy (NCBI): domain Eukaryota; kingdom Metazoa; phylum Arthropoda; class Insecta; order Plecoptera; family Perlodidae; genus Isoperla; species Isoperla grammatica. The sequence continues at coordinate 50,009,835 of OX246740.1, forward strand.
TTGATCAACAAATATCCGGGTTGTTGCTCGTTATGTGAATCTAGCAGTTACGAGATGAAATGTGTCTCCTGTTTGTTTAAATAAATAAATAAATTCACATTTAGAGTCTACCCACTCATTAACGAAACTGATTTTCAGTGGGGGACTTTAATTTAAAGCGACTTAACCAACATTGTAGACTCCGAACACCATCGACGAGTGAGCAATTACCAATCAAAGATCGATATTTCAAATATGAAACATATGAATCAGTGATCGGACAGTGCGAACACCTGCGGACAAATGCCAGAATCAACAAGGTCGATTCAGAACAACTTTGAATTTATTGAGTGCTTCGTTGCTAGGACGGCTCTAAAGTCACCGTTTACTTATTCCTAATACAAGAAGGTTATTGCAAAATAAGCTTTACATACATTTAGGCCATGCGCAGTTGGCCGCGGTCGATTAGGCGTTGGTCTTCTATAGTAACCAGCGGTCTCTGGGTTCCAGGTTCGAATCCTGGCTTGGGCATGGATGTCATGTGTCGTTTTCTCATCTTCATAATCACCCACACATCGTCTCGATTAGCATCGTTGCAAAAATATGATACGGTATACGTTAAACTCGTGGTTCAGATTTAGAATGCGTGATATTTTAAACCCACAGTGTAAACCGTGAAAATTATCTAAGATAGTTATGCTCCATTATGCAAAGTTCGAGAACAATCTTATAAAAGTGTAGTGATTGTACGGCTCGCCCGCGGCCCTGGCACGTGACCCTACGAGCACGCACACGCACACGCACACGCATGACACGGCAACAGCTGCCTCGTCTGTACGCACGCAAAGTATCGCGTGTTGTCGGGACTACCGAGCCGTTTACCTTTTGTTGGCATTAATCAGAGTATATTATTATGATTAACAACAGGTAGCCTTGTCTGGTCATCCGCTTAGCTTTGTGTACACCGCTCTTGTGCGGCCTGTGAAGGTAGCGTGTCAGTTCTTTTGTAGACGAAGAACCATATGGGTGTTTATTGTCTTTTATTATCTACCTGTTCAACTGTTAGTTTTTGTGCCTTATGTTTTAATATGCCTTATTGTTAGATTTCCTTTAATCATGTCACTTATAAAAAGAGACGGTATGTATTCTGATGGGAACAATATCAACTAATGTACAGACAGGTGATGTTAATTTGTTTGTTAAATATTTGAGTTGTTGAGTCTTTGTTGAACCTAAAATGGTGCAGACATTGGTGCACAATTTTAGTGGTTTATTCCTATTAGTATCATCTGGCTAGAGTTAAGGAATTGAACCTTGAATTGGGTGTAGGTTTATATCCACCAAAACAACGAGTCAGAAAAAATATATCCACGGTCGTTAGTTTCTACAAAATATACAATTAGGGCCGGTATTTCAATGTCCAGTTAAAGTGTCAAGTAAATTTAACTGTCAGGTAAGCCAAGTATGGTGTATTTCTATTGGCCGTTGTCATGGTGAAAACAATTTAACTGAGAAGTAGATTTTAACTGGACATTGAAATACCGGCCCTTAGTCAAGGAAAGTGAATTCGGTGTTATAAACCATTAAAGTTATGATGTTTATTGTTGTGTAACGAAGATTATTTAGTATCGTCTTTTTTTTAGTTACCTCGTACGATATGTAGAGCTACCCTGGACCTATTTGTTCCTGATAGGGAACCTCTATAAGTATATTTTTAATTAGTCGATTGGATTTGTGGAAAACAATACTTCGTTATATCATCTTTCTATAAACTCTAGTTTATTTTTTCAAAGGCGAATTTCCTAAGGCGATTATCGTAAATTTTGTAAGATGAACGCTGAGTTCCATTCACAGGTAACGCGAGCCTGTAATTATGTACCAATATTTAAAAAAAGTAAAATATTTTTAGACAGCTTTTTGCGCTTCAAAGACGGAATTTTGTTTTCACGGCATATCAAATATCTATAAAGCTAAACTGTATTTAGCTCCCGGCAAGCTATAGATGATTCTGAACATGAAAGCCGCATTATAGCCATACATACATCCCAACGAGTAATAATGATTAAAACAAAAAAAAAACTCTCGTGTTCTTTTCACGTCCTCGTTTTTTTTCCTTTATCAGTTTTTTTTTTCAACAACCGAGCAAAATGTTAAAAACGCGGGGATTAAAAATATATACATCAGACTGCTTTGCCCATAGGTATCGTTCCGGCTTTTAGGTTGTAGATTATACTGTAGTGTGGTATGCATGGTTAGATTATGATCTAGTAATATGGGCGTCCATTGATGGTGAATACTCTCTATGTGGCGCTGTGACACATTATAAGGTTGTTTGTAACATGATGATGCTGACATACGATACCGAGTCACGTGATGTTACGTAGTAATGTCACAGATAACAAGGTAATGCCATAATGTGATGCCAACATCAGAAATATGATGATGCAATTCAAGTGTCTTGCGGTATATACAGCGAGGAATGTTATCATGTTGGTAAACAATGTCGATGATACGCATTCGTTATATGACTACACCTGAAGGGGTAGAGTCGTAAGGAGTGTCTTGTTACATAAAATAACATTTTTATGTATTGTCTACACTTGCCACAGTTACAAGAGCTGATTATCAAAGAGAACATTATTCCGTTTATTATGTACTTCGTTACTATATGAGGATAGTTTACGCGTACACCAGTGTAGATGAGTCAATTTCCTGACGTGTACATCATTATAGATAGATATAGTCAATTTCCAAAGTTTAAACAAAATCACAACCCGAACTGGGAATCGAACTCTAGACCTTCTGCATTGGAAGCAGGAATAAACCCACTAGACTAGCGAGCTAAACAATAAAACTATTTCTTCTTGTACTGGCATGTGATACTACTACGTTCAAAGCATGGCAAACATTATACATATTGGATCGTGATTGTTTGAATTTATTATTAAGGGTTGTATTTCAAAGCGAAAATAATAAACGTAGAGTCCTTGACAAGTGTTCGTTTAGTTAGCATACATGGATCGTACTCGTTGTGCAATTCGATGCACCCATCCATGCAAACGAACGCTTCGCTTGGACTGCGCGCTCGCTCATGTTTGATTGTTCGTAATTGAATATCACTATTCTACTCTAGGATGGAATATTGTGTTTCGTCATTGATCTAGTTAGTGGACGGATGAGATTCAGCCGGACAGTCGGGAAGTATTTCGAGGGTGCAAAATGTACATGAAGACGTGCGGCCATTTCACACAAGACATAAGGTGCTCAACTCATGAAAAAGGGGTAAAAAAAAAAACGCGTCGCGAATCTTGCATCGCGTCATTGAACGCGATTATTCATATTAGAAGACTTAAATCATGATCAATCAATTAATATAAACTAGTGAAAAGAGTTTTTCATAAAGTAATAACTTCATTACAAACACAAGATTAAAAAATAGAAATTTGTCATTAACAAAAAGTGTAACACCAGACTTTTTCATCAAATTTTGTCATTTAGACGGTCCAACTTCTTGAATCGACTTTCTTGGACGGTGTAAAACAGCGTTTACTTCTTCTAGTAACAATCCGATGGCCGCTACGCGCGCAAGTTGTCTTATGCAGCTATATTATAGATGGTACAATATTCTCCGAGAGACAGCGAGTGTATTGTCTGCGACGTGTTGAATGTAGTTCCCCGCTCGCCGAACCAAAGTTATTTAACTACCATCTCGACGAGCTCTTGTTTCCGTCTTTAGAGTTTCCGCACAGTTTCCGCCATCTTGATTGAAATTGCGCATATAAATGTAAATTCCCCCTACTGAATGAATGGTGATCGAGGTTTCGATCCAGACTACCGTATTATATAAGTTATATCTCGTCTTGTCCAACTTTTAAAACTTTCCGTACTCGTTAGTTGGTGAGGCTTTGTTCGGAAGTCATTTGTGCGGCTCGCTGCGCGTTAAGACTGTTCGTCGCGGATAACGGCGGGTTTATATACTTCGAGATATCGAATTATGCATAACTCGATGAGACAATACTTACCGATACGGCTGTGCTGTTATTGTATTGAAGATGAATTGTGCTTTCAATAACCGTATGCTAAGTTATGGTGGTAAGGAGCTCAGTGTTACTACAACTGTCTCTCATTTGCAAGGATTAGCGCTCGATTCCTGGTATTCTTTTCATGTCTATCTTGACAACTTGATTTTCGAAGATTTTTCTCGTTCACAGTGAAGTGATTGGGTTTGGGGGGTTCATTGAAAAGCACGATAGTTGGTTTTCGTCGTTAAGAACACACGACAGATAAAAATTTACAAAAATATTACTTATCTATCCGTATTGCATTGAAAAAATAAATTAGCTGTCTTCAATTCAATCAATAATGTCTTTGCTTGCGTAGTTTTACTATATCAATCAAATTATCCTTTTTTAAACGTTTTTGAATCTGCTGTGTGTTAAAGTTTTAAGTTATGAGCGAAAACACGTAAACCTGCTATTGGTTTGGCTCCAGCTGTCCCAATATACTTGAATCTAACTTAGTCGCTATAAGAAGACTTGCACCCTATATTCGTGACATTAAAAATCACGTGCACACGTTTTGAGTAGATATATATTGCGGTTTATAGGAACACACCGGCTGGCCGCATACGGTGCGGTTTGTGGTCAGCGGACGTTTATAGCAACAAGCACTGGGCGTACGTGGCCATTCATTGTCGCAATAATTACACTCCATCATTATAAACGCTCCATACAAACGTCTAAACACTTTGATGCCCAACTGTTAAACATTTGGCAACCCTGTCCGGTAGTGCAGCCCCCGGCGATGACAGCTGGCTGGTTGCGGATGACAGCTGGCTGAGGAAACCTAATGGATGTTGCTGCGTCAAACTTTGTTGTCAGAAGTCTTGTAATTTGTCAGCAAGCAACGTGTTTTCGGACGTTTAGCCGATAGTTTGTGGGGCGATGTGTAGAGGCGCTGGCTGCGGTCGTGTGCGGCCTAGTTGTCGTTGGTGAATTGTGATGGTGCTCATTTCACTTCGTACATAAATGATATGTCTCGCCCTGCGACCAAGGAACATGTACTTGCATAGAGGGCTTTAGGTTTTAATTGTAATGGTAGATGCGCATCCTTTCCTCAACATACAAGGCATTAATCCATTCAAATCAATTCATCAAGCCAAGAAAACTATCATTAATCAGTTCGATGTTCCGTTTAACATGTATCTAACGTAACTGATCACGGTCTATAATAATAAAGTAATGTTTCAAGAAACGCTACACACAACATTGAAAAAGTGAAAATTATAGGCCTACGCAATTTCGTTTCGTAAGAATTAAAGATTGTTAGGAAAATATTCGCGAATTTGTAGTTATTATAGTTGTTGAACTTGATTTAATTTTGTTCTAATGAAACCAAATGGTGCCTAATTTCCTCTTCTTCAATGTTGAGTCAAGTTGCTGTGATAGATGACTATAAAACGCTAATGTCGATCGGTGCGGTTCGATCGCGTATCCCTCCTTCTTACGAAAAGACAACCGAAGTTCTGATATTACATAAGCTAACAGCTAAATTCTGGACGCCAGTAATTATTTAGTTATTAGCCAGTTAGGTCTTGGTGTTTGTATACTAGGTCAAGTTCAACGTGAACATTAAGTTGAAGCCGTGTCCTGAGTAAAGTTTGTTAGCCGAGGGGTTGATTCTGGTATGGTAACCGTGAAAGTTGTGTATATTACACCCGTCTATCTATGTCTACGATGTCGGCCCACCCCATGGGTACCTGGGAGTGTCCGAAAGTTGAGGTTATATCTTGACCTCTAGACATGACGACGACCTCAGCCTTGATGACATTTTCTTTATCATGTACTTTTAGAAGTCGATAAAGAAGTTTCCCCTTTGGAGGCAGAACTTGGTGCTTTTAGCTATAGCATACATTGAAATGTCGTCTCAACGCATCGGCACGGATTTGTATTTTTTGAATTTATACTTTTCGACTGTTAGTGCGCTACTTCTGCTTTTTCCCTTCAATGATTTACATTAACACATTCTACATACGAAGTTAGGTATATATATAAATAAATTGAACAATTAATAGTTGGAGTGAATACAAACTACTTGCCGGTGTAGCTTCCTATTCAATATGCTCGAGTCCCACATTTACAAACGAAGCAGTATAACGTCCGGTTTGCGTTCCGTCGTGTAATATTCCGAATCTGTTCCGTATTATGTTCAGAGGGTGTCGTACGTACGTTTAGAGCACAATGTAATTGTTGCCACACACTTCGATGAAATGCTTTGTGCGTCCCTCCCCCCCCCCCCCCCCCCTTCGGGTATAGTTGCTGCAATAGCGGCGACGGCGTCGTCATTCCTTGCATACCTTATAACTTTGCTAACAATGGCGTCGTTGCCTATATATATGTGCACGTTATTATATAGCAGACGTTGCGTTGCCATAACTTATACATAAATATTTGCGTTAATTCCTCATCTCCCTCCCCTTCCCTCCCCCTCCGTGAACACCATTCGTCGCAACCTGTTACCGAAATAATCATCTGAGCCACCAGTGTGCACGGGAACCTTTAGGTGTGTGAGTGGAGTCGGCTGATTCAATATTAACTACCCGACCCGACCCGAATGTCGGAGTCTAGTCCCGGAGATGTGAGTGAGTATTAGGGGACTTCATTTGCGGCTGCATCAATCACATTTCCTCGAGTTTAGATTAGTCGAGGAAAAGTGGTGGATTTAAATCGGGTTCGTATCTGTGTGTACAGAACAACAAATTCGCTCACCACACTTTCGGCAAGTTTCGAGAGAGAGGAGAGAGCGTGTGTGTGTGTGTGAGAGAGAGAGAGAGAGAGAGAGAGAGAGAGAGAGAGAGAGAAAGAGAGAGAGAGAGAGAAAGAGAGAGAGAGAGAGATGAGTTTTATCGCTATTTCCCAGTTTATGAAACAACCCTAAGCCCTTCGTTTAGAAGATTTAAGCTCGTTTTTGACAGAGTATTTACCAAACTAATTAAAAACACTAATTAGATGATCAATACTTGATGAGTTTTCGTTTGCTCTGCGGTTTATGTGCGTGTGCAATATTTACCTTCGTGGTTTGCGCATCGAGAATGAATTTATAAAACCTCTTAATGTCTCGTTTTGTACATTTTTTTAAAACGTCAATCTAATTATTAGCATCAATACTTTAAGTTTGCGCTTAAATAATTAGTGAGGGGATTTGGTTGGCAAGAAGTGGATTCTGCGAAACAATTTGCCTTTTTTTCGAGCTGTCGAAGCGTTATCGGTTTTCTGTCATAAAAGTAACATAAACGCTACAGGTATTTAAAAATGCAACGTTTGGCTGTGATAAAATTTGTTCATCGCTGGAGGCTTGAAAAGAGTGGGGTTTTTAAAGGTTTTCGCTAATACAATGTCGAAAAAGGAAAAACGAACGAAAAATGCCAATGAAAATCAACATTCTAAAGAAAAAAAAAACTACGTTCGGTGGATGTTATTGAGTACCGCGCGTCAAATAGAACGGAGAGCTAGGAAGTTGCAACAAAAGCATGAACAGATATTGATACCTACGTCCTACACGAGTAAAGAAGTTAGAAATATTTACAAACTGTCTTTTTTACATTTTAAAATGTCCTTGAAGCATATTAACCGTTCTTGTTTTTCTTTTTGATTTGTAATAACTAAAAGAGTACAGGCACAATACAGGTTTAAGCCATTATAACTTGTCAACATTTAAAACTGTAAACATGCTTATACTGACGAGCACACAGTGTATCTTAATACAAACCCAGTATTTGTTCTACCACAGTATTCTCAATTATTTTCTCCCTTAAAGACCTACCATGGCTTTATACATTTCTCATTGTCTACTCGTTTGGGCACCATTGTTCGAGCCAATACCCGTGTAGTGATAACAGTGCCAACGATGAGCTATACAAGCGCGCTACCTGGCTGGAGCTTCGTGATTAAGATCTCATACCGCATGAAAGCCGGCTCGCAGTAGGATTTACCTCATTAATCTCTAGTATCATAACTCATTAGGCGCATCTATCATTTAATAGCCCCGTCCGTCCGTCTGTCTGTCTGTCTGTCTATCTCTTTGTTCGCCTGGTCGATATCTCCCTCCTTGTCTGGCTCGTGGGGGGTGGTTAGTCTTGTCTCGCTCTTACACTCCCGCCGATAATTAGTGGGGTATTATCGCACTATACCCTCGCCACGTCTTGTACTGTAACGTACACCCCCGACAATTAGCTGGGTATTATCCTAGGTTTCCTACCCGTTTCTCATGTTCCATAAGGGTATCATTCTCACTCAATTCCATCCCCATCCAATATCTCTTAACATTTAACTTTTTCACCAATATTAATGAGTTATTTTGGATATTCTAATTGTTACTAAATGAAAACGTTAAATTTAATTGTATAGGTATTATCCTAGGTTTCGTACCCGTTTCTCATGTCCCATAAAGGTCTCATTCTCACTCAATCCCATCCAATATCTCTTAACATTTAACTTCTCCACCAATATTAATCAGTTATTTTGGATATTCTAATTGTTACTAAATGAAAACGTTAAATGTAATTGTTTAGCCAAGTTTATAAACGTGTAACCATTTATTATTGGTTTTAAATTCTGTCAGTAACAAAGATAACAGAAATATACATGTAGCACAGTGTGTTGCGCATGGTTTAATAAGGAAGTACTAAATTTGATGCGTCTAGGTTTGAGATTTTCAAATTCTTTTGTGTTTTGTTTCAATGAAACTGTAAATATTTACATGCGCATTGTAAACCACTCAGGCTACTAGAATGTAGTTTCGTCATTGAACGCAGTCAAAACTGAACAATACCCTTCACGGTTTTACAAGTAGGTGCTCTGATCAACTCAAGTGCAGCATTATCTAATTTGATTTTCAAGTTTTCCCAGCTAAGTGGTATTCGTGTATCTATGGTGTCATATTTTACAGGTGAGCGGCTCCGTTATTTGTCACTGTCATTCACAGGCGGCGGGCCGCGATGTTTGCCACGAGTTGTATAATGTGGCCGTGTAAAGTGTCGCAAAACCGCGACGACTCGAGTGTTGGTAGTGATGAAGATACATCGTTGTGCCACGCGACGGGTTTGAAACATACCCCATGCGTTGTTGCAACGTGGTGTGTGAATATATAGTCAACAGAGTTAGCTATTATATGGGTGTTTACCGTATGGAAACCGACGTTAAGGTGGTTCCATTCGACGTTTGGGTTGTCTGAAATATTGACAAGCTGAACCCTAATCAAACTGATACTGAAATCTAGTGATCGAAAGTATTTCAAACTTCGAGCGGGCTCACGGTAAATATTGCGGCTCAAAACGGACGTTGGAAACTGATTTTACTCACAGTTATATATTACTTAGTGTTGTTCTATGCCGTGATATTCTTTATACATCATTCATTATCCTTTATTTTTATTCATTTTTTGGTTTGCCGATTTTCTTTTTTTAGGTGTGTACCGGAAAACGAAAAACTTAGATAATGGTTTTTAAAGTGTATATAACGATTAAATAAAGACCGCCTTGTGCTGCCACGCATACTTGCCCGTCCATTGGAACCCGACTTTCCAGAGGAGTCGAAATATCCGAGCATCGAATATAAATGAGACCCGACGCTCAATATCAATCAGTCTGTCTGTATAAAGTGAGGCCCGCGCGGTGACCGTGACGCGCAAAGAGGGTCATCACATTTATCACCTTCTTCTCTCAATCCATCATTTCTCGTATAAACCTCGTGCACGTGGTTCGTGTGACCAAACGGCCGTAGCTGCCCGGCTGATACCTTCACTATACTTCCTCTATCGTTCAGCAAGGTAGATTTTGTTGACGTGTATTATTTTTTGATTAAACACGGACTACCGAAATTAAATGTATTATATTTCGGTAAAATCGGATACTTCGGGATAGTGTGATTTGATCCAAACCCTTTCTTTACATTACTCGTCATTTTTTGTAAAGATTTTCCGTAGACCGTATGATAATCTCTAGCCTTGCATAATCTCAAACATCAAAAATTTAAATGTAGTTTTTTAAAATAAGAAACGAAAATGTTTACGCTTTATAAGCAATCTGTATTGAACACTAGGTAAACGTATAGTGTAGGGCCTCAGTCGCCTGAAGCTGGTAATAATAATCTAGGATATGCAATGTAACGGGCATGTAGAAATGGACTGGCAGAAAAGAGGAAATAATGAATGGAGAGTTGTTCAAAACAATGAAAAAAAGAGTGAAAAACCCTTCATAAAACGCTATGTTGTTTTGAAGTTGTTCATCGAAGATAGAAATTCGAAATTGATCGAAAAAATCTCGATGAAATTTCGAAGTTGTTCATCGAAAAAAGAAATACACCATAATTACAAAAACAACCCCATCCCGCCAATATAACACTAAATTAAGCCATGACGTATTGTACAATGTTCGCGCTGTCCGACTAGACGCTGTATGCAGTGCACGTATGGGCGTACCTGAGCCCGGCCGGCGTGTTAGAGCTGTGATATATTGCCTTGTCTCGTTGCCGGCTTTATACTGCATCCGCCGCCCAAAAACTAGCCGGATTAATCTTGTATTACCACATGCTCTGTACAACAGTCTTGTCAGCTGGGCTGAGCTTACAGAATTAACGTTATTCTCCCGCTGAACTATTTCGAACATTTTCTAATGTACATAATATGTTATATTCATCAACATTCTAAGTAGCGGTATTAGCTGCACGTCTGATAAAATAGTGTTATTCATTTTAAATTATTTAGTGGAAACTAGAAATTATAAAGAGCAGAACCCAGATCTACCATTTCTACAACTAAGTTAATAGTTTTTGTGTATGATAACATTGAAGTAAAAAGGTAAGGCAAGTGAATCAGTGATACAACTGAAACGCAAATACATTCAATCAGTGAATACAATTGTGTCACCCAAACACGAGAGTATTTCTACATTTGATTCCTTTCTTTTCTTTTCTCGTTTAATTTTAATCATGTTTGTGTGTTCAGTAGCGTTTGTTTACTCCTAAACTTTTGTCCGGTACGTGCACCCATGCACCATGGCGTCAACTGTGTGGTATTGCATGGATTAGTTAAAACTATGGCAGTTGTTGTTTGTAAATCGACAAATTACAATTCTCTGATATAAAAAGTTCTCGTGGGGAGTGTATAACTACATTCCGTTGGTGTAACCCTCCCCAATCAGCAGCGCATAACAGTGAAACATTAAAGCTATCACCAGTCGTTGTAATAGCTCTCAAATGAGCGATTTCCGTGTAGACCGACCGCAAGCATTACCCCCCTCCATTATCGGTGTGGATATCTCTGTACTTCCATCTATTATAGCTACCTACCCCACCCGTCGGTTTAATAACCAGACAAATCAATGGTCGTACAGTAAATCACAAGCCGGTGACCGCTGACCGGGGCTAGAGCTGCGTGGTGGTGTTTACGAACGAGATGGGTTGGTGACATCTAACGTGCGTTATAAGCGTGCGACTGATTGAAGGGTGCGAAAACGTGTTTACCACTGATTTACATTATTGTGTATTTTAACAATTACGATACACTTACTTAACGTGCCACCTGGAGCAAATTTAATTTTTTTTAAATATCCATAAAAATAAAGTTCTAGAGAGTGAAACTAAAAGGTGTTATCAACAGTTTTTGGGTGGGGTATTACACTCGATATTGCTGCATTGTAATATCAAATTGCTCTAAAACTTTATTTTTTATGGATACTTAAGAAAATTAAATTTTCTACAAACATACGTCCATTCCATTCAGTCAGTAATTCAATTAAAATTGTCGATTTACACAGAAGCATCGAACCCTTGAGTACATTCCGCCGTGATTGAGTGAGAGGAGAGCTTGTGGAGTGGAAAGAGGCGACTGTCCGGTTTGCCGAAATCATTAAAATCAGGTCCGAAGTATCTGGCAGAGCTTTTTCACCCCTCGCCGAGTTGACTGTTGAAACCGGACGAATGCAATTACAAAATATGGCCAAAATCCTATCCGTCTAACAGGCAGACATGCAAACAGACAGACAGACAGACAGACAGACAGACAGACAGACAGACAGACAGACAGACAGGTGCATCGAATTGGACGCGCTATGTAAATGACGTCACGATTCGTGTTCGTTATTCCGTGCAAGCACCCCACACGTGACGTGGGGTGTGCACCCCCCCCCCCCCCCCCCACCCACCCCTCATTCGAAACATTTCTTTCTGTCTCTCTGAATGTCTCTTCTCCCTTACGTTATCCGGCTCCAGATGAAAGAATGTCTCCTAGCGAGGATGAGCATTACCAGTTGAGACACGTTCTTGTACCCCTATAAATATAATACCGGGGACCGAATCCCATTGCAACGTACATTGCATTCGGTAATTTGCACAGGTTTGTTTTTGTAGTCTGCTCGCTTTGAGTTCGATATTTTGTTTTAGTTTTCTGGTGTGTATATTACATGGAATTTTCTCGGTATTGAATCCAATAGGGGGTTATTCTGTTCGTGCACGTGCTGCTATATAGCTCGCTTGCAATGTAGGAAATCCGTGCAGTTTATAATGATGGCTTTGTCATGTGGTGCATTCGAGGGATGTGTTACTCAAAGTTTTATAGATATCTTGCTCTAGTAATATTGTAGGTTATTCACAATGCCACTCGCGTTCTAACAAAAACTAAGTTGTTATCTATTTCTTTACGTGAAAATAATAGATTCAATCTCCATTGAATGTTGTACGGGGATGGATTACAATCACAGAACTATTACAACATTGAGAAGACAGTTAAAACATCGTGAATGTATGTATTTTATGTTGGTGTTAAGTAATGGATTGGGTAACAAAAACCATGTATAGGAACAATGAACAATTATGTAAATATACTCTTATATCAAAATAGATTACTCCTTTTGAGTGCCGTACCTAGAGTGAATCGAATAACAGTTACTACGTATATCAGGCAGTCCAAACCGATTTGATCAAAACAGTTTGAAAGGAATCGGTTTGATATCTTCCCGTATATCAAGCAAACTCGAATTGGTTTCGCGAAACCCAGCTGAAACCGGTTTGAAAGTGACACATCTAGAAAGCAGTGAATTAATAAGATGAATAAATAAGACTATCAACAGACTAACCTTACCTTACCACGACGAAACGCGGGATCGGAAGCAAGGCCTTGTGTGATCAAAATAATTTAAATCAAGTAGGCTCTTCCTGCGCGCGCATTGTGGAATCGCTTTGACGTGTATAGCAGGCTAATGTCAAGCGGTTTCATAACTCCAAATCGCCTTGTGAACCGATTGGAAATCAAATCGTTTTGGGTCTAAACCGACGTGTATATCACGCTTCCCAAACCAGTTTGGCCCAAACCGTTTCCGTTAAATCGGTTGGAACGTGTCTGATATACGTAGTCAGTGACGTTCATGATGTTAAGAATTGTGCATGTTTTAGTAATGAATATCGTATGTCCATCAGACTTAACAATATAGCTCGTTATTCACTACAAATATGAAGCTAACAATTGTGCTCTCACATCGGTGTCATATTGTGTTACGTTATTTAAAACGACTTCGCTGTGAAATCATTTTGTATGCATTGCAGTGATTGGTTTGTTATATTTTTGCATTTGTTGAATATGTATTTTACTAACGATCTGTCAAAACTCTAAACTCTGAACTCAAAAATCTGTCAAAATAGAATTATGTGAGGAAAACCGAACAAATAAGCTAAGTGGTAGTATGTTTTTAGCTACAGCTACTTATAAAATACCATTATGGATTAGATTTCCTTCACAGGAAATTCCGAGTTTCCTAGTAAGTATTGCCTCGTCATTCATGTGACGACATCCGAGAATCACGCTTTAAACATTTCAACTTTTAGTTCGATATTGTATCTCGTGCCTACTTAGTTTCCTGAAAGAGGGCATACATTTTTTTTATTTTTTTTATTTATTTTTTTCCTCTTTTTGTACATTACACATTTGGATTTTTTCTTGATCATGCGGAAATTACCTGAACCAATAAACATAGGTTTGTGGCGGTATAGGTTTACATACAATCTACCCTGTTTTTTTTTAAATATACAGAGTACATCGACTAAGATTAATTTTGATTATAGAATTGAATGCCTTATGTGGACTATATGTGGACCCTACAGAGTCATCCTCAGAAAAATATGATTTTCCGTCATCTCTACCCGTCTAGTAATCCTCGCAACAGTATTTATCCTTCCCTTTTGTTCAAATAGATAATCGATTCAATAAAACCCATTCCGGGAATGGGCTCTAATACCTCCCCCCCCCCCCCCCCCCCGCCCCCTCCAATTCTCTCGTCGACTATTCCCCGGCTCACAAATCAATGCACGCGGCGATCACTGATGATGGTATCGACAGCGGGGGCGAAACGATATCGCCATCATATTATATTATATTACATTATACCTGTATGGCCTCGGTGTTTTGGTGGGAGCAACGCCTCTTGTCATACGTGGGTCGTTTAGACACGTGAACAAAGATCTTGATCGAGTGATTTATATACGCGGATGACTTTAACCTCGTTATAGCCCTCGTTGCAATAAACGTTTAATGCTCCGCGTGGGACGTTTGGATAGCAAAGGTTTGGACGTGGTTCCACTTTAAAACCGAGTATCGGTCGCTGTAAACGATCGTTATAAACGAAATCAAAGTTATCGTTAACAAGTCTACCTATTATATGTTTTGAAAATTTAAAAACTATTAATAAATGATTGTTTTACAAAGTTTATCAAGTATGAAACAAACTTAGAGCTCAATACTGTGACCAGAAATTTAGAGTATTTTTAACATATTGTGTTTGATTTTGTTTATATATTGTTGTGGCTGTAAATTGATATATTTTGTAATTTTCCTCGTAACCTTGCTATGGTTGTATAACATCATATTATGTAATTTCTAGTTCTAGAATATTGGTTATTAATTTTACATTTTTATTCCTCGGCTAATTGCTGTCACTATTGCGCTTTTGGCGTTGGCATAGATGCCAATTTGTATTCCACTCACTTTTATATTTAGCATGATTCGTTGTGAGTTGTGTTTGGCTGACATCAACACATTTCCTTATTGCCATGCAAGAATATTTATCTTTTAGATTTACAACGCATTGTGTTTTGAAGGCGGGAAGGTGTTCGCGTGGTTATTTCTAACCGTCCTTGTCTTATTTAAATTGATTTATGCTGCTACCTAGCGATATCTTGTGAGTTTGTTCTGCACATATACACACATGTTATCATGTAAATAATCTGGATGACTTGCAATATTAATGTTTGCCTTTTTCGAAGGAATGCACCTGCCTTTGTGTATATAGATTCAGTTTGCATTAGTATTGTTATTATTTTTATCTCTGACAAAACCGAACTTATAT
Source organism: Isoperla grammatica (assembly GCA_945910005.1). Lineage (NCBI taxonomy): Eukaryota > Metazoa > Arthropoda > Insecta > Plecoptera > Perlodidae > Isoperla > Isoperla grammatica. Next base: position 50,025,205 of record OX246740.1, read on the forward strand.
AAAAAAAAAAGTTTCAATGATAATTTTCTACTTGCTCTATTACTAACTTTTATGGTCTTCTATTTGCTGCTTAATGAATTGGTGAGACCGATGAAGGTTGGTGCCACCTTGTGCATTTCTTTCATCATCCTATTTCTCATCCTCCCAGAGAAAAGATTTAAACATCTCAAACCTAGCCATGAAAACAAGTAGACCCAGTGAATAATGAAACATACAATATACAAAACAAAATGGCAATTAGGTAGGTAGTATAGACATACAAGCATAGATGGATATAGATGACCATGAAGTGGTAAAGAACTGACCTACTTGCAGGACCTAAGTTGGTTTGAATTTTCAGACCATGCAAGAATCGCGTCTCCAAGTTTAATTAACGGAATGTGTCTCTTCTTGCTGCTGTGGCGGCGGTGCACGAGGCTATACTGTGTAGCTGGCCCGTTGATTTAGAGTGCGGTGGCTGACTGACTGCGCGTCCATGTTGAGAGTTGTGTGGTCGAACGGCGTTCAGCAGCATCGGAAAGTTTTCGGAATTTATGGTAGTCCACTAGTCGTGGCTTCGAACCTACGCCCGTCATTGGTCGCCTTGTATCAGAGGTACAGACGACACATTAGACCTCGCTCTAATGCAATGCCACAAATCAGTTGTCTGTGGCAATGCATTACATAATTGTAGGTCTACATACAAAAGAGAAAATGTTGTAGAGAAGAGTAGAGTGTATTATGGGTTGGACATTGGATGTCGTTCTATACGGAACTCCGATTTCTGTCTCTTGAAATTGTTTTCAAATGCTTTAAAATTGTCAAAAAGTATTCCAAAATATGTCATTCCCTATATAGAATTTAGTGTTCCTTCTGGGGCCTCATTCCTGTACATTTTTCTAACTCTCCTTAACTCTCGCTAACCCCATGTTAAAATGACCCCGGGGTTAACTTCTACACAGGCTTCCCTGCATAATTCGTAGGCAAATGTGACCCTGTCTGATAGTAGGGTTAAGAAGAGTTATCTCAACAATACTTTGAAATGCCGCCATTTTGTCAATGCCCGTGTGTGTAGTTTCAGAAATGTCACATTTCAATTCTTTAATTGGGATATCCACCTACATGAATACGTTACTTTATGTGTTTATTGAATTTAATAAATAATTTTGTGTATTTATAGTACATTATAAAGGTCCTACATATTATGTAAATATGTAGTTTTATTGAGTATTTTGTGGACGTTTTGAGGTTATTGGATTGTTTTTGTTTGTTATTGTTTTTATTTTGTCTCGTTTTTTCAACAAAGTCTTCCTTCGATCGGCGTCTCAATTGCTGACTCCTGATTGGCTATTGACTAACACCGGGGTTAAGTTTGCAAATGTACAGGAATGAGGCCCCTGGTGGTTGTTTCTTTCTTTGTTCCAATAAATATTTCTTTTTTTCAAATAACCTTACGGCACTTAACTTTTATAATGTGTTTTTGCAACACACCTCTTACAATTAAATAAGTTAATTTGCAATGTGGATTTATTTATTAGAACAAATAAACAAACACAAGAAAGAACACCAAATTCTCTAGGGGATGACATAGTTTTCTGTTTTTTTTTTTTTCTACAATTTTAAAGGAGCTTTAACCGACAGAAACTGCGAGTGGTAGGACGTATAGGCGTCTGATTATACAGACGTTACGGGTTCTATCCCCGTATTTATAGAGACCCATGCTCGAAGATTGAACATATGCCGCTAAATTACTATTACAGCAATTCAATGTCCATTCAAGCGTCTATTAGATAATCATGTTGGCTACGGTATATTGAATGCCTTGTCATTGTAACCTACGCCCACCGTACGATGGGAGTCAACACCCACTTAATCTTCGCCTCCAATCCCTCGAATGTTTCTTCTTCTGATCGTCACTCCCTTGATCCGTATAGAAAGAAAGAGAGAGATAGAGAGAGTGAGTCACGTTTTCCTACAGACTGGATCTATAACTTGGACTAACGTGTGTCACATGGCGTTAATATTGTATGGGTTCGAGGCTTACGTCTGCTAAAAGCTCGGATCATCCGCTGACCGACCGCGGTGTCTGGCTGGCTGGCTGGCTGGCTGGCTGGTCCAACAAAATGTATTCAACGCCCATAGCATCAAGTCAAGTTTACAGTGAGATATTCGGTTGCCTTACAACTTATTCAGGAACTGAGCCGCACAGTGCATTACCTGTTGACCGAGGTCGATTAGACGTGGGTCTATAAGTATACCTCTGTACCTCTGTATGTGTATTTAACCTTATGAATTCATATTTTTATAACGACAACTCGAATATTCAATGTATACTATTGTAAAATTGTGAATTTTAAAGAGACAAATAAAATCTAATCTAATCTAATCTATAAACCACGGTTTCTGCGTTGCAGGCTCGAATACTAGTTTGGGTATGGAATTCGGAAGTCATGTGGCGTTTTTTCTACCTTTTTCAATACTTTTGGGGAAAAAGCAATAACTAAACATAGTAAATATCGATCTTTGATTGGTTATCGGCTTATCGCTCACTCGTCGATGGTGTTCGAAGTTCGAAGCCTACAGCGGGTTGGTATAGTCACTTTAAATTAAAGTCCCCCACTGCAAATCAGTTTAGTTACTGAGTGGGTAGACTCTAAATGTGAATTTATTTTATTTATTTAAAGGCTACTGATATGCAATGTAATATAATTGACACAACAAATAGCTCTGTGTGTGTAGAGGCTATTTCAAGTACAACGAGGTTTTGCCCGGCGGCTCGCTGTGTCGTGAAATGGCTCCAGGGATAATCAAACAAACAGGTACAAACACGTACACACACGCGCGCAGAGGTTTTCAGGCTCTAATGTTACATTACATGCACTGTCGTGTAATTGGGAACATGACGCTCAAGGCGTGAGATAGATACATACGCTAACTGTGCGTTGTGGTCAGGCAGCCCAGCAACGGTATAAAGTTCACTCTCTGTGGGGCTCATCGCGAAGAAAATCAATGGGTGATTGTGTTCATGTATTGTACATTGTTTCGTCTCTAGGTGAATGGGGCAAACTCAGCTTGGATTGTTTTTAACTAGAATTAAAACTGTGCGTTGTTATACCGGTTTTAAATTTATTTCGTGAATGAATGCTACAACACACGGATAAAGCGAGAACATGGTCCGCCGTGGTTTTATAAGCACTACATACTGTATACCAAATATTCCTAATATTATTATGTTGTTATTTTGTTCATTAAAATTTAAATCGATGATTAGTACTGATAATAGCAACCCAACTGATTATAATATTATACATATTTAGACAGTATGTACTATGTAGTGTGGAGGAAACCACTGCGTCTGTTCGATGTGATGTAGCAAGCGTGGTTATATTTTGCCATTTGACGGAGGAAAACGTAGGCAGGCAAATACCGTCAGTCATGATTGCAGTTATGTATATTGCAAAGTTTAGACGATGGTGACACTATGCAAAGCGTAGCACACGTAGAGATATACTCATTTGCATTTTTAAGGCGGCAAGTTCCTTCCATACATTTACCAACTTTCATCAAAACACGTCGCTGCGAGACTCGACGAAAATATGCTGTACGTGTTTTTATAACTTGTACTCGTTTGCGATAAATTTGAAAATACTATCTGAAAACTTATTTTCTTCTGAGAGTTTTTCTCTCTTCCGTTGTACTTTTCAGGTAAAGTGTAGGATTTTTCTACGGTTGAACGGAAAAGTTTGTACACGGAAAGTTGTTACAGCTCTAACCGGTTGAAGTTAATTTGTTCTAAAGGTCAGGTGTGTTGACGTTATAATATTATCAGTAAAATGGTCGTTTCAGCGAATGTTGCCCCGTTTTTTTTTCATCCCCTTCTTTGGAACGAAACATTTTACGTCTTCGGCATCACGAATTAACGTCATTGTTTGTATAGTTAACTTGACAACTTCATCATTTACATTTCACGTACACACGGAGTTCGTTCACGATTTGGCATCCTAGCTCACAAAATAACGATGGGAAAATGTGTCGAATTAAAACGAAGTTAAAAATTAAATGAATGAAAAATGAAAGGAACAAAACTAAAAATTCATTTTTTTATCGTGGAATATCAGTGTAACCCGTTGTGGAGGACGTATGCAAAATATGTTAACGTTCGACTGGTTTCGAATAAAATTAGCCAATTTCGATTATATCTTAACATTTTGAACCCATCGCCTTTTCCAGCGCATGTCTTGATAACATTCAAACCCACTCATGTATTCCACATATCACCATTAATTCACGTTGTGTTAAGCGAGATAGTTCTCTCAATCCTCCCTAGATAGCAGCTCTGTGCACGAATATACCTCATCGTCGAGATGTCAAGAGCTGAGATTCACATGTTATTGGGTATGGCAAAACAAAAATAGGATATTACAAGGCGTCAGTTACCTAATTTTAATGAAACTAAAACCAACAAGTAATGGCATCATTAAGGAATAATTACGAGTAATAAACTAGATCGAATTATAAGAATAAGACAATAGGCTAATATACAGTACAGAAAGTCTACAGATCTATGTTTTTTAAATATTAATTTCTAGGAATAAGAAATTGAAAAGCTAGGGGTAATGTTCTACATGTAAGTTAAGAACGTACAGGTTCTTATTCTGAAATAAACTTTTTACAATGTGTCTGGAGACTTGTAAGCTGACTGGCTTATAGCCGTACATAACACGGCTGTATAATTAACCCTGCAAGATTCGCACAGTTGTTTTCAAACAGAGACCCCTACACAATACAAATACCTTATAGTAATAGCTTCGCAAATACCTAAATAGTAATAGCTTCCTACACCCTACAAATAAATTATAATTACGGGTAAACTAGTTTTAGAGTTACCGTGTCAATATTTTAACATGTGTAACTTTCGTGGTTTAAAATTGTTTGTGCCCTGTTCTACAAAAGGAGAAATGATGCCGGTATATAGCATAACTTTGTATATCTATAAATGTATGTTTCCATTCCTTATGCTAATGAAAGATACCTTCCAAAATATAATTTCCAAGTTTACGGGTCCCAAAGGCTTTAGTTGTGTAGGCCTACGTGTAATTGTAGTTCTGGCCATGGTCAGTGCGAATGGCAGTTCTAGCGGTAAGCCGGTGTGTTTCAGAGTAACTACCCGTCTAGGCCGCACAGTTTTCGGCAACCCCCCCATCTAAGACTTTTCGGCGGCTCCCGAAACTTGGACTGATTACAACCAAGTCTACCTACCTTTGTTTTAAGTAATCTAATTATCCTGCAACTCGTCTTGTGCCTTCCCAACTTCGCGCCAAGAGTGATGGCGGAGACGGGTGTGTGCGTGTGCGTGCGTATGTGTTAGAGAAACTAATGGTGTTCTAGAGACGCCCGTAGAGCTTTACCGCGCACAACTCGCATTAGTTTATTTCGAAAACATTCGTCACTATGCGCGAGACTGACAATCGTCAACCCTCAGGTGTGTTTAATTACATTTGCAGTTTTGTTTTTAACGACAAGTTTTGTGTAAAATGATTACCTTTCTCTCGCTGCGTCGCTCGTCGTGTGGCCTAATTCGGTTACGTTTGCGTGATTTAACTCGTTTATCGCAACATTGCATGGAAATTGTTAATCGTCTTTCATTCTGTGTCGATGTAGCCGGGAGGGTAATTATTAAATTAGTCGAGAGCTAGAAGGGATGCGGGAAAAAGAACCGGGATACATGTTATAATGAATGACAGTCAGTCCTTGTTTTGTGTTGTGGAAAACTATTGCAAAGTGCTGTTGACAGATCCGACTTTTTATGTGTAATGTAATTTGTAATGAAAGAGGTAATGGATGATTAATTTATAATCATTCTAGAAACTGTGACGAGATCAATAATTTAAAAAACTAGAAATTCAATGAGGAGTTATTTTGATTAAGATATGCTTTGTACAAATCTTCAGTCTAAGCACCCTCTTCTGAATAATTCCTTGTTTGCCAGGCTAGATGATTAAATGTTTTAATGGGCGTTATATCGTGAGATACACGAACTAATTTTACAAAAAACAACCCCTGAAAATACCGGGAAGTCACAATTGACAGTTTTTGTTTTCTGCTCCTGCATATTGTCATAGGTACTCGAATCAAGATTTATCGCCTTTAATGATGTGGTAATATATTATGGATATAAATTGTGATAAACTGGGTTGTATTTATTATATGGAGTGGTTAGTTTTCTCGTAAGGGTGCAATTTTACTTTATGTACATTACGTTTGTGTTTTACGTTTTATTTATACAGTAAAACGTTAATTTGATGGAAAAATTGTGAAACGTTTGAATTTATAATACTCACTTTTAATGGAATAGAGTTTAAGTTTTCTATAATTTATTTACATCTGATGTTTATGTATATTTATATAACTTTAAAAGTTTTTAATTAAAGCTCAACGAATAATATGATTTGAGATTTGAATTCCCCAATCGTAAGAGGATTCCCTATTGTAAATTATACGGGGACGCGGAATTTGAATAAGATTTCCACTCTACTCGGCGCGAGATTTAATAATCCGTATACCCGCACATCTTCTTTTTCAAGTTTCAGGTTTCAGTTCTCCTCGTTTACTGGGACGTTAAAACATGTTATCGTTTATTTTATAATCACTTTAATGTCGACCGTGCTTTGTACAGTAATATAATGGTGGCTATTTGAGGATATTAGAGCACTGCATCATAATAAAACTAGTCGTTAAAGAGTACGGCCAATAAGTATAACCTACCCATTGACCCATTGTCTGGGTGTAGAAATCCTTGAAATGGTCAATTGAATTCTTTAAATGGTCGCGTCTCGCATTTATACAACGCGATGAGTTTCTTCTGGTCACAAACTAATGGCATAGTACGACTTCAGCTGTCTAACGTGTCTGGGTCTGGACGTTCTACTTCCCAGATCTGAAGTTTTGCCAGAACGTTTCTATCGAGGGGACATGATTGAATTTTACAATTTATTGTAATTGCGTTAAAATAACTGAAGATAGGGCAATTAACGATCACAGTAGCTCGGACGCTTATTTTCAAGACTTTTCCCCGCAAAATGTTCACAAAGTACAATATTTCAAACTGATTGTGATTGATACTGTAAATTGATATGTATCATTATGTCCTCACAGCTGTGGGGCTCGTACATCTTGTAAGACCGTCCCTCCCCCACCCCCTCCTTCAACCCACAATCATTTCAATTTACTTAACTCTAGTAAATTCGAGTTTAATCGTCCTAATGGCCGTCCCAGATAACAATGCATCAGTGTCGCTGGTGCCTCCATCTTGTGAGATTTATTGCAACTAAGCTATTCGTAATGGAAGTTCCCGTCCGTTTTACTCCCTCGACGCCAGTTGCGCGATTGAGCCGCCAGGGCCCACCACTCATCGCATGTAAATTAGCTCGGGGCCAACGTCATTGCTTGGCATGATGACCTGCTTGTTACTGTTGCAACAATAGCCGACATTGTTGGATCTCTTTATTCCCTTGAACTGCCACAACGATCTGTGACATTGTTTTCAATTGTACTGTAATATTGAGAGACCAATCTTGTAGACTACGTCATTTATAGGAACTCTGTTTTTTTTTTTTTAATTTTCGTCTTCGTTGCGTATTTCTACTTCAAATAATAAAAAATCAATCTCGATTATAATTTCTTTGAACACTTATTATATTTAAGGCAAGGTAGCAATTTTTTTAGTTCTTCATATTAAAGCTTAGTTTTTATCATTGGAATTACCAATGAAATGCTTTGAAATAATCGTTATTTGTTACAAAATATCATATGCGTTGCTAGTTATTAAATTGATTGTATTACAACAATATTACAGGTTATCCTAATTCGTTAACAAAACACATTGTGTGTTCGTGACGACACTTGACCACATGACGTCTTTGTTGAAGTGTGATCCAATTCAGTGGACGTCTACCGGGGTATAAATACGGCAACAGGAGTTGGCTGACAATGGCTGGTTCCGATTGGCGGTCGTTATATCGAACGTTAGCACGGTTTGAATTCCCTCGTGTATCTTTTCTACCCCGAGTGTTTGGCCTCGGTCCGAGCGACCTTGGGCTGCGCTCCAGAGAGGGGTGTGATTGATGTCTTCCTCGCGGCGGTCCGAGTTGGCGCCGCATTAGATTGCATGGCGACTCATTCCTTGCAAGTCCTTGCGGAGGGATTTGTCGCGTGCCGTAGATGGATAGATGGAGCGGGTGAGCGGGTACTTAGGGATTCACCGGAATACCTGGAGCGAAGTTCTAAAAATAGATGCTAATAAAGGTTACCGTGACCTTGAACGAAATTCTTGTTAATCGTGTCGAGTCAATTCACAGTATTTTCAAATATAGCTGTTGTTTAATGTAAGAATAAAGAGCTCAACTGATTGTCCTCATAGGTCTCTGCATAAATATCGCGCAAACAAATAAATACAATAATCGAACGCAAGACAAATAACTTCTCTTTCTTTTTCTAATTTTTTCTTCGTTTGCATTATACTCATTATTTTACTTGTTCACACTTCTAGCACTTAGCAAATAAATTGTACTTGTAGTCAGTGTGTACCTCTCGGTTTATGAGAAATTTAACTATATTTACAGATGCCTGGTGCATTAATTTCTTCTCCTGGTACAACTAAAACCAATATTACAATGTAATTGAAATTAAGATGAATACCAATTAAGACTGTGGGAGGATGGGAGGAGGAAGGGGTATTACGAGAACTAATAAAATGTAGTGAAGAATCACTCAACAAAATATAGTAAATTCTGTATAGTAAATAAATCTTGTCTGATATGCTCCATATTAATTTATATTTTATATATTCTTCCTTCAAGTTTAGATGTAATTAATATTCTTACATTCAACTGTAATTCCAATCTCGTTTGTGCACACTTTGTGCTTTACTAACAACGCGCCCACCCGTACATACAACATAGTACATGACACCAACTCTATTCAGTTTGCACTATCAAGCTAATTAATACCATGTTTACACCCAAAATCTAGATTTACTACGCATGTTAATAGAATACGATTGTATCTGTGGTCCGGTCAGTAAATACTAGTGTTATCACAACCGTCGACGACATTTTGTATAAATTGCAACGGGTCACTAGGGTTCCTTGGGTTGTCATTAGTTACTATGTTAGTTACCACTGTTACCAACCCTTGTTCGCGCAGCATTTGACTGTGAGCCCATTATAACCAGGGACCGGATTCGTATAAGAAAACATGTTTTGAGTGGTGGATCATGATATTGCCAACTCTCGTTTTGAATTTCATTTTACATATTTTATTACAGTTTTCACACTATAGGCTGAAGCGTTACATATTTTGTTGTTTTGTATTTTGAACACTCGCGACAAATGTAAATCAGGAATCAGATAAAACATTTCTTTTATCTAAGAACCCTCCTGTAGTCATTCTATTATTATTTTGTTGTAAATTTGTTAATGTATCGTATTTTTTAAAGAATAAACTATATGACTATATGTTAATTTAAAAAAGACAACGTACGTTGATGAGAAATAAGAATCAGTAACCTTATCGAATGAAAAGCGAGTGCAGATGAGTTCTTTGAGTAAATCCGTGTTCTCATCTACCCTGATTTACTTATGTAGCATATAAAATAACAAGGTTCACATATATAAACATATCTATGTCTAAATAGAATCAACAAATAAATTCTTTATATCTGCTATTATGGAAATTGTTAACTTTGCGAAATATTCAATTCAATTTTTAGTATCGTATATCGAATAAATAAACTCTGCAATGTTACTTGAAACATGATATAACGTGCATATATTCTATAATGTGAAACTTCCGTTGAGTTTATGTAGTCTGTAGTAGTTTCTATGATCCGAGTAGTCCATGTCTCTCTATCGAGTTCCCATCATCTGAGCCTCATAACTATTCATGACATCGGTTAACCTCCGTTACATGTTAATGAGTCCCATCGAATTGAGCCAAAGTTGATAAAGAAGTTCTTTACAGCAGAGTAGTGTACTTCTTTGCCGACTCTGTCACCAAACTTCTGCATGCTCGACACAAATGCAAACAAGTAGGGGAAGTTCTCAACGCGTCAAACTTGTGCCTTGTTTGCTTTCATAACCGCCGTATCGCCATCCCCCCTTCCTGTCTCCGTGTGTGCAACACGCAGCAGCATACGGTTTAACCCATCTTGCCCACGTTATTCCACACAAAAAACCTTTTAGGGGAGAATTTCAAAGGGGTTAAAGTGAATAATGAGGTGCATTCACACTGTAACACAAAGCAGTCATTATTTATTATTACCCATAATTATTAAAATTATTCTCTTGAAAGGTTGTAATTATATTTTTGTTCACAAGTAATAAAATTAGTAACAAAGCATTGTGGGATGATAATACATTGTCATCTATTGAAACGTTCACCTAAACGAAGGTTAGACAATATTGAATAATGTTACCAATTTGGTTTCGTGGGTATAATACCCACATTACACGATTCAATACTTTCGTCCAACTTATTGAATTCAAGGACAAAAAAGCATCAATTAATAGAAGCTATATTGTTGCAGTTTTTCACCAAACTGTTTTTGATTCGCTTTTGTTCTTGAATTCAATAAGTTTGACGAAAGTATTGAGTCGTGTAATGTCGGCATAAACACTATAGTCAACACTAGTGGTGGCTTGATTAGCATCGTCACCAAATAAAGAAACCCAAATCCCAAATATACCCTAATTTCGTTACTCGAAACTACCCTTTCTCCTTAGTTATTGAAGGCAACACGCGCCCTATCGTAGACATTCTACAATACATTTAATTGCACATCTCAGCTAGTCTTGCGCGAACCTATTTCAAGTCTCAGGCACTCGAGATTATTCCGAGAATTGAACGAAGGAACGAACGAACGAGAAGTGGCCGTTAGTTTTACGAGGCGTCGTCCTCCACGTGCCGCGCTGCGCCTAAGTTATCACAGCGACGCGTGCATAAACAAGCTACAACAGGGGTGGCAGGTGGTCGCTAGACGATGCGGGTAATACGAGATATTGGGTATAAACGGTTCCGTCTAGCGTCGACGTCTTCGTTGGGGGTGTCTTATATAGCATCACAGCCTTCTTGTTGGTAGCATTCTTCATTATCTAGAAGGCACAACATTAAATAAGGGCGGGTTTTACTAAACTTTAAGGCTGCAAATCCTAGTCGTCCCCTACCCCAAAGGGGTGCCAAGTGTTTCTACGAATTTGTTTTCTATATGGGAAATAACATGCATGAAATTGTAACTTGGCAATAATGGGAGCCCCTAGGAGTAGGGGACGACTATGAACTCCAGGTCCTGAAATTGGAGGACATTTTCTCTGAAAAAAACGTGGCGCCTGCTAGAATACACCATTCATTTTGTATTATTTGTTGAAACTAAAACCATGGTAACGAATCAGAGATAAGGCTGGAATTCATAGTCGGCCCCTACACCTAGGGGCACCCATTGTTGCTATGGATTTGTTTTGTTTATGGGAAATAACATGCAAACAACTGTTTCCTTGGTAACAATGGGCGCCCCTAGGTGTAGGGGCCGACTATGAATTCCAACCTAAGAAAGAAAGTTTGGTGAATTCGGTCCTAAGTTATACAATCTACTGTTATACTCTTGTAGATTTATAAGCCATACTGTTTTTTATAATCTACACTTTAATCATAATGACTGAACACAAATTAGTCTCGTTCATAAATGTGCACTATAGTGTACTGAAAAAATAAACAATTCATTATTTTCGACGTTTACATACACACAAAACACGGTGTAAGAATCGTCCTTGAAAACTATGTCACGCGCACACGTGAATCGATTGTATTATTAATTTCTAGAGCTTTGTCAATGTCACCTTGAATGCATGCAGTATATATATTGTACGCCGCACAGAACCATGTTTCCAATACTCAATTGAGGGGGTTGTGACATCACAGCCGGACAAACAATGTGTTGCTAGGCAACTGCATTCTTGTATCTTTCTTTGATTTGTGCATATTCAATGTTAGTCCGAAACAAAACACGGCAACACGGCTTTTTTTTAGAATTGAGTCTTGTGCTATAGGTCACGGTGGACAGACATTATACCTGAAACGTTTTCTCTACCTAAACCGAACACGAGATATATAATGTAAACGTTACTGTGATGAGTTACCATGATGAGAACACGTTCGTTGTTTGAAGTGTTGAACGTTCTTTCTTTTTTATCGCGCGTAGTTGGTAGTGTGGTTGGTTCTACGGTTTGTACATGTTGCAGTTTCGTATCGTAGCCACGAGAAGTAGCTATTGAGCAGCGCAGGTGTTAGTTTTGATAGATTGAGACATACGAGATCGGATGTGCAAGCGGTTTTGTTACATCATTTTAGAAAAACCGTTAACACTTGAAGTGTGCTGGAATGGTGCATGAACATATTACCTATTGCTGATTAATTGTAGATTAGGAATTGGTACTCAGCTATTCCCGTTTAAGTTACTCCGTCCATCACTCTCTAGCTAACGGTTATAGAATACGTCGATTATTCGCCTGTCTCCCTCCTACCAATTTGTGACATATTGAACGGTTATATTTTAATCATTATTATACGCCTGAGACTATTTTCGTTAGTTAGTTTTATTATATTGTCCGATGTAGCTATTATTTCCTCATTTTCCACTCGTTGGTGGAGGTGCCGGGTTCAACGATACAATTATACGACTGTTCTTTTAATCTCTTTCAAACAAGAATTCGTTACACAAATGCATGATTTTCAACCCTTAGATTGGTATGCGGAATTCCACTTTAAACGTGCGTTGTATTTCAATTGAAATTATACTTGTCAAAAAAAAAAAATTGAACAATGTAGGCATTCATATGCGTTTTTTTTAAATTCGTAGGTTTTATCTCACACATATTTTGCCCTTTGCATTTTAATTCTTTCAGTATTCATCCACACATTCCTTTTGTTCTTTATGATTATTCATTCTTTCAACGTTTCTGCGTTTGTGTTCGTATGTTGAACAACGTCGAATGTTTGATTTCAGTCAGTGTTGCATATTAACCGTGGGTCTCTCTCTCTCTCTCTCTCTCTCGCTCTCATGTACCCATTCTCTTTGACGACCACATCAGAGCCCTTTTCTCTCTCAAGTAGTAGATCGATAAAATCCTCAAAGTGGTGCACATTATTCGCTCAGACGAACTAAATCAAAGTGTGTGTGTATACATGCATAGATAGCGCTTTGCGCTGGCGGCCGAGATGGAAAACCTTGCGGGTATTCGCCAAGTATAATGCTCGCTTCTAAACTAAACCCCTGCCCGCAGAATCCATCCTTTTATTCTCTGATCTCTGTTTGCTAATCGGGACGTGGCCTGGCGTGTTAGACACTGTAATGTATACACACACACACATATTCCAGATAGCATTCTGGTAAATATTTTTTATGGTGTTTGGGTCTTTGACGGAATTACAACTTGCAATGCGAATGCTGCATGCGTTATGATGGTGTTTGTATAGTTAACGCGTAGAGATGGAACCTTGCGAAATTTACGTGTTGTAGTATCTTGAGAACGCAACACAATATTGAAATAGAGAAAAATAACTAATATATGGTTGGTTTTGTAATACCTTAACACTCGGTTAAAAAAGCAAAACATATTTAAATCCGTATGGTTGTTATTTTGGAAGCCAACACATTTTGAATCATTAAATTTGTGAACGCTCAACATTGAACATGACTGGAAAACTTAATCAAAATATGAACTTACCGGTGGATGCTTTTAATTTACTTCACATACAATCATAAACGCAATGATTCAATTAAGGTAATTTTAACAATAAAGCTCGGCTCATGTTTAGCAAATAATGCGTGCGTGTTTTTTTTGTTAAACGCTGTTTGTTCGGAGTTTTGTGTTTTATTTATAATTACAGGTTTTTTATTATTATATGTATTTTATATACTGTTGGCTATTTATTTTTGTAACTATTGTTTTCCATTAACAAAAGTTTATTGTTTGTATTCACTCATAATGTATGATGTTATCGCAATTCTGTATAATTATCCGCAGACCTGTATTCGTTTTTCACCAAATTTAAAGACAAATTAAATGCATTTGTTAAAAATTGTATTCGTGGGGTGGTAACCGCTGCTTTTTGCGTCAACGTTGAACAGGAGATTGCGGTATTGTTGAATAATTTACCCAATCTAAGTAATAGACTCACAAGTCACAAGACTCGCGGAGTTGTTGAATAAATGACACGACCGACGTGATGGACCGAACAAGACTTTCTTAGCACGACAACGACGAGTGTTCGAGCTGGCAACACTGTTCCGAGGCAAATATCTCTGTCTGTGAACGGGTCCTGGGAATAATTAGCTACTTATTTAAATATGAGTCTGCGTCTTCGCGAACCGTCTCTCTGATGTATTACTAGACCAGAGTTAGACAATGTTTCTCATCCCCTCGAAGTGTCTTTGCAGACATTCTAAACTAAACATGGCGACGATTAGTGAATCAGATTGTTCGCTCGTTATAGCTAAGTTAGTTTCGGGTTTGACCCAAATGATGTTTTTAATAAACGATCCCGTTAGTATTGTATTCTCCCGATCTTGCGCGGCCGCATAGCTGCCGGTATATCTAATGAGTACATTCCTTACACAATCCATTATCTTAATCGACAAACATGAATTTCTCTAATGGCTGAATCTCGCCGCAGACCGCATTTCCTATCGGCGTCTGGTACACGATGTATGATCCAACATCCCTCGTTGTCTTTAGAAGACGGTGTGCGGTTGGATGTTACGAGAGCGAAGGTCCGGTGACTGAGACGAAGCTTCCGGTGGGAGAAGGAGTTCGGGGTTGGTTCAACATGTCTGAACAGCCGGTATCAAGCCAGAGGGGACAGTTATTTCATTATTCTGTCTTGCACCGAGTAACTAGTAATTACATCTCCTTTGATCGTTGTCAGTCGGCGAGTCGTTGATGAGAAAGTTTTTGTGAAATATATGTCGTTCTTTGAACCGGAATGTGTTTTTTCACTGTTTTTTAGTTTCACTTAACATTTAACATGGCACCCTTTTTGAACTCATTGATCTACATTCGTAAGTACAACACTAAACAGTTACTGTTCACTTACCTTTTTAAACTTTCGCAACCTGGTATAATTGAAGTAAGTAAATTATGAATTACAAATGTCGCAGTAGTTAAGAAAATAATATAAGTTTATCACGACGCGACCCACAAAATATTGCTGTTGGCATTGTGATTCTGGTTTGCAGGTTTTCGTAAACTTTCTAGAAGTTTCAACAATTTAATATCCACACGTGTATGTGTTCACTATACTGCTGAAATAACAGGAGAACTTGTGCTAGATATTTTGTATTCATGTTTTGTCACATTATTATTACATAGTAAAAGTGAGGTTTGTGATGTCTACCTGTCTAGACGATGGTCTCCTTGTTATATCTACCTATGCATGCGACATAGCGCAGACACGTGAATCATGAATGGTTATGGAAGGTGAAATGATATATACAATATACATACACGCAGGTAGGCGAACCTCGCTCGTGTGACCACTTATGTGACCATTCCTAGACCGGCTATGCGATGAAGTGATCACGTGATTAATTTTACACTTACATTAACATTATCTATAACAACATAACATGGATTTAGTATAAAATATGATATTTTGAGAAGATCAAAAGAAATTTGTTTGAGACCAATGTATGTAATAATAATCGAGTGCGTTTTATGAAAAATGTGTTCGCAAAGCACATGCATTTTTTTACGTGATTTTTGTGCTATATTATGGCCGTACAATAATCTACATTTTTATATCAATTATTTTTTATATCTTGCGTCGTTTCTTTTTTATATGGATATAAAATCTCCAGAATTACATAAAATACTTTTGCGCCAATTATGGAAATCCTTCGTTTAATGATTGCATTAATAACGGGTGGAATGGTAAATTAGATATTTTACAACATTGTCTTCCAATGTTCGTAGTCTATTTATTATGATGATGATTATTATCAATTTAGATTCCAGTTTTGGTTGTGTTTCTTCTCAGAGACTTTGTTGTTATATTAATAACATATTCGAGGGCAAAGACGCCCACCTAACCGACTATCTTGAGTAACTCTCTGCGTAATGTGTTTCTCTTATATACGCTAACCTTATTTGTTCAGCTCGTGAGTTTGTTTGCCTGTGAAAACATCGAGCGAGAAGCGCACCCTTAAAGAAACAGTTGCTGACGTCAGAAACCCGGCGCCTCCACCAAACATATCAACGTTATGATTTCCTTACTTCTAATTGGTTACGAAAACGTTTACGCCCCTTATTTCGAAACGAGATTAAACTAGGTAAATACTCTGCTAATTTTAGCTTTTAGGGGCGGCAGTGTTGCGTGCACGCTAATCTTGGGCTGCCTCAATCTTTGTATTATAATATGCTATACGCCCTAGATGGAATGAAACCTTGGAATTATTTAGATGTAAACACACTTGCTACAGTTGTTGCTGCGTCACAACGCGTTCATTTACTCTCAATTCAGTCTAACGAATTATTTTCGTTGTAGAAAACATCGCATTTAATTTCTGCATAAATGATGTTCTTCAAATGAGATGAGATAGTATCTAGATTAGGCGTTGGCATAGTGAACCACTGTATCTGCGTTCTTGTTTGAACTCTGGCTTGGGCATGGATGTAATGCAGCGTTTTGCCTCTTCGTACATCACCCACTAATGGTCTTGGTTAGATTCTCCTTTTAACTAACAGATGTTTACGCAAGGGGTAGCTCGCAATATTTAACCAGACAAAATTAACGTTGGTTTCTTTTTGCAATTAACAGTTTTCTATTGTCATAATCCGCATTGTGTTTCCTAGTTGTCAATACACATACTGGTATTGTACATCTAATCAAAATATATGTACGGTCCTGGGTTCGACTCAATGTCATACTTTATGTGGCGTGTATATGTTAATTCCAACAATGAGGCATATCGTTGCATAAACTTACCCACCAATCATCATTACTGCAACATTGATATTGATGAATACATATTAGTTCTTGGTAATCCGTTTCAACGAGAAATATAAACTTGCAGCCAGTTATTTGAGCCTAGTGAACCGGCAACCAAAGTTAATCGCTATAGACTAGACTGGATTGAATTCTCGGTCGAAGATATCATTGCTCGCAAAAAAATTCAGTTGAGCGGGTGAATGATTTCTCCTGCCACCGCGTTAGGCTCGGTTTGATGAAATTCTCCGCGCTCAGTGGCTCCGACTGGTGGTGGAGCTGTGAACTAGGCCTCGACGCACGTGTCAGGCAGCGCTGTCGGTATTTGCCGCGCCAGCCCTCGTTAGGCTGACATTATTCCTGGTTTCAATGCGGGGCCGATTCCCACAGGATAAATTAGTAGTTTTTCACAGTCGGATTTAATTATATTTCTATGCGGAAACGTGGTGTTGCGTAGAAACACGGGTTTTGGAGCTTTCGTGCTACTAAAACATACATCTATAGTGAACCACTAAATACTATCCTGTACGCTTTTATATATGTCAGCCTTTAATTAAAAGTTGTCTATTTTTCACTTATCGTATGTGTTTCAAATTCTTCAAAAACCTTCATTTTTAATCGCCCAACGTGAGACTAATTTTGTGGTCTGTTATCATAGTGTGGCTTGATACCAAAAATAATATAAAAAATGCATCATGCATCGAACCTGTTTATATATAATCCTTGTGTGAAGTTGCTTTGCTTTAGATCTTCAATTTCAGTTACATTTAAAGTATAAAATTATATATAAAACGCTCTTTAAAGTTAAGCCAGACGTTTACCTGTTGAATATTTACCATAAGATCCCGTGATTTTACATAAGAACGTATCTCAATACTAGAGTGCTTTGACAATAAATTCACAAGCAGTAGTTGAAACATTTACCCATCTTGTTAGTCGCATGCACTTAGTTCCTCTGCTTCACCGCGAGTGGAAATGAGAAAACATGTTTATGTATCTAGTGTCGTCGAGTGCACGTGCACCGAGCACAAACCGGTGCACGTGCACTCGTCGCCACATTATGACGTCACGAGCGTGAATCCCTCCAGTGGGACAAGTGTTGTCATGTTGAAATCTTGAACGACTCTCGAAGGAATCGTTTTATGTATTATTGGAGTCTCTGAGGAAGGAATAGAATCGGCACTCGAAATGTTTATGGATGCGTCGTCGAAGCAAGTTGCGCCACCGTTTTCTGTCTTTATTTGTTACGCTTTACTTTTCAAATTAAGGCGGAAGGGTATCTCACTAATAAAAACCGCACCAAATTAACGTGTTTTTAGTATAATATTTGAGAATGCTACACTATCGAAAATGTTAACGATCGTTACGGGGTTTGGTAAGAACTAAAAACTGGATCCAAAAAGTTTCAAATATTTTCATCGTTACGGGGAATTAATTTTAGGTTAATTTGCATTAACAATAACAATCGTAATTATTCCGTTAACATTTAGTACAATGTACTAAAGGGGATCTGCCCAATATACACAAACAATTTCATTTACTAACTCTCATTAAGTTTAGTGATTTGCAGGGGGTGTTTCGTAGGTAGGAACCGTCCGTATATTTTTTTATATGCACGAAAGTAACTGAGCAGTATTTTGTTATCTCTATATAGATAGACATCAACTCGCTCGCAACTCTCATTTTGTTCTTCGTAGTGAAATCGTCGCGACGTTGTTGATAAATGTATTCTTTTAGTGGGGCTTTATTTGTGTAATGAAGCTAATCAAGACGATGAGTGGGGGTCCCTGGTTTAATGATGATGAGCCGCCGACAATTGGGTGGGAAACATTCCCGCCGAGTATGAAGAAGAATTGTCAAAGATTAAAGCTGAAGAATCCGCGGGAGATAATGAGAGGTGATAAAGGTTGCCGCTAGGTTCGCCACATGGTTGCTCACTGCTTGGGTGGTTGGAGATTGGCCTTGGAGGCGCCACTTCACGGCCAATAAAATGGGGTCGAATGGAACATAGTAGTTAATTAAGAAGACAATTCAGTTACAAATAATCTAAATAAGGTATTCACAGCAAAGAGCCAAAGTAAAGTGTTTCAGCAGTATCTTGGGAACGATACACGATATTGAAAAAGGAGTTACTAGACAACATATTCGTAAGAGCTAGCAATGGATTTAAAAGGTTCACATGTTTGAAACATTACGGTTGTTATTGGTAGTGTAAATTTATTAACTTCTCCGTTAAGATACAGATTTTAATCCAGTTTTTAGTTATTGATCACGCTCATTTATAACTTTTTCTATATTGTGGAGCGTTCAAAACGTTTCTAACCCCATTAATTGTGCGCTGTTTTTATAGTAAAACTACACTTGCAGGTCCATTTGATCAAGTGCGATACCTGCAGGATTCGATAGCCAGTCAGATTTTAACGTCCAAGCCATTTAATACAATTTAATATGATCCTCGCTCTCAACTATGGCGCAATCACGAACTTGCTAAGATGATTGCTCGTTAAAACCCAGGGAAAGTGCGCACGGTAGCTATTATAACCCAAGTTTGGAATACCGCCTCGGCTTGAGGTCAAACTCTCCCGCAACCATAGCAACGAAACCTTCCGACTACAAGTTTCGTCGTTACTTCAACTTCACATCTTCCCTTTAGTTTCCCGTCCCCGTTGTTTTTCCAGCAATATATTTATTTTCATATTCATGTGGTATATATATATATATATATATATATATATACAAATTTCATGTGAGCTCTTATGAATACAGAGCGTGCGCTTCGTTTCAAACATAAGGATACGGAATCAGTTATCGTGGAATGCGTCATTGGCGCATGCGTCGGTTTTATTTGCATGAATAAACTCCGTCCATATTCAGTCGTTGGCTTAGTCGATGCACATGGTAATAAAAGCGCGGGGTGTTGTGGCTGAGCGTTTCGTTCTTCTTCTTCTTCTTCTTCTTGGCGTCTTGTAACTTAGATGTAGAGTGTGTTGCTATATAGAGAAGTGTGTCACTTGCTGTCTGCTAAGTGGTTTTCAGCTTCTGATAAATAATGTATTGGTAGTCAATCGATAGCGGTACGATCATCATGTCATTTACAGCAGGGGGAAATGTTTAACACTAGTTAGACTTCACACAGCGTTTTTGTGTTTTTTCTCTCGGGACATTAATGAAATGTTGCATGGTTGTAATTGAAATATAAACAAAGGTTTCTTTACTTGTACGTTTTGATTAAAATAGATGGACAATAATAATACAAATAATGGAAAATATGGCAATGCTGCTGTTTTTTATTTGTACATCCTTAGGGACTGCGGACAACGCTAGATACGCATATCCATACAGACGAAATGCAAAACACCAGTGCTCAACATGACATGTTCTGTAATAAGCCCACATTTATATGTTCCTATTCCATTTTCCATTATTCATATAATACCTGTATCAAGAACTCAAAATTTGAATCAGTCTATCACTTATTAGTCAATGTGTTTCTGTGAATGGAATTGAACTCTTCAGTAAAACATCTATATGAACAAAAAATGTTTCAATTCCAATTTGTTGTGTAATATATTCGTAATATGTTTTTCCTGTTGACTGAAGTTAAGAGCGAAGGATACCTCTACGTCAAAAACCGCAGAAAATTTTCATTTTTTAACTATATCTCAAGATTGAAACACAACATCAAAAATCTGAGACTACTTAGCACTGTGGTTTGGTAAGCCCTACACACTGAATGATAAATGTATTTAACGTTACCATCAGTATGACTGTGATAACGATTTACTTAAATTACTAAAGTATTACTTATCACAGTCATACTGATGATAACGTTAAATACATTTATCATTCAGTGTGTAGGGCTTACCAAACCACAGCGCTATGTAGTCTCAGATTTTTGATGTTGTGTTCCAATCTTGAGATATAATTAAAACTTGAAAATTTTCTGCGGTTTTTGACGTAAAGGTATCCTTCGCTCTTAACGTTCGTGTTGTACAATGTTCAGTAATTTGTATTATTGCTTTCGTGTATAACTCAATCAGAGAAACGTTTATATAAATAAAACACCCCAATGAAATCTATGCGTCTTCCTATACTCGGTGTTGATTATTCGCCATGTTGCCGTTTAACTCTGAAAGGGTTCATGCTTCGTGGGCGGACGTTGCCAAATGTCATTCTTTCACGTCTCTCGTCTCATTATTATCGCATTCTTTACTCCGCTCTCTCTCGCAAGATCCTTCTTCATGCTCGCCGCCCATTATCGTAATTCGAATCAACGGTGCACATTGTCTTGCATTAGCCCCGTTCCATAAAAATGAGCCGCCCCGCCACGCCTCCCTGTGAATAACAAGGGTCGGGCACTCGAGGATTACGGCGCAGTTGTCTCAAATAATTTAAAAAATTCGCGTAGACGTTGACTTGGGACTTTCAAGCTACTAGACTCACTCACGGGAGTAACTTGCAGTAATCGATTTTCCCTACTTTAAAGAAGCTTTTGACTTCTAAAGGTAGCATAGCAGAAAACTATTAAACAACTATTTTTAATTATATCAATATGACATTAAAAACTGAGTGACAAATTATGTATGTGCAAATGTAGCACTATTTTTTTCTTTCATCATCTTGCCGCAATTTATCCACAAAACATACTATTAGTAGTATTATATGTATTCCGGGCCGCGAAACACTATTTTTATATGAACACTATTTTATGTGTTAGCATTTGTTACTTCACATATAGTATTAAAATGTAGTTTGTATTGTGGTAATTAGTTTACAGCAAAATAGCGTGCGTCGATATTAAATTTATAGACTGTTTGTTACTTGGTATAAATTGTATTTTTCCATTTTACTTCATTGTGTTATATGCAAAGACTGACAATTTTAAAGTTTACTATATAAAGTGTAAACTCTCTAATGTGGTATCAAAGTTTTTTTAAAGAGTTGCGAGCACTGTATGATTCAGCGTCTCTAGGGTGTAGTTCTTACCGTGGTTGCACTATACTTGTAGTGGTCAGCTGACAGCCCGCAAGGATATCGGCCAGACGGTCGGATCCTATGGTGTCGCGTTACAGGGTGTAGTTCTTACCGTGGTTGCACTATACTTGTAGTGGTCAGCTGACAGCCCGCAAGGATATCGGCCAGACGGTCTGATCCTATGGTGTCGCGTTACAGGGTGTAGTTCTTACCGTGGTTGCACTATACTTGTAGTGGTCAGCTGACAGCCCGCAAGGATATCGGCCAGACGGTCGGATCCTATGGTGTCGCGTTACAGGGTGTAGTTCTTACCGTGGTTGCACTATACTTGTAGTGGTCAGCTGACAGCCCGTAAGGATATCGGCCAGACGGTCTGATCCTATGGTGTCGTATTACAGCCTGTATGACGCACGTCACTGTCCTGGTCTAGCCCCAGCTACTAACCGAACAGCTGATAGGTTGAGCCAATAGCGGTCTTGTCCTGTCTTGTCTCTCACGAACAAGCACATTGCACTTCTACGTGGTGACTGAAGAACGTGCAATGATAATATGGAATTTATTAGTCCCCCTTAGTTCCCCTAGAACTACAGATCATTTAGTTTTTTTCTTGATTTACTTATTTTGGTCTTATTATAAAACATGTTTTTGTTTTAATTATCATTGGTAAATATCTTTTTTGAAAGCTCATTTATAAAAAAAAAAAATGTTTAATGTTTGAAACTAAAGCTTATATAATTTCTGTGAACATTTTCAATTAATTGCGCTGATTGAAGAGGGCGTGCAGCGGTAATGTTTCTTTGTGATTGTAGTTGTATGTTCTCCATAAATCTGTTACTAGTAGATGCTGGGAATTTGGTGCAGTAGGACTCAGGAATGTTACCAACATCGGAAAATATAGACAAGTCTCTAGAGATACATCTACTTGCAGTTTGTAATTTATGAAAGCTGATAAAAAGTGTATTTACTATAGAGCAGAGTTCATATATTTACATTTATTAATGTAAGAAAGTTGATAAGCACAGAAAATACGCTTCATTAGCAACAATTTAATCTAGCTCTTTCATAAGACGTAATTAATGTAAAATATGATTAAAATCTAGCGTAATAAAAATCTTTCATTAATTTAACTATACCTACCCTATTTCAAATTCAATTTCGCCATTAGAACACGTTTTTTCTCCCGCGTTATTACGTTTGCACGTAAAGGGATGAAATTAGAAAGCTGAATACACTAACTGTGGCAACGTCGTCGGTGTGTAATAGCGATAACGAGCCAATTACCAGTAATGTTTCCACCTTAACGACCAATTCTGTCTACACCAGTGATTCGTCAGTGCTGTGGAATCAGCTACCGTGCTACTCACATTTGAGTTCGACTCATCAGAGCATTAATATTAATATTACCGTTCAGCGTGAGTATGACACATTGCTATGTAGGCACCACATTTCGTTCGAACAGCACCAGTGGAGTTTTTCTATTTATTTTCTTGGGTACATCAAACAACCTAGCTTTGTCAAAGAATATAAAACACAATTTAAAACGCAAAAATCAACCGTGATTGTGTGGCAATTTCTTCCCCCTCTGAATTACTGAGTCTTTTTACAATTGTTCGTCGGGGTTTATTCTTGAATAGTTACGAAAATCGTAATGAGAAGCTAAAACTGGGAATTTTATTTTATAAAATGTGGACTTTTGAGTTATTTTGTTCGTGTACAAGATTATATTTACCAAGTTTACCGTTTCTGCACCAATTAAAATGATTTTGTAATTTAATATTTAATAGTTGTGGTTCTTATAAACTGAATTTATTATTTATTTATTTAATGTTTATAACATATTCAATTAGAAAACTGATTTACAAATAAGATCAATCAATATTTTACCATCAAATTTGATATAATCAATAGTATCGTTTAGTTTTTCACCAAACCCGGCGCCTCCACCAATTGTCAATGATTTCCCCATCTGATAACAGAATAGCGGTTAACCTCAATGCCGCGTCAACCAGGCTTATCTAGATGATTGATATACAGACTACCTTGCTTTTCTTCTCTGTATAAGCATTGTGACGGCGGTGACTGATGTATTGCCAGTCTTGCCCGCTCACTCTCACACCATAGCCTGGATTCACAACATGTCTTACTCCTACGATGTCTTAGCTAAGCAAATCATCGCTAGGTCTTACTACATATCCACGAATCAAATATTATACCTGTTATTGTTCATGTTTTACTATATAATTTGTCATGTTTTTGCCGAACGACAGTCATTTTAACACCAAGATTTGGTAAATATCTTTATCTATTAAATATCGTTATTTATTTGGTGTTTTCGTGTTTTTTTTTTTCTTTAGATATATTAGTGAACCCAAGTTTGCATTTTAGTGTACCGTGGTATACCTCAACTCAGTACAGCCTCTGTTTCATATCTAACACCTACTAGTAAATTGCATCGTTTATTTGAAGACTTCTATTCATTACAATTCGTGCATCAAGTTAAATTAAACTTAGTTTATAGTCGTCAGCATTTTTCTTCGTTTTTGTTGACGCGTAGTTAAATGGATTCGTCTCCCCCCATACAATAACGTTTTACCATTTGTCATCGCCTTTTCATTCAGTGGATAAGTCTTGGAAGACATTCGGAGCAAACAGGAAACTGCGCTAAAAGCGTTTAAACGGGTCTTTTGTGCGCCGAGGGTGCTCGTTTTCGGCGAGCTCGGGTGATGGATTAGAGAATTAGAGCTTTGGTAACTCATCACGGGTGCGTTCTTCAACACTGCAATAATAAGACTCGACCGACACCACGGACGTAGTGGTGGCATGTTGGTGTATTCGTTATTACATCGGTAGACTGAGTTTTTTCTGTGTAAATGTGGGTTTTCACTTCGCGTTGTTCAGCTGCTGCATGCACAGCACAACCATTTTGTTTTTGCGTTTCTACAACATATCTTTAGATTACTTCTTGTTGCATGTTCGTTATAACGGCGAGGGGTAGCTCGGAATATTAAAACGAGTAGAATTAAAGGTAGGATTGTATTGATATCTTGAGAACGCTTCAAGATATTAAAGGCTGATTTATACCCGGGATTTGGTTTTGAACAACGAATTTCAAATGTTGTAATTGTTATTTATGTTATTATGTCAAAAATTTATAAATACATTAATGATTGTAGCCTAATGCTTAATTTTAGAAAAATAAGTGAAGTGACTTAAAAGGGACAACTACCAACCTAAATCGTGTGGAATCTCGTTCTCATGTCTATCAGCGTGTCTGTTGGCAGGCCATTCCAAGTGATGCTGGTGCACTCCATACAATGGACAGTAACAAGCAGGTACCGGGAAATCTCTTGCGGCGAATTCCGTTTGGAGCGACCGTCTCTTCTGAGATCGTTACATCTCACATTGGTTGTTAACGCGACGGAACTTTATACCCTACTTACTATATTTAGGGGCGTTAAGCCGTGTAACGCATGCATGTATAACACGCCCTCGTTAGTGCAAACTATCGTATTATAAAGTATTACACGCTTCATGAATATTTGAGATGCTGAATTATTCCAATCTATTCGACACATTAAGTACATGAGATCTTTTGCATAAGAGCCCCGTGTAGTTGGGTGTCTTGGCACGGGTTGTGCCAAATGTTGTAAATTTTGTCTAAATAGTCGAAAATTGTGAAACAAATGTAGATTTGTTTTTGGTTTTACAAAAAAAGTTATTATATTTGTCTTAGTGATGTGTAGTGATTAAAAAAAAAACATCGATATGCCTTTGTTTAGACACCTCTAAGAACTATACAAAAAATGCTCTTCCGTATCTAGTCTAAATAATGCCAGCTCAGCTCACTGTTCGTACACTACGCCACTGGTTCCGGCATGAAAAGTGTTCAAACGGTGCCCGCGAACAGAGTGCAAAGTGTAACAAAGGGACGACCCAGTGTAGACAAACGAACACACGAACGCACGTGTTGAGTTCACCTCAAGACAGTCATCTCCCCTAGAGTCAATAGTCAGCCCTCTCACCGACAAGATATGGATTACTACTCCAAGCTAAGGGGACTTGCTTATCGCGCTATTTGCAGTAGGGTGCGTCGACAGTTAGTGGACTCGAGAGAGAGGCTGCATGTGTATATACGGGTACACTACACGTCGGGTGCGGGGTGGGTCGTTGGGCTAAATTGAAGATCGTGTACGGGCTGTTCACGATGTCATGTGTCTCTAACCATGTGTATATACGGGTACACTACACGTCGGGTGCGGGGTGGGTCGTTGGGCTAAATTGAAGATCGTGTACGCTCACCATTTCATGTGTCACTAACTCTAAAGCGTCAATAAGCGTTTCATTTAATTTCTACACTAAAATGTTACCGTTGTTGAAACAGTAACAAGAATTGTGTCATCAATAAAACAATTTAGGGATATTTTTAAGAATATAATGAGTAAATATAAATAGTTTTGTAATTGTACTGTATACATTTTATCATTATTCATCATGTAATTATCTCTTTTCTAAATTGAGAGACAAATCTTTTTGAATCCAACAACAAAATTGTTACTACATGTTGTAAATACACCGACTCTTGATTCAACAAAGCTGTTAAAATGTCAAAGTGATGCATGTCTGTGTTTCGCTCGTTACAATAGTGCGGGGCGGCTGTGTCCATATGTGTGTGTGGAGCGGCTCCTAATTGTGATTGACCCCCCTGCGCGGCTAATGATCGCGTCACACGACGTCTCACCCGGCTCCAAGTAAAAAACCCTGACTTTTTGTCTCTGAAACAAGTCTCCGCCCATACATTTAACATGTGACCTTTTATCTCCACACTCGGCGCGTTCCTTTGAATTCGGAAGCGTCCTCAACGCTGTCCGCCTATCATTCCTTTTTCTTTGACGGTTTTTTTTTCTCCCTTCTCTGCACAGACACAGTTTCTTGTCGTGCTTGCACATCACATTATTCTCTTTTCCTTTCTTGTTATTTCGTATTCGGTTTGCTGTGTGTGTGCACGGAGCGGGATGGGGCACACGGTATAACACTTCTTTCTATTCTTATTGCGCTCTGGTTGCAAGTTGGAATTGTCGCGAGGAAGAGTTTTTTTTTTCTCTTCTACAACACATCCTTTCAATTCGAACATCTTTGTCGCGTCAATTGGGAGAATATGCGTTGTCTTGCTTGCTATGCTACTGCACCACGAGATTACTTTTTTTCCATTGCAGACAGTGGTTACAGAGATTTGGTATACAAGCCACGCACATTGTGGTCTTTAAGTTGTAGTTTTCGTTTTTCCAGACTAGGGTTTATTCACATAGGCCATATTGGAATTTATTTACGTCTGGCAATTCATTTTTGAGAAAATCTTTCAGATGGCATTTGATTGTAGTTCTATTGTATTGTTCTCCAAGATTAGTTGTTATTAGGCTAGTTCTAAAAGCCAACATTAAAAACCTCTCTTCTAACAACAATAACAACAACAATAGAACCATAGTTATGAAGACGAAGTATGCTTGAGTTTAGTGGGACTTAATTTGCCAACATCATCGTATTTTCAATATTCTCTTTTCTCATTAGTTTTCGTGAAAGGGTAGTTTTAATATCTTTGTTGTAGATATATTAAAACGTAAGTGGTATCGCGTGGTTGGTAAACTTATAACGAACAAATGAACAATACAGCTTTACAAAAGTACTTGTCTAGTCTATTTTACGTTCGTATTTGTTCTTTGTTTTGTTATCCAATTACTGAGAACACTAGTTCATAGTTATACCGATAGAGAGCACTCAAGACTGTTATCCGGGAGGTTGCGTGCTCAATTCCTGCACACGCTATTACTGTCTCTTTTGTATGAGGATTTCCTCAGTTATAATGCGAATACTGGGACTAATTTCTTAAACAGCCATTGAACAATTCTTTCAAAATAAATATAAATATCTAGTTTATATAGACAAGTGTAGAGTGTCATATCGTGTAAAGCTGATGTGCATAGACAACGAATTTTGATACTGAAGTAACTTCGGGAACAAGTTAGCATTTCTACTCCCTTCAGAACACCCTTACCTACCTAACGATAATATTGCTTTGTGCAAGTGTGTTTGTGTTGGTTCGGAAGCAAGTTTCGTTACGGAACGTGATTTGCCATACTGTGTGTGTGTGGTGGTGATATCTTCGTAAACCGTCTCTACCCTCTTTGGAGCTGCGAGGCCGGCTCAGTTAGTGCCAAGTAAGAGGGGTGACTCACTCACTAAAATGGCCGCTAGCAATCGAGTTATCCGCGTGAATAGTGCGTGTGCGTGTGTGCGCAATGCGGGGCCCCCGTTGCTTTCGTAATTCGTGGAATGTCTCGCGCAAAAGATGCCACGAGATTAAACACACGAGTGTGTGGCTTGGCAGTGTTATCGTCCCCCCTCCCCTCCCCTCTAACCCCCACCCCCGCAACCTTGTACTTCTCCACCTGCCGGGCGGGTCGGCCACTTCATTAGGGTGCTTTAGGGGTGGAGGGTTTTTTTTTATGCGTCACCGGCGAATATTTGTTTTTGTCAGTGCCTTGTGGAACGCTTGCCCGAGGTTTCAGTGCGACGACTTTCAGCGTACGTCCCGAGAGACGGGAGATTTCGTTCTTTACTTACTTCAGTTTTGTTTGGCCCGTCTGGGCCCGGGGTTGAATTTGTCTCTGCCGATCGTAAGAGTCCTTTGAATATTTTCTCCCTTTCCTTCAATCACGTCTCGACGTCATATGACCTAGTTGTCGAGTATGTATAGTTAAACACCAAATAACCCTAACTATTTTTTGGTGAGGAATATTGTTTCGAAAGTCTACGCGTGTCTTTCTGTAATGAAATGTGGGGGTGCGATGGAGTTTATCGCGATCATGTCAGGCGTGAGTAATCGAGAGTGCTCGTGTGTTTATACTCAACTGAACAACTAGGGGGGCGCGATGCCGTGAAATCGTGTTTGTTAGTGAAAACTCGGCAGGAAAAAATACGTTTGAATGTGGTGTAGGTATATTAAAATTGCTCGCCTCTCATAAGGCAATTTTACGACTTTTGATTTTGTTACATTCAACGGTATAGATAATTTTATGTCTCCCTGACATATTTCAGAAACCTGTGTATAACAAATTGCTGGAGCATTACAATCTGGTACGGCCAAATATCACGCTGCGAAACAATTGACAAATTAGTGGTTTCAACCCATACCAAAGTTTCAGACACGAATATATGATACAAATGTGTAGAATGTCGACTCACATGTCATTTAATTTATCAAGCTCTGTATTTAAAGAGAGATCACGTCATGCTATGTAAATCGTCGTCGGAGGTGATACAAGTCCAACAGTTACTCCCTTCCTCCGACATGATTGCTTCATGCCTGCGTACCTGACTGCCACGAACCAAGGACCGTATCCACACGTGACAACTTACACGCAGCATCGTCGCCGTCGAAAAGGATACTCTACAAACACCTTCTAACGCTCTCATATATAATGCAGCGACTATGATCTGCGAGCAGAGCGATCAAACACTGGAGATTTATCTTCGACGTTGGTTTTTCCCCTTCACAAACACCAGACGGCTGTATCAAATATCAACAGCTCACACCCCCGTCGTCGCCCGGACCTAACATGTTTTATTCCTTATACACGATACATTCCTTGCGATGTTCCCGGGTGCATTTGTCAAGCGATCTCTTCTATCTATAGGGCGGGGGTGACGTTTATCCAATGACAACAATCTAACACGGTACCGGCTCACGCCGCGAAGAGCGCTTCGTGCAGTTGACAGCGGGCTGGGGGATTCACCGGGTATCTCGTCTCTCATTGGTCGCCAGTGTAACGTTCGTTCTGGTACCACCGTTGACCCATATCGTTCGTTTTATTTGTTAATACAAATATGTTTCTGTGTACAGGATTTATGATTAACTATCGGATTCAAAAAGAAGTATCTCGATTTCGAATACTAACAATGCAGTATTGAAAATTGATGGGGTGAGAAAATGTTTTAAATTATTGAATTGTGGTCTTAAAAAAAATAACTTCATACATACATACATACATACATACATACATACATACATACATACATACATACATACATACATACATACATACATACATACATACATACATACAAACATACAAATACCCCTAACTCATTTTTGGAAGCGTCTATCGGCGTGCATTTTTTTTTTCTCTAGAAGCTGATCAAAATGGTCGTTGTGTCACATGCAAAGATTAGAATAGTGTGTAGATTGACTGTCGACTTACCTCTGTCTCTTGTCTCCTCCGCAGAGGGACCGTTCCAGAGCGACGCGCTGTTGGTCCCCGAGAACTGCCTGTTCGACCACATCCACAACGAGACCAAGTGTTGGCAGTTCGAGCGATGGAACGTGACCGCTGCCCAGGCGTGTCAGGAGAGAGACCTGGCACTGAGGAGCTTCGCAATGTTGCTGCCCTGCGGCATCTCGCTGTTCGCCGGCGTCGAGTTCGTCTGCTGCCCCAAGCACTTCAAGGGTGAGCTCCGTCATATTGCGCGTTCACTCCCCGTTCCTGTGCATTTGCTGACTCCACCCCTAGGTTACTTGCTGTATATAGCAGGCCCACTTGATGAAGTGAAATACTATGGCGATCCAAATATTTTAAAGAACATTAAATTTATATGTCCTGTGCAGACGGATCGGCGGGTATTTTCCTTGGGATGGGGGGGAGATAAACTCACACGAAATGCCCTCCTGTTTCGACGCCGCTGGAAGCGTGGTAAATTATAAAACTGTGTTATAACTTCAGGTAATAGTTGTTAACAATTTAGTTTGTTGTAGATCTTTCTAGGGATGTTGACAGATTTTCAAATGTTGCTCCGAATTACAAAAATCTTTACGTTGACGCGACCCGCACTAGATTTGACTCCGTATTATGCAGATTAAGCAGTTACGACGGTCATCGTTATAACATGGGGTTAGCGAGAGTTAACAAAGAGCGGAAAGAAAGATTGTAGCGTTTATGTAGTTGGGAAGGACATTTCTTCTAAACGTTTTGTTTGACGTTCGCGTTGGTCCAGCGTTGAAGATCTTGAGTGGTAATCGAAACCTCGCCACTTCTAATCACAGTTCCGTGTCGCAACCGCCGAGTGCCGAGTTCGTTTCGCTAGTGTTTGTGTATATAATAGCTATATAGCTCGTGAGCTACCCGATACCCGTGAACCGCTTGAGTGTAATGTACGGGTATACAGTTTCAGCCCATTATACGCCTGAACGAGCCACTTGGCAAAACGGATGAAACACGTGAGGTCTTCTAGCTTATCAAAGCGCTCGCGGATTAACTAAAAACAACGGGGAGTTGAATATCAAAGAGGTTGATTTGGTTGTGGTACCGTTTTTAACATCACGTTTTTATTAAGATACAAACCCAAGTTGTTTCTCTCTTCTATTTATTGGCCATTTTTTGTGAATTCCTTAAAAACGACCGAAATGGGGCTTAATTTGTATTATTACCATTTTGTACTTCAGAAATGGAGATTTAATTGCACACATGCAAAAATGCGAGGTCGGAAAGAGGGCTGGCAAATATGTAAAAGAAAAATGTGGAAGTTAAGAGAGGAAAGCTGATATAGGCCGTATAAGACGAATAAAGAAATGACAACAGATTTGTAGAAGGGTGCTTGGCAGGCAGCGGTCACCACGAGGAGGGACCCATCTTGATCATTCGCGGCCAACTCGTACTTATCTCGGTGTGTTCTTGTTTCCCAACATGTGACTATACGTGTTCCTGTTTTCTGAGACGTAACACGGAGAGACAGTAATGAAGATCAGTCGAGTATTGGAACGCGGCGAAGTCGATAACCGTTTCGAACTAGTGACGGTCGGTGTATTAGTGATATTCCTTCTCGGGTATTGCGGCACTTCGACTTGTTCATCGCGTTCGATCTGAAACCATTTCTAGTCTAATTGAAATTCTTGTAGACATTCTTGTAAAATTCTTGGGAGCGGATGATCACTGGCCATCAATTCCAAGAGGTTCGCGCTTGTCCGTACATGTTCGGGAGGCCAAGACTGAGAATCTTCCGTTTAGAAGAGAAATCGATGTTTCTCCGAACCGCATACTTGTTCTTTCGAATTTCTGCAATTCGGAAGAAAGCATAGCGATATGCAATTATTGTGTAGTCTAGTCCTTGACTGCTTACTTGATATCAATGTTTCTGTCCTCTTGTAAATCAGTTCAATTACCGAATGGGATAGTCATTAAATGAATGAATACCTAAAAAAAAAGATACACTACTTAGGTTAAGCAACATCAGACATATGGCGGGTGACCGCTCAAACATGTTTCATTTATACTATTGTGTATGTAAAACGGATTAGACATTCAGCTTAAGTATACATCTTCATCTTTGTCTCAACTTCTAAGCGTTTTTGATTGTGCGGAGACCCCCATAAAAACATTTGTTTAATAGAATGTAAGGTCTTAATAATTATTTCGTGTTTTATTTGGATATGAGAAAGCTATAGACCTACAGCAATTGCTTCTTTGTCGTAATCGGAATTATAGTTAAATCAACAATAAAAAACAATAATTGAAGGTGAACAACAATCATAAAATATCACATTTTTTTCTCTAGGAGGGGGCCTCATTTTTGTTTTCTTGCGACAATTTTAAATCAATAGAGAGAAATGTTAAGCCTTCAAAATCTGATGTATTATGCAGTGTTGGACAACACACACAGCGTGAACTCGTGCTCTAAAACAAAAGATTCATTTTGTATAATGTGTTTTAGGTGGTGTAAAAGTGGTAACGAATATTTTTTCCACGAGAATTCAACCTTTCAGTCCTCGAAACTTTTCGAAAAACCTCTCAGTGCCTCTTTTGGTGGTGGCGCCGGGTATGCTGCATTATTCCATTAGCGTGTTTTCAACGCCTCTCGATGTTAATCCCACGTACACACACCGTGTCATACGACTCTCTCTCTCTCTCTCTCTCTCTCTCTCTCTCTCTCTCTCTCTCTCTCTCTCTCTCTCTCTCTCTCTCTCTCTCACACTCCCCCGCTCTCTCTCTTTTTCTCACGTTTATTTTACTCATCATCACAAAAACTACTCAACAAGGCAAAGTCAAGAATGTTAAATGCATCTTATCGGCAAGTACACTCGCCCGCAAAACTTTCTAGACAGTAGGCCTACACCATTTTAAGATTATGACTTGTCTACCGAACCAGTACTTGTTTTACATGGATTGCAAAATTCAAAACTCTCAGTTAAAGCCTGTATTACATGAATGGGTTTACGTGTCCTCCGTTCAACTGTAGAATTAAATCTTGAATTTCGTGTTTAGAATGAGATTAGCTTTATAAATATAAACTTCATGATATAGCGGTTTACTACCGTGAATCTAACGTCGAATAACGGAAAATTGAGTAGTATTAAAGCTGTCTTGTTCGAGAGACGCTCATTTCGCAGCTATAGCGCTTTCTAATGAGTTTCACTTACGAGTGTACCTGCAACTCTCTGAACTCTCCACGTACTACTGTACTGTTCAATACTCTCTCGCATGTAAATGTCGCCCGATTGGTTCCACGTATCGCCGCACACGGCTTATTAGCGCTCTCTCTGCGTTGGTGGTCTCAAAGCTCCCTCACCACGATCTAGCACAGTATTATACATTTCTCGATGTACTTACACTTTGTGATAGAATGACGTTCGTGTGGACAATTCTAGGTTTCAGGAAGGATTAACTCTAGATATGAAATCGACGTTTCGAATATGAATAATCAGTTTTAGCATTCTATTGCCCAGATAACATGCGGTTTGAATACTGAAATTTACAATATACAATACAATATACAATACAGTACTTTAATTTACTACGTTCAATAGCTGGTATCAGTGAGGCGTAGGCCTATGCTTGTTATGACGCCGACAGAGGGTACTGTTGTTGTACATATTTCCCCAGGGCAAAAATCACGACTTGTTATTTCTCTGTGATCACGACCAAACAGGACACATGATATGATATAGAGTGCTTTATTTGGTTTGGGATTATAAACGAATCATACATTGTGTTTGTTGATAGAATTGCTTCTGTTTCAAGTTAATACCAGACCTCCCACATGATACGATTAGTTTTTGGTGTTGATTCAATTACGTATATATATCGTGAATTTATGGGACAGTGTATAAAGTGGGCAGGTGTAGTCTCCATGTTCTATGTTATAGTGTGACTTATTGACAGGCTGCAACGCTTTGCACTCATTCAAAGCACCAAGCAATATATTATAATTGTATTATTACATTTATTTGATGGGGCTCAATACCTGTGTAACTGTTTTGATCCATAAGTTTGAGTGTTAATATTTTTTTGGTCATGATTTTCAAAACGACATTATAGGTACGATAAGTCGATAACTAAGAGAACGTAGGAGTTAGGCTCTTTGTGATTCCAGAGCCTTTTTTTCTGTATAATATGGAGGTCGTAAAATTTGACGTCATAACCAATTATCCGGATCCCAGTCGTTAAAACATCTAGGCTCGAATGCATAGTTCACACTCAAGCCCTCCTCAACTCAGCCTCTCCTCAGCCTCACCTAGCCACCAGTCACACAGCCGTCCGCATGGCAATGCTATTCTGTGATTGGTGGTTAGGCGAGGCTGAGGAGAGGCTGAGTTGAAGAAGGCTTGAGTCTGGACTATGCATTCGGACCCTAGTATGTTCTGAAGAGGTCGAACAAGGTAGCCTATCCTCCGATCCGCCCTCTTCTTTGTTTACGTTTTGGCAGTGCTTCAGCCAGTGCAACACTCAACTCCCCCTCACACAGTTATCAGCACAAGTATCGCCATTAAAACCCTTCTGACCAACCAAGGGGAGGCAGAAAATCGTTGTTTCATTTCCGGCCCGTGACTAACCTGGGTGGCGTCGTTTGCTCGTGACACGATGCGACCGTTAGGCCTTAGGAAGAAACTGACTCAACTATCGATCCATACACTCCTCCTCGCTGACTCACACATGATAAATTGTTGTAGCGATGAGCCTTGCACTAGTTTCGATAGATATCGAGCTATCGTGTCGATGTCTAACAGAACTATCGATCCATACACTCCTCCTCGCTGACTCACACATGATAAATTGTTGTAGCGATGAGCCTTGCACTAGTTTCGATAGATATCGAGCTATCGTGTCGATGTCTAACAGAACTATCGATCCATACACTCCTCCTCGCTGACTCACACATGATAAATTGTTGTAGCGATGAGCCTTGCACTAGTTTCGATAGATATCGAGCTATCGTGTCGATGTCTAACAGAACTATCGATCCATACACTCCTCCTCGCTGACTCACACATGATAAATTGTTGTAGCGATGAGCCCTGCACTAGTTTCGATAGATATCGCGAGCTAAAACGTTTAAAGTTAGAACATTTTTCGTTTGTGTTTTATGTGGGTAAGCGTAAACCTGCTATACAAGAATGTCTGGATTGATACGAATATATTGCCATAACGTGCATATTGTCTAGTTTTTTGGTATGTACGGATACATACAGACTATGGGAAAGATTTTAATAATATTTTAAATTTAAATATCGTATGAAGTTATAATATTGAAATTCCGATCTTTTACAAAATCACTCGGTTTTTAAAGCTGATTTGCCTGCTCGTCTACCCTGACACTTCTTTACTATTTCCGTTCGTGACTGTATGGAAATTTGTGTTTTTGATAATAGATCAGAAACCCGGTCATACAAACGAGATACATAATTATAGATTGTAGAAACCTAACACTCTAGCTTGATGAGGGGGATATAGAAGTATTCGTTTAAATTCTTAGTAACAATTACTGATCTGCCCACATTGCTTATTGCTTCACCAATGAATAAAATGTTTATACCTATCTATACCATTTTGTGTGGACGTGCCCGAAAAGCCAAATTTGATGTGCGCCAAAACTACTTGCTACAACTTTCGTGCAATATGTGTATCGCCTTAAAACTGACACAAAAGCGCTGCATGAGCTTCTATGACTGTCAGAATCATCTGTTTAGAACCCATAAATTGTTCACGACTTCGTTTTGTACGTTTTGGCTGTACTGTTAGTAGGGAACTTTATGAACAAATAAGTAATAAAACTACATAGATATATTATAATGGTTTAAGTTAACGCTAACATACCTTGACGTTATTAAGGTCGTTGCTTCGTTGATTTCAAAGGGAAATTACTCCGGTAATTCCAAGTAAATGGTGTTTTAATGGAGTTTGCCAGTAAAACGACTGAAATCCTGGCTATATAGTAGGTCTGGTGTAGCTAAAGTTATTTTATGTTGCTAGGTAGAGAACGGAACGGTAAACTTGCACGCTTGTTAAGTTGTTTGACACTATAGCTGTTTAGTTGTGGTAATAATAATATCATTATCTCTAATAGTGGTCGTGCGGAGAGATGATAAGTCGATTGGTATCACAGACAACTGGTTGTGTTAGGTAAACTTCGTAGAATGTCAGTTTTTATTGTTTCTGTGTTATAGTAGTTGTGTTATTATGGCTTATGGGTTTCGGCTTATTACAGTTAACGATGCCAGTAAGTACGGCGATAATGTGTGTTATGTAATTCCCGTACGTTGACTTTGAAGACGAGGAATTACATAATCGGACGGGGAAGTGAACCCGTTTCTCTCATAATCGCAAACTATCCGTTTATCTTGTTTCATTCATGAAGTGAGAAAGTATTGATTTAAAAATGTCTTAGGTTTTTCGTTTTCTTCGTCGTGTAAAATTGAGAGAAAATTGTTTCGTTATTTTGTATTTGCGTCTTTCTGTGTCTCCTGTATGTAGACTGTAGAGCATATTCTAATTAAACCGTCCAAAGAGTTGAGAGAACCCCTCTCCTCCCCCTCGCCCCCCCCCCCTTCCCCCTCTTTCATTAAGTCGTTGTTCGTAGTAAATATACATACTAATTATTCAACCCGGCACCTCCACCAAAAACATATTTTTGTTATTATCTTTATTTACAGGTATTAATTTTTGTAATTAGCTATCTTCTCTTCGGATTTATACTTCACTGCCCGTTCATCCTCCGATTGATGTTGTTGAAATGTATTATATCCCTACTCAAATATTAAATACGTAACGATCGATATCGTGAAATGTTTCCACTCCCAAATTAGAAACGTTTTGGACCTTATGTTAAGATATGATTTTCCAATTTAATGTCTATGTGAACACAAGTTATACACACATTAGTTTTAAATACCTTTGTTAATCGTGAACTAATCGGAATGGGTGTAGTGAATGTTATTCTCGAACCGTTAATGAAAAGAGAGAAACCGAAATGCAACATTCACGCACCGTGTTTTAGTGAGAATGGGGCGGGGAGGGGGTAGGGGATAGGTGTGGTGGTGGTGGAGAGGGTCGGGGCTGAAGGGGGGGTACTACTCAATTACGGGTTCTCGTTTTTATACCCCATTAATTACTCTTTAATGTTGGTACCAACTTTGCAAAACACGTAATTTATTTACGTTTTATTGGGCGAAATGTTTGCTGTGTGTAGGCCTACCTCCGTTGGTGCGCGTAACACGTATACGTGTAATAGAAATTTACATTTTACTCGTTCCCCAGTCCGCTCCCCCCCCCTCACCTTCCCCATATGGCCCTTCATTTATTTCATCTCAAATGAGAGATAATACGTTTAATATTTAGTACCGGGCCATTCTGGACTTTACCGCTTTTAACAGACCATTGCAGTATTTACAGGCTGTGAAAGGGACGTGGGTAGCTCGTGCTGTTACCACGGGGCGAGATAGTGTTGCTGTATTGCTTTGCCATACAGGCCGATGTGGCTTAGACGAGCGGGACGTGTATTAGCTCTTCAATGTGATACTACCCCCTGATTAAACATTTTATAAAACATGAATAAACACACCGTATGGAGTATATGTATCAAATATGATATGTTATACCCACAAACCACATGCATGTTTACACGTTTATTTTGTATACAGCTTACCCGTCCTATAATCTAAGGTCACTAGAAGATTTGAATGAATTATAATAAAATCTTAGTGTACACGTTTTTTTCTAAATCGCCGGTACAAATTCTACCTTCGCATACGGGAAAGCGAAACAAATCATATGGAAAATATTTAGGGTATTACTTCAAAACACCCAGTGACCTAGAATACAAGAGAGCTAAACAAAGAAATCAAACACCAAACGTGTATGTGGCTTAAGGTTTTGGCCGTGTTTGTCATATCATACAACCCTTTGTAAGTGTTCTTGACAATCAATGTTGATCTTATTAAAGTAGCGTGTTTGATACACCCTCTCCATACGTTGTGTTTTATAAACGTGTTAAAGTGGTTTAGAATCACCTTAACCTACATATCCTCGTGTCGCCTAGATCTCTCTGAACTATATCGCACGCTCGCCTGACTTAACTCACAGTCTGAGATGTAGTGACGTCATTCCTAGTCTATTTCTGTCGCCGTGTAAGTAGAGCGGTAGGTCGTGGGTTCAGTTCACACCGAGGGTGGTTCTGACTCAAGGTTGTCTCGGTCGAGGGATGAAAGATGTAAACAGATCACTCAGACACGCCTTTTTTACTTATACAACACCTTGTTAGTACAGGAGTATACTTCATTTAGAACAACCTGAGTTGCCTGACGGATTCAAAGTAATGAGACATTTTCCTTTTTATTTCATTTTTCAAATCATTTTATTCTTTCCTTTCTCATACAGTTTAGATTATAAATCAATATACAATAAAGCCATAATAAAGACACTAATAAAGACCCACACAATACTATAACACAACAAAAAAAGAAAAAAAGTCGGCGATGTATAAATCAGAAAGAGAAAAATAAACACAAAGGGAGTACATTGTTTTTTACCTACATGCATAATTTTATTTGTAACAGAATTTTCTCAAAAAAATATTGTATGTTTGAAAACGGGGATGTGTGTTTGAGCTTGTTGTTTCTTTTTAAACCGTTAATGTTTTGACGCATGCATTTGTGGTGATAAGTTTTAATTCATAAAATTACCGGTGGTAATAATAAGCTGCAAAATGTATTATTGTTTAAGTTCGTTTTTGAAGTATGGATAGTTAGTGTAGAGCGATATTATCGGTTATCGTGTCCATCCCTACTATCAGGGCTGCTGGCTGGCAGGTTCGCTGCATATGAACGCACCCGTCAACATTTAAAATGAGTATCTAGATGCTGCATATAACGTTATTGCGAATCTTTAATATTAAACTGTAATTTCTATGTGTCAAAATCACACACTCTTGATAAGAAATTGACTTTGGAAAGTTTAATCATGTTCTTTGCGTTTCATCAGTAAATCTAGAAGCGTCAGACGGAAGTAGTTTCAAAGCTCAAAGTAACTGAAACAAAATAAGTAGGTTGTTGCGGTATAAATCATCTACCTTATAATGAATTTCTTGAAAGCTCAATAGA
Source organism: Isoperla grammatica (assembly GCA_945910005.1). Lineage (NCBI taxonomy): Eukaryota > Metazoa > Arthropoda > Insecta > Plecoptera > Perlodidae > Isoperla > Isoperla grammatica. The sequence continues at coordinate 50,064,614 of OX246740.1, forward strand.
TGTAAATAAGTTTATCAGTCTTTGATAAGTTTTGCATCAACGGTCGATGCGATACGAAGTAGACACGTGTTTGTGACAGACATTTCTGCTCGATGTTTTTTTCAATTGATGGCGGGGGTAATATTCAAGGACTCTTAGGGTAACTTTAGCTACAAAGTCTCATTCTCTATCATTGTGTGGCGTCATGATATGTCAGATCTTATGATTATTGATACAATCAGACAGAACATTGACAGAGATACAATCCAATCGGTTGGGAGGTATTTCATTAATAATCTCTCTTCGATGGTTGCTTATTTGATTTGTCATCAAACAAAATACATCTAGTGGTTATTTTTATAATCATTATTAATTAAACTACTCCTTAGCTTAGAAGTTTGTTCTTCTATCAAATCGTCGTAACAAACACCAACATAGAAGAACTGATATCATGCTGCTTTTAAATGAATATCACGTTGACTTGTCGTAATACAAAGCTTTTGCGTGTCTCCGACCTATTTTCCCATTAGAATTGATTTTCTTTTAAACTAAGAAAACGTTTTCTCGTGTTTTAACTTGGATTTATATTATTTATGACGTCACTTCCTTTATATATACTTCACTCGAGTCTATTTTCGTATATATCGCCTAATTCGTTGTGTTGAGGTAAGTAATCCTGTATGCCGGTCGCGTGTCGACACGAACTGTTGCCTGGCGGACTGGGGGCTAATGTAAGTTGTAACACTGAGGTTGTGACGCAATCACGGGAACAATGGCCGACCAGCTGTATGTTGTGTCCTAGCTAGACCGACACGAACTGTTGCCTGGCGGACTGGGGGCTAATGTAAGTTGTAACACTGAGGTTGTGACGCAATCACGGGAACAATGGCCGACCAGCTGTATGTTGTGTCCTAGCTAGACCGACACGAACTGTTGCCTGGCGGACTGGGGGCTAATGTAAGTTGTAACACTGAGGTTGTGACGCAATCACGGGAACAATGGCCGACCAGCTGTATGTTGTGTCCTAGCTAGACCGACACGAACTGTTGCCTGGCGGACTGGGGGCTAATGTAAGTTGTAACACTAAGGTTGTGACGCAATCACCGGAACAATGGCCGACCAGCTGTATGTTGTGTCCTAGCTAGACCGACACGAACTGTTGCCTGGCGGACTGGGGGCTAATGTAAGTTGTAACACTGAGGTTGTGACGCAATCACGGGAACAATGGCCGACCAGCTGTATGTTGTGTACTGGACCGACACGAACTGTTGCCTGGCGGACTGGGGGCTAATGTAAGTTGTAACACTAAGGTTGTGACGCAATCACGGGAACAATGGCCGACCAGCTGTATGTTGTGTCCTAGCTAGACCGACACGAACTGTTGCCTGGCGGACTGGGGGCTAATGTAAGTTGTAACACTAACGTTGTGACGCAATCACGGGAACAATGGCCGACCAGCTGCATGTTGTGTCCTAGCTAGACCGACACGAACTGTTGCCTGGCGGACTGGGGGCTAATGTAAGTTGTAACACTAAGGTTGTGACGCAATCACGGGAACAATGGCCGACCAGCTGTATGTTGTGTCCTAGCTAGACCGACACGAACTGTTGCCTGGCGGACTGGGGGCTAATGTAAGTTGTAACACTAACGTTGTGACGCAATCACGGGAACAATGGCCGACCAGCTGTATGTTGTGTCCTAGCTAGACCGACACGAACTGTTGCCTGGCGGACTGGGGGCTAATGTAAGTTGTAACACTGAGGTTGTGACGCAATCACGGGAACAATGGCCGACCAGCTGTATGTTGTGTCCTAGCTAGACCGACACGAACTGTTGCCTGGCGGACTGGGGGCTAATGTAAGTTGTAACACTGAGGTTGTGACGCAATCACGGGAACAATGGCCGACCAGCTGTATGTTGTGTCCTAGCTAGACCGACACGAACTGTTGCCTGGCGGACTGGGGGCTAATGTAAGTTGTAACACTAAGGTTGTGACGCAATCACCGGAACAATGGCCGACCAGCTGTATGTTGTGTACTGGACCGACACGAACTGTTGCCTGGCGGACTGGGGGCTAATGTAAGTTGTAACACTAAGGCTGTGACGCAATCACGGGAACAATGGCCGACCAGCTGTATGTTGTGTCCTGGCTAGACCGACACGAACTGTTGCCTGGCTGACTGGGGGCTAATGTAAGTTGTAACACTGAGGTTGTGACGCAATCACGGGAACAATGGCCGACCAGCTGTATGTTGTGTACTGGACCGACACGAACTGTTGCCTGGCGGACTGGGGGCTAATGTAAGTTGTAACACTAAGGTTGTGACGCAATCACGGGAACAATGGCCGACCAGCTGTATGTTGTGTACTGGACCGACACGAACTGTTGCCTGGCGGACTGGGGGCTAATGTAAGTTGTAACACTAAGGTTGTGACGCAATCACGGGAACAATGGCCGACCAGCTGTATGTTGTGTACTGGACCGACACGAACTGTTGGCTGGCGGGCTGGGGGCTAATGTAAGTTGTAACACTGAGGTTGTGACGCAATCACGGGAACAATGGCCGACCAGCTGTATGGTGTGTACTGGACCGACACGAACTGTTGCCTGGCGGACTGGGGGCTAATGTAAGTTGTAACACTGAGGTTGTGACGCAATCACGGGAACAATGGCCGACCAGCTGTATGGTGTGTACTGGACCGACACGAACTGTTGCCTGGCGGACTGGGGGCTAATGTAAGTTGTAACACTGAGGTTGTGACGCAATCACGGGAACAATGGCCGACCAGCTGTATGGTGTGTCCTAGCTAGACCGACACGAACTGTTGCCTGGCGGACTGGGGGCTAATGTAAGTTGTAACACTGAGGTTGTGACGCAATCACGGGAACAATGGCCGACCAGCTGTATGTTGTGTACTGGACCGACACGAACTGTTGCCTGGCGGACTGGGGGCTAATGTAAGTTGTAACACTAAGGTTGTGACGCAATCACGGGAACAATGGCCGACCAGCTGTATGTTGTGTCCTGGCTAGACCGACACGAACTGTTGCCTGGCGGACTGGGGGCTAATGTAAGTTGTAACACTGAGGTTGTGACGCAATCACGGGAACAATGGCCGACCAGCTGTATGTTGTGTCGTGGACCGACACGAACTGTTGCCTGGCGGGCTGGGGGCTAATGTAAGTTGTAACACTAAGGTTGTGACGCAATCACGGGAACAATGGCCGACCAGCTGTATGTTGTGTCCTAGCTAGACCGACACGAACTGTTGCCTGGCGGACTGGGGGCTAATGTAAGTTGTAACACTGAGGTTGTGACGCAATCACGGGAACAATGGCCGACCAGCTGTATGTTGTGTCCTAGCTAGACCGACACGAACTGTTGCCTGGCGGACTGGGGGCTAATGTAAGTTGTAACACTAACGTTGTGACGCAATCACGGGAACAATGGCCGACCAGCTGTATGTTGTGTCCTGGCTAGACCGACACGAACTGTTGCCTGGCGGACTGGGGGCTAATGTAAGTTGTAACACTGAGGTTGTGACGCAATCACGGGAACAATGGCCGACCAGCTGTATGTTGTGTCGTGGACCGACACGAACTGTTGCCTGGCGGGCTGGGGGCTAATGTAAGTTGTAACACTAAGGTTGTGACGCAATCACGGGAACAATGGCCGACCAGCTGTATGTTGTGTCCTAGCTAGACCGACACGAACTGTTGCCTGGCGGACTGGGGGCTAATGTAAGTTGTAACACTGAGGTTGTGACGCAATCACGGGAACAATGGCCGACCAGCTGTATGTTGTGTCCTAGCTAGACCGACACGAACTGTTGCCTGGCGGACTGGGGGCTAATGTAAGTTGTAACACTAAGGTTGTGACGCAATCACGGGAACAATGGCCGACCAGCTGTATGTTGTGTCGTGGACCGACACGAACTGTTGCCTGGCGGACTGGGGGCTAATGTAAGTTGTAACACTAAGGTTGTGACGCAATCACGGGAACAATGGCCGACCAGCTGTATGTTGTGTACTGGACCGACACGAACTGTTGCCTGGCTGACTGGGGGCTAATGTAAGTTGTAACACTGAGGTTGTGACGCAATCATGGGAACAATGGCCGACCAGCTGTATGTTGTGTCCTAGCTAAACCGACATCGCACGTAAACGATGCGTGAGTGTGACTCGCTGGGCTATCGCGCGTTCACAGTACATACATTTATATGTTGTTTCAATGTGGAATTGTTTCGATTGTATAGTGTTAGCTAAGAATGAGGCTGGAAATACAGCTGGAATCGACGTCCCTATTATAGAACATAAATAACATAAGTTACCAACATAAGTAACTTAGACATAAATAAGTAGGTTAGTTAGATAGGCTTACCAAACATAATTTCCGCTCTGATTGTTGTTAATTATTTTGTATTTAATCGTTGTTTTTATATATTGTATGTATGTGAAAATTTAAAGATGTCATTTAAAGTTGATGAATGACACACTTATTTGTCGTTTCGTACAGTGTGATCAAATTTGAAGTAGATTATTCGTTTAATACTGTTGTCGCGAGATTCCAGTTGACATATAGTTTGGCCATCCCTGTCGGAGATATTGTCGGCGTCTGCTGTTATCGACCGTCAAAGTGATTATCTCGAATGTGAATGGTAAACATATTCGATCGATTCCATTCTAACGCAATCACCTGATGGCCGGAATGTAATTTGCGCTATAATTCAGTCACACACACACAGCACAGCACACGGAATTACCATCATAATGGAAGGCTTATGCTCGAAAGACTAATGCCTGTTAACTGTTAATTACGTTTTCATGAAGTGAACGAGCGAACTTGAAGCCGTAAATAATGGATGCTCCCACGTGGAATGTTTTCATTGGTTTAAAGCATTACATAGCGGGATGTGACGCGGGTAACCTATATATATATATATATATATATATATATGCTTTTTTAGATTTTGTTGGTTGCAATATGTAAAGTAAGGATACATTTTTCGGTTAAACCAATCCAAATTTTATTTATAATGATAATTCAACGTATATATATATATATATATATATATATATATATATATATATATATATATATATATAATCAGCTCGGGTGACCGGGAAAATCATTTCATTTTATTCGATTTGTGTGGATGTTTTAAATTCTGATTTTGATGCGATCGAAAAGCGCTTTGTCGGGTAGTTTCTCATTGAATGATGCAACACTGTACCCTTGCTAGCTTATCTTCAACGAGCACATGGTGTGTTATACCGTCTAGCTTCAGAGAGCTTATTGTGTTCGGGCTAGGTATAGTTGGCTTAGAGATACCACCACCAACATATAGATATAGGGTAGAAACTCGCATAACATGTCGTTTACTTGGACATATTTGAGGCTCGATTGAATATTAGAGATTATAATTGAATGACTTGTGGTGTGGAAGGGAAGAATAATATAGATGAAAAGATATCCCATGCCCGGATGTGGATTATATACTTGATGTATACTCACAAAGTAAAGGACTGTCATGAAATAGACACAAGAGTGGAAAGCTATTTCTATACATTATGCCGATTGATACATGGTTTAAGATGGATGGATACATGTCGTATCTAGCCATCCGCGGAAGCCGCAGTTCCTAAGCGTATACCCACCAAGGGACTTGGGTTCGAATCCCGCATAAGTCACGAATGTATCGTATTGTCCATGATCTTCATCTATCACCCCTCGCCGTCTCAAATAGAATGCCAACAACAATTTAGCCATAGAGCAATAAGACTCCTCAATCCTCATCATCGAGTGACTCTGCCACCCCTACTACTAACCAGATGTTCTCCTCAATCCTCATCATCGAGTGACTCTGCCACCCCTACTACTAACCAGATGTTCTCCGCAATGCAACGTTGCCTAATCGTCGACTCTCGAGATTCTAATCGTCAACAATCGATTGCACCACCTGTTGTTTACATGGGTCGTCACAGTGTGACGGTAATTAACTCCGTTCAGAGTGTTTGTGGAAGCCCCGTGTTTATTATAAACACACACAAAGGGTCAAACCAACATTATCGATTCTATTCGAAATCACATTGTTTACCGTTTTCGCGAAAGCCTATACCTGAATTGCATTCATCACCAAAGGGTTTTGTGTTTGGATAAACCCTTCGTTCCCTGTATAGTAATAAAATCACGTCGATGGTCTTTTGTTTTATACGTTCGTCGCCACGGGAACAAGGGACGTTTATACCATGCACACAATGATTTGTACAGTCGCGAGCCATTGTTTTGTTTTGGTGACACTGCGTTAGGCTACTCAGTAATCTTTGGTTAGGCTATAGCCTATGTACCGTTGCTCTTGTGGGACCTGTTTAAAACCCTGCACAGCTCGCCGTGATGATGTAGCCGCACTATTAAATTCATGCAAGTGGTTATTGAATTCACATACTGTTGAATGTTGATACAACAGGCCTAACACACTCGTCGTAGTTAAGTTATTCTTACCTCTCGCGACCTTGGCTTTCGTTTCCGCCAAGTAATGAACGTACTCTGCATGATTGATAAGTGGTCGTTTTTAAAAGCGGTTATGACTTTTACATAAATTTATCAACTCCTACCTTGCGAAAGCGTCTCCTTATTTATACACACTACTCAAAATCATATTCCTCAACTCTCACTCATCTAAATCTTATCATACCTAGTCCTCTCAGTCCAATGTCACTTATCTTTACTCTGAGTTTGTATTTTGTGTCTTAAACCTTCCCAACATATACATTCTATAGACGGTTCTGACAGATAAAGATAAAAGTTAGCCGGTTTTGACACAAGGAGAGGAAGCCCTGGACAAAACACTCGATCGCATCTGTTCGTATTACCTTCAACACATCCCTTCACACAACTCAACATATTATTATTATGTTATTGTTTAATGTCCGTATAATTCTGTCATTAGATAGATTTATGTAATCGATGTATGTCTGTTCTGTATGCGCACATGTTCGAGTCGTTTCGCTTAAAACAAGGTCGCCCTCCTATATAACAGCCTTTAGATTCCATCCATGTTCTCTCCCCACCCCACAGGAAACTCTGTCACATTTAAAGGTGGCATCTCCATTTTCATCACGTCCGCACAAAAAAAAAACTGTGTAATTTGACTGTCCCAATTGGTTGGCGCACACGAAAGTTCCCGACTATAGCCTACTATACTTACATAGTAGTACTAACCTTGCGCGGGCGTCGCATAGCACATTTCCATTATACCACCGCCGTGCTGTACTGATTTGTATTCCGCGCCGTCGGTGTCGCGCTTAATGGAATCTAGAAGGCTGTGACGCCGACAGACAGACAGACAGACAATCTCCAGCAGGCTGTGTGTTGTATGTATGGCCGGCAGCGGAAACAGCGCGCGTGGACGGAATGTGGATGATGGCCGACAGATACAGGTCTGGCCGGTACGTTGGTCTTTTGATTTGCGGCCTTATCTATATGTGCGTGGTTTTATGCGGTGCTGTGGTTGAAAGTTGATGCTGTGGGGTAATAAATAGGCCCGTTGCGAGTGGTTAGAAACTACCCGACCATAGGCAATAACAAAAAAACAATATCCTAAATAAAAATGTAAAATCAAGATTTATAATAATAGTAATAATAAGAATGCCTTTAATTGCAAACAGGAATATCAAAATCTCACTAGTGCAAACACAATACAATTTACAACAATACACAGGAGACAGTAGTAAGAAATAATAATGACAGTTATACATAATACATAAGCAAATATACCAAAACAACGTAGAAAAAAATTACATAATTAAAAAGGGCTACAGCGCCTGGATTTTTTTATTTTTAAAACAATTTTAATAAAGAAAGTGTTTTCCATTCCTGTGTTCCAAAATGTCACGTTTATGTAACTATTCGCTGCTGTCGTATTGTTGTAAAACTGAACTTACTTGGTTCTGTTGACGTATTTCCTGTGTGTTTGTTTACGAGCGTCTCCCGAGGGAAATATTCACAAACGAGAAAACTAACGCGGGACGGTCGATAGTTCATCTCCACAGTTTGAGAACGAACGCTCGTCCAGTGCACAAGTCAATAAGCTAAATCCTCGTATAAACCCTGATATTGTGAACAACTCCGTAGAATAATAACAAGAGACCTCGCTCGAACTGGGAGTATTTTATTTGTTGAATTTTTATTCTGTACATTTTGTCGAAGAAGGAAGTTACAACAGTAGCTGATAAGTTATTGGGTGGATTTTAAGGCTTCTGATTGGTGGTTGCCATATAATAGTGAAAACAATTTTATTGTTATTAGCCCCCAACTTCCTTATTAGCTGCTCGAATACCGAGCCTTAATTAATATTTCCACGTGCATAAATTAAATAACGATAACAGTATTTGCAAGTTTTAAAATTCATTGTTTGGCTAATCCAAATCCAAATCTTGGGTATCATCACTTTTTCAGTATCTTGAGGCGTTCTCAAGACATAAAATAAAAAGGAGTACAAGACTCTTCCTTACTCAAACGAATGCATGAAAGAGTTGAGTTAGTAGGTTTTGACCGCGCCTGTCCCGCTGCCCTCGTCCTGTATTCCTAGTGACATGTAGTCAGTAGTTAGTAGGTTTTGACCGCGCCTGTCCCGCTGTATTCCTAGTGACATGCAGTCAGTAGTTAGTAGCTTTTGACCGCGCCTGTCCCGCTGTATTCCTTGTGACATGTATTATGTAGTTATTAGGTTTTGACCGCGCCTGTCCCGCTGTATTCCTTGTGACATGTAGTCAGTAGTTAGTAGCTTTTGACCGCGCCTGTCCCGCTGTATTCCTTGTGACATGTATTATGTAGTTATTAGGTTTTGACCGCGCCTGTCCCGCTGTATTCCTAGTGACATGTAGTATGTAGTTAGTAGCTTTTGACCGCGCCTGTCCCGCTGTATTCCTTGTGACATGTAGTCAGTAGTTAGTAGCTTTTGACCGCGCCTGTCCCGCTGTATTCCTTGTGACATGTAGTCAGTAGTTAGTAGGTTTTGACCGCGCCTGTCCCGCTGTATTCCTAGTGACATGTAGTATGTAGTTAGTAGCTTTTGACCGCGCCTGTCCCGCTGTATTCCTTGTGACATGTAGTCAGTAGTTAGTAGCTTTTGACCGCGCCTGTCCCGCTGTATTCCTTGTGACATGTAGTCAGTAGTTAGTAGCTTTTGACCGCGCCTGTCCCCCTGTATTCCTTGTGACATGTAGTCAGTAGTTCGTAGCTTTTGACCGCGCCTGTCCTGCTGTATTCCTTGTGACATGTGGTCTGTAGTTAGTAGCTTTTGACCGCGCCTGTCCCGCTGTATTCCTTGTGACATGTAGTCAGTAGTTAGTAGCTTTTGACCGCGCCTGTCCCGCTGTATTCCTTGTGACATGTAGTCAGTAGTTAGTAGCTTTTGACCGCGCCTGTCCCCCTGTATTCCTTGTGACATGTAGTCAGTAGTTCGTAGCTTTTGACCGCGCCTGTCCTGCTGTATTCCTTGTGACATGTGGTCTGTAGTTAGTAGCTTTTGACCGCGCCTGTCCCGCTGTATTCCTTGTGACATGTACGGCTGGACCGATTGGGATGGACAGAGACTTCCGCGTGTGCTCGGGGTGCGCGACCCACATATCTGACGGACCTCGGGGGCTGACACGGTCTCTGGGGGGGGGGGGGGGGGGGGCATCTAGGACAAGAGCCAACACAGCTTATACGAGAGCTAAGTCCACAAAGATGTCCGGCTGTTATGGAGGGTATTGCTGAAGAGTACGAATTGGCGGACGTGAAATAATATTTAGAAACACATTTTTTTTATACATTGACCGCATTTTGGTACATTTATAATAAATACATGAGAAAAAACTATGTAAGCATCAACAACATGAAGTATAAAACAACATTCATTCTGTGTTTTATTGAGATATCGTTTCAACAATTCGGTACGTATAAAAAAAATTCCTTTTAAAATGTTTATTTGTGTAGATGTCGTAAGCATTGCATTAAGAGGTAGAACAGCGTTCTGGCCCCAACGCACCTCTAAGCGCAAATATTCAGGATCATACATACATGTTCTATATGGCTAACAACTTAACAAGTAACTTTTGTCCCCTTGAAATAAGGCATACATAATTTATAAAAAGTTGTAAATTTAATAACATCTAGATGTCAAATGTGTTTCCGCCCGGTTGTAGAATCTCACTATAAGATCGTACATAAAAGTTATACTCGAGATAACTCAGTTTCAAAGCTTCAAATTTGTGGCTGCCATGATGAAAATTGAAAACACGTTATCTGAATTATAGATATGCTTTGTAAAATTGAGTCCGTAACAATAATAATGTTTACTTTGTCGAGAAATGCGCTCATATTTGAAGATTACACGCAACAGTATTTGACTCGACATTCTGTGAGTGTTACCTAGCTGGTATTAAAACCACAGAGCCCACTGTGGCTTGTTATTAGTTCATTCACTGGTTAGGTTTCCATTCTCTCTCGCGTTAGTCTCGTTTATAATATGTATTTTGTAATTACTAATTACCTTTCATAAGTTAATTAATTAATGAATTAATTTGTAATCTGTCCCGATAGACGCGTTAGTAGCCGAAAGTACAAGGGCACTAGCAACACCAAAAGACAACAATGGAACAAATGAATTGAACTGATGGACACACAATCAGGTGTCAAAATAATAAAATTGCAACCGTAGAAATAAAAACAAGTGTAGCAATAGTGACTGCTCGCCATTTAAAACTTTTAATGATAGACAACGACTAAGTGAAAGTTTTGTATGTGTATTTGTTTGTTTTTTGTTTTGTTTTTCAAAATCAGCAGAAATTATTTTTTGACAGCTTGTTGTTTGTCCATCGATTCAATTCATTTGTTTCATTGTTGTCTTTTGGTGTTGCTAGTGCCCTATAGGTGAGCACTGGCCACGAGACGTGCGTTAGCATTGGTTACATATTTAAACTTCGTTTACAATTCCAGGAATACGTTGTCTCTGTTTGTAGACGGATGTTTGTTTTGAAGCTGGGTTGAGTACACTAAAGGCAATCATTGTAAATATTGTATTGCCTAATGAAAACAACGGGAGCGTTCGGCACTAGTCATTTTACTACTAAAAACATGTGGCCAAACTTACACTTGTAGCGCCTAAACTAGTAATAGGATTTGTCTTATTTTTATATCCGGGTAGGCAAAGGGTATATCGACTAAGACCACTGATAAAATGTGTTATTTTATTGAAGAAAAATAATTTAAAAAATAATGAAATATGTACATTTGTATGTTTGTATGTAGAATCGATGTGCACATTTTATTTATTTGTGCGAGTTTGACAAGAGCTAGCAGAGCCATTATCAGTGATCTTAGTAGATAATTTTGTCCACTTAAGCGTTGTTATTTTTATTGGTATGTGCTTAGAACGATTTATGAGTGTAAGTATACGTGCTTGCATCCAAGGCCAATACCGGGATTTTTCCGTTATTTCCTTCACCGAGTTCAGCGTTTTGCCACAGATAGCTGCACGGTCGTTCGCTCCCATGGAACAAAAGACGATGTCTGGCCGACACCAAAGTCCACACCAAGTCCACTAATCTATTAGCGATCTGGTGGACCTTGGCCGACACCGGCGAGCGCCAGCTACCATGTCTGAGAGGGCCTCTCAAGGGTTACGGGTCACAAAGGATGCCATGAATAGAGATGATTAGGCCTACTTAGTAAACTTTCTAAAAATGATCAATATTTTTACGAAGTTTCATATGAAAACATCGTTGATCGCAATATCTCTCCGAGACATAAACAAAACTCTTTGAATTTTGGCTGTAGTTTAAAATCAAGTGTGCGAGTGTTCCTACTATATTCATTATCCGATTTATTTTTTACGAGTTTTTTAATTTTACGAGTCGTAATACGGAGAAGGTATAGCTAGGCTGCTCCGGCGTTTAAGTGCCGATGTAGGTTCGTGCTTCGAATTTAAATGCCGAGAAAATCCGAAGCTAGGTAGGTACGTTCACATTCGCAACTAATGTTTTTCGTCCGGACTTTACGAGTGCCATCTACGCACATAAGTTCGTGCTTTCCCGCATCCAAATTGTTTCCTTAAATTTCGTAGCCGAAAGTAAGGACGTGGTGAAAGACCCTTAAAAAGTTTTATTCCTGCGAGTCGTCTCTGATGGAAAGGAGAGGAGAAGAGAGGAGACGAGACAGGCAAATGTCATCGCAGCCTCGACGGTAACTGGCCCAAATGTTAAAGTTAAAGAGAATGTCATCAGAGGCTTCACTAACCTGGGGCTGTGATGAGCTGAGGTTGAGGGAACGGCCGCCAGGTGATTGTATTGAGAAATTATTCCTGATTCCATGGCACAAGAATCTTAGTTTTTCTGGTCTTAATTGTGAGACCACACTTACTTTGGATCTCTTGTAAATCCAGGTCAGGGTCACATGAATATGTTAATATACTTATTCCTGATGGGATCAAAGAATGTTATTGGCTGTTTAAAGGACCCGTGAATGTCTCGAATTTCGATTTAGAAAATTATCACACATTTTTTCACACATTTTTAATCGGCAATTAAATTACCAACATGGCGTTGAACACCGCATTTATTCAACTGAGGTTGTAGTTACATCGATCACAAAATCTACTTCTATGATAGGACCAAATCGGGAAGACGCCAAGTCTAATATTCTTGCCTTACTAACTTTACTTCTAAATAGGTAGTTCGAATTGGTTGAGAGTATTTGGAAATGTAAACTATTGTTGAGTAACAAGTCAGATAATACCGCAACCTGTTGGCTGTGCATGTACTTAACGGTGAAGTGTTAGAGCTAAGTACACAAGTGCACTCACTGTCAATTAGTACACGCCCTTAACCGAGCAGTGGTAACTGCAATGAAAACTTGTGTGCTGAACTACTGAAAACTAAGTTAAGCAACCAGGCTTCCGCTTCTGGTTTGAGAGCTTCGTGTTAGTTGGCCGACTACAGCAACCTTTATGCGTATCCGATGAATAACACATAAATAATATGTGTATAATTATCATTTTAAAAATCTTAAAAATAATTTTGTTTTAAACATATTACAAAATCATATTTAATCCAAATAGATTATAACATCCTCTAATTGATGGCTAATTCTAAGCTGAGCCTACAAAATCCTAACCAAAATTAAATGTTATGAATTTATATTCTTAAGATATATGAAAGTCAGCAAGATTACGATTCTTTAGCTGTTAAAATATTAGATCTGTGTTGAGCATAAAATGACGCAGTTAATCTACGTATCCAGTATCTAAAATTCTGCAACAGGCGCATTGAACAGCTTGCCCACGTCTGCTACCCTACGACACTAGCGTGGCTTAGCGGTCACCTAGTAGATGATTGATTAATGGGGCTTAACGTCTCATATTTTCGCAACTATGGCCAATCGAGACGATGAGCGGGTGATAATGGAGATGAGAAAGATGATGATGAAGAATAAAGCCACATCCGAATCAGATCCATTGTACGTCGCGTGGGTCGTCAAACGGGAGTCCAGCAAAGGAGGGGCAGGGCCATGTGGGAGGAGAGATATTCAGTGGGACAGTGAGGGGGGGGGAGGGGCAGGGTCTCCTTTCGTCGCCTCTTACGACTAGCAGAGTCACTCTGGGCCTATTGTTCCCCGGGCCCAGACGGGTAGTCACCTAGTAGACATACGTTGTTTACCGTTATAAAAAAAAGCTACCTCACGTTGTAGTAGTACGTCCATATCGACTCTTTACCTAGGCTCACAGCTCATAGGTACAGGTTAACTGGGCGCGCATGTGTTTGCAGCAAGAAAATTGCCAGTGTTTCGCTACTTGATGCATTCCTTATACTGTGCTGATACGATACAATACAGACTAGACTAATATCAGCTCTAGAACTATCCCAGGTGTCTTCCTTCATTGCCGAGCCCAATAGTCGTGACCTAGATAAACTATTTCCGGTGTCCAACAATAATAGAGTGAAATAACATCATTGTTGCCGTTTGGACGTAGCATTGTGATCGTGCAAACATTATTCATGGCGTTGAGCTTGTCATTTACATGCGGAGCGATGGTGCTGCACTATGGGGCGCAAGTAATGAAGCAACTAGGTTGGAAAGCAACAGAGGGATATTTATCTACAAGGGGATTATTGTTTGGAAATTGTTTCGTATTCGATACGAAAAGTTATTTGTTTACGTACTCAATAGGAAATCAAACAGTTTTAACAGTTTTTAACTGGAGACTGGACACTGTGTAGAAAAAAAAAATCGGAAACGATTCAACAACCACAGAAATTCGATTTTTGATATTACATAGTTCAATATGAATATAAATGGGGATTGGAAATTAATGTAACTTCATTCTGCAAATCGATGCGCTAGTCTTTACGGTAGCAACCTCGAATCTTTTCCTCTAGTTAACTAATTCCAAAAGCAATCGTGTTCACTCGGTTTCAACGACGCGCGTTAATTCAGCGCAACGTATATTGTCGGCGCCATTTTGTCGTGACGTCACTGTTGTTGTTCTGCGAGCTGTTGTTCTTAATCGTTTAGTACACAATCCACTTAAATGGACCCTAAAAGACTTTTAGAAAATTGACCTAACTAACTCCCCCTAATTATACTCTATAGTGTCGACACTTGGAACGTTAATGAGAAGTAGAGTTGGATTTCAATGTTTTAGCTTTAGCACTTAGGCGGACCGTCATCAATCAAACCCTATTAGTCCTTCATTTAACTGACACAATATTGAAAAATAGTCTCAATCATATGGGCAAAGGGTATCATATATGGTTGGGTTCACAGAACTTCAGGGAATAACGCCTTGTATGATACTTTTGAAATCACTGACTCAACGAGGCGTCACGACGCTTTGAACTTGAACGACGCCTCTTTTTTTCGCTAGCGCATGCGAACATTAAAATGACTATAACTCAAGACGATACAAACCAATCGTGTTTATTCTTAGTGTATTCTATTGACACGATATTATTTAGTAACAAAAATGAAAATTGTTTGTGGTTTGTTCAACAAAACAGTCTGTTTCGAATGTAAATAGACCTTGTTTTATAATTTATTTTAGAATCGCCTTACTTTCGATTGTTCTGAAATCTACAATGTAAATCATACCCACGTAATATTCCAGAGGAATATGAATCAAACAATTATTAATCATGTGGCTATCTTGGATTGTGTATAAAAAATTTTGTTTGTATTTTAGATCATGTTTTGTATTGTGACGTGCCACGCATTGTGGGTATCCCGCACCTACGGCCGCACCGCGTACACAAACATTAGAGCTACGTTTCGTCTCGTTTTTGAACACTGAGTATTTTATGCCATTATAGGACATTTGTGTTTGTATTATTGTTGATTATTGATTAAATTTATATGTTGATAGTCTGTTTTTGTAAAAAAAAAAAAAACGATATATATGTACAAAACATTTCACGTGTGCTGTAATCATTCAACAATCAATCAATCATTCAACAATCGATCAATCATTCAATCAATCAATCAATCAATCAATCAATCAATCAATCAATCAACAAATCAAACAATCATCTTTATTTAGCCTATGCTATTAGTCTACAGTATTAGTAATTAGTATACAGATTGCATATTCGTACAAATAAGTATCACAATAAATATAAACAATACCTATATATAATAAATAAATATAATAAATAATAAATGTGTTGTGAAATACGAGCATCATCATCAATAACATACATTGCCGTTACTGAACATTATTTTAGAAAAATAAGTTTCATGGAAATAGATTATTACTTATTAAACAGGTCACTTAGAATGTATTTGAAAGAAGTATAGCCTTAGCCTATACCATAGTCTACCTAAATCTGCGAACATGATTTACTTACATACTATCAATGTTGGGTAGGAACGGATTTTTTTAGTTCCGTTCCTTGGAACTAGTTCCTTTTTAAGGAACTAAGGAACGGTTTAGTTCCTTTTTTCCAACCAGGAACTGTGGAACGCCATAGTTCCAATTTTCCAGGAACTGTAACTTATTTTCATAAGTTCCTTTTATTTTTACTTGATTGTATAAGCTTGAAGGACCAAAGCGCCAAAACATAGTTTACTTACAAGATGACAGAAACGAGAAATCTAAAACAAATTTGTTTGTAATATTTCATTCTTGTCTACCCATCCCAACCCTCCACCTGCTACGCCACCCCCGCGTGGGGTCTCCAATTAGTCGCACACCTGCACAAGTCAAAGACCCGAAACCGGTGACTAATCCCAAATCGCTCGTGCGGAATAAGCGTGTCATGTCACTTATAACTGACCAACCGTCCAACCCCTCTTATACACAAGTGTGAGAGCAACTCAGACTGTCATTCCAAAATCAAACAAAACATGAAATATATCACTTATCAACCCATCACTTCGAATTCATTGGAAACGGGAAGGCTTTGATGATGAAAGATGTGCTCCGAGTGGGGTGGGGGAGAAGTTATTTAGGGGCAAGGAGCTATCTCAATATTCACTGATCTATTCAATTCTTTGCGACAAGTGCATGTGACAACATCGCTGTCTCTTTCGATCGTTTTGTTATAATGTCTGGTGTTCGTGGCAATAACATACTGACTGTCCTTTAAAAAATACAGGCCGTTTTTTTTTCGGGCGAAAGTGATATTTCGGTGACGAAGACAATTTTTCAAAGTAATCGGTGCTTCGAGGTCATCGCCAGCCAATCTAAAGAAGCACATGCATTAATTGATTCCTACAAATCTCAACCATATTTTAGGCGTTATTTGCGAACCCTTGGCATTGAATTTAATTTAAAAACTTTAGTTAAATTAATTATAATAGTTATTAATAATTAATGTAAAATGTAATGCATTAAGAATTGACAATATAAAATAATCTCTTACTTTTAGTCAGTGTTCTTGGTATATAATGCATAAACCCGGATAATAAACATTGAGTCGATGGCTAGTATCCCGCTCGGCAATATCCAAAGAAAAATGGTTGTTTGCAGAAAGGAACTATTTAGGAACTTAGTTCCATTTTGAAAGGAACTAAGGAACGCCCCAGTTCCTTTTTTTTTTAGAGGAACTTGGAACTGGAAAGAGTTCCTTTTTCCTTGCGTGGAACTGGAACTGGAACTAGGTCCATTTTTTAAGGAACTTACCCAACACTGCATACTATGAATAGTTATTGTTCTTGTATTGCACGTTTGGTCAGAATAATCATGTTGGTCGTTGCGTTATTAAACGTTAAGATTGAATGTGCCTGGAAAATGGAAATAGAGGTTTAGTAAAAGCAACGTTTTAGTTATTAATCTTGTATTTTATTCGGAGTCGTTTTCAGAATCGGTAAAATCCATGGGCTGAACATCAATGTTCTCGCCATCGTTCTCACCGTTAATTTTCATTGACATTTCTTCAAGTTTTAATTTTACACAAGTCCGTACATCGGAGTCCATTCATAATACAAGCAAAGAAGTCAGAAATCAGCTCCAGTACTGCAGTAGGTGCCGGCCGGTTCGCAGCTCATGCAATCAATCTCAATCGAGTCGCCAATATTTTTCTATCCACGAAGATCTTGTGGAGGATTGTTTTGGTTGCATTTCAATTTTAAATGCTCAGACTCAGATACCTGCCTGGTAGTGGTAGTTGTCTCTAAGTATGTGTTTCAGAAGTGCATGTTGACATGTTGGAAGGTTTTGAGAGTCAATAAGTCGCTTCCTCGAACAGAAGAGGGAATAGTTGACATCTGACAAGCTCCAGTGTTTAATGTTGTGTCCTCTGCAAATTTTCAGAATAAATTCAAGGTTCCAGCCGTTTGAGCTCTTAACCTCTTTACCCTTTTAATGGAGAGCTCCAAATAAATATCAGTCACATTCCATGTCTATTCGCTTAGCGCCTCCAGAATCTTGCAATAATCTTCAAAACAAATATCTTGAAACACCTTTGAATGTTGTAATAGAATATGTTAGTTACCTTTTGCACTAAGCTCAAACCATCGATTAGATACCGATAGAGGTGGCTCCACGGTAAGACGGATACCCTATAATTCAACAGGTCGCTGGTTCGATACCGGCCCTTGGCAATACTGACCGAAGGTTTTTCCGAGGTTTCCCTCAGTCACAAGATGAGTGCTATGGTTTAGTCATACTAACAGCCCTCGGAAATTCCATCCCAACTACTCCAAATACCGCAATACCTAGTTACTCACCTGATAAGGGACATGGATTGTCCCTACGCAGGTTTCCTACGAAACAAATATTATTCTTACCACCAATTAGGTAGACCCTACCTATGCTGGTGAAAAGATCATATCACTGGTTTTCAGTACGTCCACAGCAGTAAAACTTTCTTTAGACTGTATAATGGGCTTTTTACGTGGAGCTGGAGCTGGAGCTGGAGCTGCAAGCGAGGGCCCATGAAAGTGATTCTACCTCATGTATAGATGCCTATTTGTAGCAACTAAATGTGATATCTGAAAATAGCACTCTGTCCGCTTGACGGATCAACATTTTCTCCTTGGTTTTAGTAACAGCTTTTCCTTTTTTGTGCCATTAAAGGTAATTTGTTTAATTCTTTGTAGTGCAAGGATTCCTTGTGATTTGTTCTGTTTTGAATGACATATACCTGCATTTAAATTCTTTGTGTTTTCTGACTATCTTTTCTTGTGCTTGTGGCAAATCGTTTGTAATGGATGAGAGACAATCAAGCCTTTCGTTTTGTTATACTAACTATAGTGGTGATTTTTCGAATGGAATATTCCAGTTTGTCACCATAACTTCCACTGGGATCATAACAGATCCCCTAGTGTAGGCCTACTTTATTCTAGCCAACGATATCGTGGTGCACAATGCCTTTGGAATTTTCTACAATCAGTGAACTATCTAAATAGGTGGAGAAACGTCTCCCTCACTTGAATGTACCGCTCAACTACATCTCTGTTGCCACTATCCAAACTAGGACACGATTTTGACTTGCCTGTCGATCGATGTCTAACGTGGATCAAAGATGTTTGTGTGCCAATTCTATGGTGGCAAGAACATATGAGAAGTCAACAACCTTCGCTATTCCCTCTTCTGTTCGAGGAAGGGACTTATTGAATCTCAAAACCTTCCACCATGCCAACATACCGTTCTGAAACACTTACTTAGAGCAACTATCATATAGGTATCTCACCGTATCTGGGTTCGAGCACTGGAATGCAATCTAAATATTCCTCCAGCAGATATTCATGGATGGAAGAATAATGCACACTCGATTTAGATTGATTGGATGAGCTGCGAGCCTGTCCCTACTGCAGTACTGGAGCTGATTTCTTGTACACGCTCTAGCTAGGCAATGTATCGCCACCTCATGCTGTTGTGTAATGGACTCCGATGTACGGACATTTATAAAATTAAAACTTGTGGAATTGTCAATTAAAATCGAAGGCGAGAAAAATGACGATGACGAAAACATTAACGTTCAGCCCATGGATTCTACCGATTCTGAAAACGAGGACACCGAAAGAAAGGTAAAAGATTAGTAAATACTATTTTGAGTTCCCCGATTAAACGTAAACTAAAACTCACGCGTTCACTAAACATCTTTATTCTAGGCACATTCAATCCTTTCGATTAATAACACAGCGAGCAACATGAATATCCTTACCAAGTGAGCAGTACGAGGACAAATACACATCATATGTATGTCATTGTTCGAAGATGCAGGTAGACTGGTACAGGCTAGTTCTTAAAGTAATATCTAAATGATATGCTTAATTTAGTTACATGATATCTATTTTTCTAAAATCGTGTTAAATACATGGTATGATATGATATTGTTATGAGATGAAGATGGTCGTTTTTTTTTTTTTTACAAAACACATGCAATATCGTTTTTTGTTTTTTGTTTTTTTTGTTTTACAAAAACAGACTATCAACATACAAATAAAATCATCCTAAATCATTATCTAAAGTCCTCCAATGGCATTTAATACTCAGTATTCAAAAATGAGACGATTCATGAGAGTCGTCTTGAGTTACAGTGATTTTAATGTTTGCATGCGCTGGCGAAAAAAAGAGGCGTCGTTCAAGTTCAAAGCGTCGTGACGCCTCGTTGAGTCGGTGATGTTAAAAGTATCATACACGGCGTTATTCCCTGAAGTTCTGTGAATCCAACCATCTATGATACCCTTTGCCCATATGATTGAGACTATTTTTCACGTTAAATTAAATTCAAGGCTAGAATAAATTCAGTAGGTGTGATAACAAAGCTTGTATTTCACAATGCGCCATGTTGATTGTGTTATTATTATAAATATTATTATTATTATTATTATTATTTTTATTATTATTATTATTATTATTATTATTATTATTATTATTATTATTATTATTATTATTATTATTATTATTATTTTTTTTTTTTTTTTTTTTTTTTTTACAAAAACAGACTAGCAACATACAAATACAATCATCCTAAATCATTATCTCAAGTCCTCCAATGGCATTAAATACTCAGTGTTCAAAAATGAGACGAAACGTAGCTTTATAGTCGGCGTAAGCGGGGCGGGCGTAAACGCGAGATACATACAATGAGCGGCACGCCACAATACAGAAAATTATGTAAAATACAAACAAAGTTTTTTGTAAACAATCCAAAATAGCCATTTTATTTGCAATTAGATGTTTTATATTAATGCTGAATATTACAAGTTTATGATTTAAATTGTAGATTTCAGAGCAATCGAAAGTCAGGTGTTTCTAAAATAAATTATAAAACAAGGTCTATTTGCCTTTGAAACAGACTGTTTTGCCAACAAAAACACTAATAATGCACAATATTGTTACTAAATGAGGTCTTGTCAATAGAATACAACTATAATAAACATGGTATGTTCGTATCTTCTCTAGTTATAGTTGTTTGAATATTGTCATGCGCTACCAAAAAAAAGAGGCGTCGTTCAAGTTCAAAGCGTCGTGACGCCTCGTTGAGTCGGTGATTTCAAAAGTATCATACAAGGCGTTATTTCCTGAAGTTCTGTGAATCCAACCATATACGATACCCTTTGCCCATATGATTGAGACTATTTTTCACGTTAAATGAAGGACTATATGACAACATTGGCTTATATGAAGCTAAAATCTACCAACTCATATTTGCGTGTAGAAATATACATATTTTTAACTCTATAAGCGTGAATTATTTCTCAACTGTTTATTATGCGAGTGCTACCCACATTGTAGATAACGTAATTTAACATGCACGTGTGTCGTATATCGATTGTGTGAACAAATTTTGAAGTGTCATACATAACTGGCAGCTTTTTGAGAAAGGGAATATGTACGTTCCTTTGCCATTATCGTATTTGTACGTATACGTGTTACTACTGTATAATGTGCAATATATGTGCATGAACGTGTTTCACAAACTTTTTCCGAATTTTTTTTATGTATTGATTTGGGCATATTTGATATTATTTTGAGAATGTATTCCCCAGTACACCATAAATCACCTGGATTTATTTTAGTGATGAATAATGATTTTTAATAAATTATTTCAATATGATATGGACTATACTTGTAACTATAGCTCTTGTGTATGAGAGTAGATTTAGAGCCCACAAAAACAAAATTTAATCGTGTTTCACCAGTGCAACATTCATGAATAAGATTCACAACACACAAAACATTTATTTCAATCTGTAACGCTTGTAACATCGCCGTGACTGAAAGGAAACCTACCACGTTTGAGTGACTGCCACTTAGGCATGGTTGTCAAACGATAGAGTACAGTCACAACGTTGCTATGACGACGACTCAACTTGGCAACCGCGCCAAGAATCATGTCTAATACTCGGTTGTGTCGCTGTATCTCTCAATATCGTTGTGAAAAATACGTATTTCAATTTTTGACAGCTTCACAAAATAAAAAAAATAAAAAAAACAGCCACAAAGTAAACGCACGTCTTTCTATGTCATCATCCCATACACTCGCATTACGAGACTGATGCGTTTAAAACGCAGCCTTGCGAGAGGTATGTTGTGTACGCCCCCGTGTACACTCACGACAAGAAGTCAGTAGACAGACAGAGTAGACCTCAGCAGTCGGAGCTCAAGAATTAAGCGTGACAATTTTTAGTTTTCTGTTCACATCTTTAAAACATATTTTAAAATCAAAGTTATGTCTAAACACCCCCAATTATAGATACTAACAAGGAAAGTGGCTGATATTTCATTTATGTATGTTGTATTGATTTACTATGCCTTTTATGTGACGAAATCAGTTTTATATATATACATACCGAGCGTTTTTAATAGACGAGTGAACTAGAGATTATTATTTTGTATAAATACATTCTATTCCTTCCGAGGTGCTCTACTCTTATTTCCTTAAAGTGGACCATTAATCATCGCATCGGCATTTGATAGCATCACTATTATCTCAATTTTAAAACAATGTTAAAAGAATATTATTGTACCTTAATTTCCATCCGAATTCGGTTTAATCATGTTATTGTATGACAATATTGTGTTTCTTTGAAACCTTTTGTTTTGTTTACAAACTCACCAGAATGTCGTTTTTTTTTATGTATCCGATGAACGCACAACTGGCAAATTCTTTGAAATCTCTATCACAATATGTCGTTTCTTTGAGACCTATCCGACTGGCGAATATACAATTTAACCCTCCGGAAGTGATCTGAATAGCAAGCTGTCTAGCGCGGATGTGCGTTGATGTAACAATTCAGAGGTAGGGTTAGCCGAGGCCGGTATTCGATCAACCGTCCGAAGAAGTAGTGACAAATGTGTTTCTACGAGAAACTCGAATAACTCTCTCTCTCTCTACACGAGCAACACTCGTCGAGTCGTGGCAATAGGTAAAACTCCTGTCGCTATTTGTCTGACGCTTACGCGGTTTAATACTGGGGTAAGTCTTTGCGTGACGCGTTGATAAGCGAGCACGTCCACCTCCGCGGACATTTTCACCACAAGTTATCAAAGTTACCTCAATTGTTCAATATATGAATGCGCATAGCTTAGATTTTTCTCAAACCCGTTTCACGATGCGGATATCAGTGAGGGATAATAAAATGACACTATTACCATCCCAAGAAGGTAAATAATAAGGCAAAGTAGTACGTTAAGACCTTCAACGTCTCTTAAATAAAGAGCAATTCGATCTTTTTTTACTAATAGAAACTTGGCTAAAACCTGAACATAAGCTCACTCAAAATGGTTATTGTATTATACGGAACGACAGACCCGATGGCAAAGGGGGTGTTGCCATCCTTATCAAGAAACTCATTCCTTTCGTAGTCCTTGATTGAATGTTTCTAATTATATTTTGCGTCACATTTCCTCTGTAAATTAAGGGGAAATAAACGGTTTTTGTATCTCGCCCGAAAATTGTGACTTTTGTGGCAATGCGACCATGGAGGTTGTGACATAAAACCGTCACAAAGGCGGGTGACCACGCAGGGGTTCACCCAGGCTAGCTGCGGCCGGAGTTGGGTTCGTGGGCGTTTGGCTAATTGACGGCGGGTGAGAATGGTGGTAGGAACTATTGTAAATATACTTTTATAAGAATAAAAGCGGGCTCCATCTTGTTCTATAGTGAATTTGCAGGGACAAAACAAGAAAGTGTCCAGGGGATGGGAGACTATTGTAACCAGTGAGCAGACAGTGATTAGCAGTATAGTAATGATAATTTATTGTTGGGATAAATATGCTTGACAAAAAGTTGATTGAATTAGTTACAAAGACTGCAAGAAACATTATTTTCTAAATCGCCACAAAACAGTTTTGACATGAGCACATTTAAATGGGCGCTTCCAAATTTAACAAAACAAACAAAAACATTCGTGCAATGTGTCACAACTATGTGCCTGAATAAATCCTTTAGCAATAACAGAAAGTCAGCGATACGGTATGCCACAGAGATATCTCGATATTGAATACAGGCTACATTTACAAAATTTGACACAAAGTAACAAATGGCTCCACTGCCCCCGTGAGCACTTGCGAACTTACACACACACAAATGAATCCAGAAAATTACGGAATACCACGGTATGAAATTTACCAGCATTAGAATACAATTGAAAAGAGCAAATAGCCAAAGACAACATGTCAATACATACTGTTACAAATACTTGGATGCTCAATCCAAAATACAACCTGTGGCTCATGTGTGTAAGATCCGGTGTACTCACGCTTGCGGCTCTGAGAGAAGTGGGGCTTGACAAATGTATGAAATGACTTTTATAACATCGGTAGAGATAACAGAAAATGACGTTAGATTTAAATATAGAAATTACGTCATAATGACGTTATGCATCTTCACGAAGACAGTCGAGCATGTACGAAGGTGGCGAAGCAGAAAATCAATACTGGAGTCGATGACGCTGAGGTGGGTGCAAACGGTGGAGTTTCAATCTTGATTGCCGAACACACGGACGTCTCGATGTGAGGGCTACACGACGCTAAATGGACGTCTCCATTTAGATCGGAAGATCTACATGTTACACACTCCCCTTTCCTCTTAAAAAAAAAAATAGAGACATACAGTTTATATTTTTTTTTCGACTTATACATCATTTACAGATATATCTTTTAGGTCTTGCACGTGCCATCTTCCTGCGGGATTTCCATCTTCATCTTGAAGTTCCATGATTACGGTAGAAACTTTTCTGGAAATAGAGAATGGTCCAACATACTTCGGTGCAAACTTTGCAATGAAACCCTTTGATGCATCTGACAGCACGTAATTTCTCCTGTAAACCTGTTGTCCTACAAAGAAATTTATATCTCTTCTACGCAGATCGTAGTAACGTTTCTGTCTTTCTCTAGAGTGGTCTACATTGAGTTGCACTAGCTCACGCAAGTTTCTCATACCATTCCATTTCTGCTCGATGTCCGTTGGTGGCTGTACATCTTGATTGTTATCCTGAAATTTACTTGCCTCTCCTGAAAGCTGTATCTCTCGTCCGTAATTGAGGTATGCGGGCGTATATCCAGTGGACTCATGATGGCTCGTCCTCAACACGTACTGCACTTGCGGCAACAATCGGTCCCATAGGCGATGATTGTCCTTAACATAACATGAAATTACGTTTTCAATATCTTTATTACTTCTCTCTGTGGGATTACTTTGGGCATGGTAAAGTGGTGTATATTGGATGGTGATGTCATAGTCCTTACAGATTTGTTTGAAACGTTTGCTGACGAACTGACTGGCGTTATCACAGATAAGCTTAGAGGGCGCCCCGTGAATAAAAATGATGTCCTCTATAAGTCTCTTGATTATGGGTTCTGTTCGAGCTTGTTTCATCGGGAATAGGCAAGGCCACTTTGTAAACAAATCTCTGAATACTAGAATATGCACGTTACCCTGTGATGTTCGCGGCAATGGTCCAATAACATCAACACTTATTACTTTCCATGGCTCCTTAACCATGTGTGATTGCATCAATCCTGCCTTTGGTTTCTGCACAGCCTTATTTTGTAGGCACACGTCACATCTTCCCACATATTTGAAAATGTCCTGGCGCATTTTCGGCCAAAAATAAGTTAACGCTATCCTCTTGAAAGTTTTAAACATTCCACGGTGTCCTGCTGTGACGTCATCATGATTTTCTAAACATACTTGTACCCTTAAATCTTTCGGGATTACTCGTTTCCAATTGTTTGGATCATCAGGTAACTTATATTTGTCTTCTATCAGCTTATATATCTGTTGTCCCTCTAATCTAAATTTGGGATACAACTGTGGGTTTTCCGTGATATTCTTGTACAACTTGGTGTACCAGGTGTCGGTAACCTGATCCCTGTCGGCAACTGTTACTAAGTTTACATTTACAACACGAGATAGCACGTCTGGTACTATGTGGTCTTTACCCTTTCGGTGTATGATTTCAAAGTCATAACCTTGTAGTTTCAGACACCATCTAGCCATCATCCCAGTGGGTTCCTTAAGTTTTAACAACCAGAGGAGGGAGAAATGGTCCGTAACTACTTTAAAGTGCGCACCCTCCACATAACCACGGAACTTTTCGATTCCAAAAATCACTGCCAGGCATTCTCTCTGCGTGACGGAATAATTGCGTTGGGACTTAGTCAACATTTGGCTAGCATAAGCGATAACCTGCTCTCCGTCATTACCTTGCTGAGTAAGTACAGCACCTAATCCCATATCAGAGGCGTCACATTGTATTATAAACTCCTTCGTAAAATCGGGGTTTGTAAGTACGGGAGCTTCTACCAATTTTTGCTTGAGCAAGTTAAAGCTGTCTTCTGCTTCGCTTGTCCATCTCCACTTACAGTTCTTGCGCGTTAAGGCTGTCAGAGGTGCTATGATAGTCGAGAAATGTTCTATAAATCTTCTGTACCAAGATGCTAGACCCACAAAACTTCTTACTTGTTTAACGGTTTGCGGTCTCGGAATATTCAAAACGTCCTTGACCTTCTCTGAACTAACTCTCAGGCCTCTTGAATCTATGACGTATCCCAAATAGTTCAGTGATTGTAAGCAAAATTGGCACTTCTCAAAGTTAATCGACAGGTTGGCCTCCATGATACGTGCGAATACAATTCTCAAGTGCTCTAGATGTTCCTCAAAAGATTCCGAAGCTATTAGAATGTCATCGAGATATACAAAAATTCCAGGTTGCAATTCTGGTCCAAACAATTTATCCATGAGACGTTGAAATGTCTGGCTCGAATTGTGAAGTCCATATGGCATGACTTTAAAATGAAATAGACCTCGACCAGGAATGGTAAAAGCGGTTTTCTCTCTACATTCTTCCCCCAATGGTATCTGCCAAAATGCTGATTTCAAATCAATACTAGACAGGTATTTAGCCTTACCTAATCGGTCTAATATTGAGGAGATATATGGTAATGGATACGCATCTCTCTTTGATACGGAATTCAGACGACGTCCATCAAAACAAAATCTATATTCGCCATCATCCTTCTTGACTAGCAGCGCGGGTGAGTTCCAAGAACTTTTTGAGGGTTCTACCACATCCGCAGCTATCATGTTATCTAGCTCCTCGTGCAACTTATCTTGTAGATACGGCGACAACGGTCGATATCGCTGCTTAATTGGTTCTGCGTCTCCAGTATCTATTTTATGTGTAATTAGATTAGTCCGACTTGTGACAGTTTGCAACATTTTCTTACTCTCATTCACGAGCTGTTCTAACCGATTATTTTCATCAATCGATAAATGCTCTCGCGCAACTATCTTCATGTTATCCTCAGTCTTCTCTTTTAAGCTCAATATTTGAAATGTTCCTTGTGACAGACTAGGCGAAATCTTACTCAAATTCCAAAAATCAATTCCGAGTACTAATTGTTGTTCAATTACAGGTACTACAAGTACAGGTAAAACAATTACTTGATCCATTATCTTCATGGGCAACATAATCTCACTGTTAACTGCATGGTTAGTACCATCCGCCGTAACAATATGGCTAGCAGTTGTTCCCAAGGTTTTTAAACCTAGTGCTTTTATTCTCTCTATTCCTGGGCCACCTAGTAACGTTCTAGAGGCACCTGAATCTAGTAATGCTATCAGGTTCACTCCTAATACTTCAATTCGAATAAATGGTCTCTTATCATTCTCTACTTTCTCAAAATGGTAAATGGTAGACACACTCACGTCAGGTTCCTGCTCATCAAGTAAGTTACTCATGATGTTCGACTTATCCTCTACAGTTGGTTGTTGCACCTTCTGTGATGGCTCTGTAGGCATTGAAGTCTGTGACTGCGTTGGTTGACCGCAACGACTCCTTACTGCGATCCGCTTGGTCCGTTTTTTGAACATCTGGTGCAGGTTGCCGTTGTCTTGTCTCGCTCTCCACATTTGTAACAGAAAGTAACACGTTTTAACATACAAGTACGGTAAACATGTCCCATCATACCACAGTTCCAGCACGCTTTATTGACTCGATAATTGTAACTGGACTGTTCACTAACAGTGTTTACAGACTCACTAGCTTGTGTACGCCTGTAAGCTAAGTCAGGTTCAAAGACTTTGTTTGAATTTGGCGGGGGTCGGTATCGATTTGAAATTGTTCTTCCTGCTTCCAATCGTCTTCCCAAAGTCAGCAGCTGTTCCATCGACTTAATTTCAACTAACGATAGCCTCTCTACATAATAGGGTAATAAGTTATTAAGGATTATCTCCAGCTTTTCCTCTTCCGTTATTGGCTTATTCAATCGTGACATCAAATTGTCCATGATCGCTAAGTACAGGCTTATTCTCTCACCTTCACCCTGAGTACGTGATCGTATTTCATTCATTAAACATAACTGGTAATTTACCGGTTGAAATTCTAGACGAAGTTCCTTCTCTAATTCTTGCCAGGAATTTATTTTTCTTCTTATTGATCTAAACCAAATAAGTGCGGTGCCCGTAAAAAGATCGATTGCGGAAGACCATAGTTCTTCCTCAGTAACATGACGGGCTGTTCGTAACTCTTCGACTCTTTCTAGAAAGGATGCTACACTTTGAGACTGCAAAGTACCATCACCCGAAAAAATCAAGTTCCACTTCATGACCGGAATTTTATCTCCTTTACTCATGAAGGGTTGTACAGTTGAATGACCTGCATGTTTATGTTTACTCTTGGTGCGGTCGCCTTGACCCACTGCGTGCGTGACACTAGCTTCAGAATCACTCGAACTGGAACACAGTGACTCATTCTCTACTGTAGTCTTTGCTTTATTTATCTGATCTAACAGCGCCTGCGTTTCAATAACAAGCACGTCCCTTTCTGAGCTTATATCTGCCTCTTCTGATACTATTCTCTCTAGTCGATTTGTTAAATGGATGAGTCTCGAACCCACTTTTTCCTTTAACTCCTGAATAGAGAATTTTTCCGACGTAAAAAGAGCTTTTACTTGTGTTAACTTGTCCTGACAAATGGTTAACTCTTGAGTATGATCGGTCACAATAGGCTTACCGTCAGGTCCCGTTGCAGCAGGTATTCCTTCCGTAGAGCGAAGTAGGATTCCAAGAATCTTCCTGAGTTCCGTTACCGTCTGGTTCGCTTGAATCCCTCGTATCTTGAGCTCGTACTCCAATTCATCTTTGGTGAGACGGCTGGGCTTCATACTGGAAACTTTAGTTACAATGTGTACCAAGAATTGATATGCAACCAAACAATGCACTATCAAATAACTCAATATTCTTGTCCAAAAAAATGACAAAATGTCCAATAAAAAAAATGACAAATACTCCAACAATAGAAACTTACATAAATCGTGAAATCTCATAATCTTAGCCAATTTTCAATTGCCCCCAATGTCGGGCTCCAATTAATTTGTGACATAAAACCGTCACAAAGGCGGGTGACCACGCAGGGGTTCACCCAGGCTAGCTGCGGCCGGAGTTGGGTTCGTGGGCGTTTGGCTAATTGACGGCGGGTGAGAATGGTGGTAGGAACTATTGTAAATATACTTTTATAAGAATAAAAGCGGGCTCCATCTTGTTCTATAGTGAATTTGCAGGGACAAAACAAGAAAGTGTCCAGGGGATGGGAGACTATTGTAACCAGTGAGCAGACAGTGATTAGCAGTATAGTAATGATAATTTATTGTTGGGATAAATATGCTTGACAAAAAGTTGATTGAATTAGTTACAAAGACTGCAAGAAACATTATTTTCTAAATCGCCACAAAACAGTTTTGACATGAGCACATTTAAATGGGCGCTTCCAAATTTAACAAAACAAACAAAAACATTCGTGCAATGTGTCACAACTATGTGCCTGAATAAATCCTTTAGCAATAACAGAAAGTCAGCGATACGGTATGCCACAGAGATATCTCGATATTGAATACAGGCTACATTTACAAAATTTGACACAAAGTAACAAATGGCTCCACTGCCCCCGTGAGCACTTGCGAACTTACACACACACAAATGAATCCAGAAAATTACGGAATACCACGGTATGAAATTTACCAGCATTAGAATACAATTGAAAAGAGCAAATAGCCAAAGACAACATGTCAATACATACTGTTACAAATACTTGGATGCTCAATCCAAAATACAACCTGTGGCTCATGTGTGTAAGATCCGGTGTACTCACGCTTGCGGCTCTGAGAGAAGTGGGGCTTGACAAATGTATGAAATGACTTTTATAACATCGGTAGAGATAACAGAAAATGACGTTAGATTTAAATATAGAAATTACGTCATAATGACGTTATGCATCTTCACGAAGACAGTCGAGCATGTACGAAGGTGGCGAAGCAGAAAATCAATACTGGAGTCGATGACGCTGAGGTGGGTGCAAACGGTGGAGTTTCAATCTTGATTGCCGAACACACGGACGTCTCGATGTGAGGGCTACACGACGCTAAATGGACGTCTCCATTTAGATCGGAAGATCTACATGTTACAAGGTATAATAAATAATACTTCTACATATTTTATAATGTAGTTCCAAGGACGATGCGACGACAGGTTCAGTGATCCCAAAGACCTTAATAAGGTTCGTATTAAGGTCTTTGCCGATCCACCCTCCACTGGGTATGAAGATGGCTGTGGATCTAGAGGATCTAGGGGGCCTTGACACGTAGATGATCAGTGTAGCCGTGACGAAGACGAAGACCGTATTATTGTACCGGCAACGTGGCGTGCGTGTGCGCTACGGACCAGCCGCCTCCCAGGGGAAATAAAGGGCAATTACTTCCACTGTCGACCGACCGAAGTGGAGGGGACTCTTTGTAACGAGTTGTACAAATCGGAGGGGTAGCAGCTCTCCTTTTATCTGTGTCTCTTCAGCTTCGCGACACGAGCGGTGCGCCTACCTTGTTCCCTCGTAGCACAGAGTCTGGGGCTTAAACCAACAAATAGATCAAGCTCCTTATCTACGCCATTGTTGATTTAACAATAAAACAACAATGAATAAATTGACAGCTGAACTCCTCCTAATAATAGTTTGTTTTGTTGCCACTAGAATGCTTGTCAGCATTGGCGTTGCTGTCGTGATTGCAAATTAAAGACCGCCATTGATGTAACTTGTTCACAAACTACGTTCAACGTACATATTTTTATAATCTTTGTTTAAATAATTGAAATAAAATAATATCTGTACATCAGGCATTGTTAAACAAACTAAGTTAGCAAATAACAAGATGTGATAATAGACGTGATTCACACACCGTTACGATAGCTATAGTGGTATTATTTGCTTCAAAAATATAAAAGCTTTCGAATGCTGCACGGTTTTACTGAAAATTGATGTTAATGCTAATAATAGTTTAAGCAATTATTGAAAATACATAAAATTAGTTCTTAACCAATATATGTGTATTGTATCAAAGCGAAGTAGTAGTAATAAGTATAATCGCCACGCCACATGCATAAGCACTGTGCACTTTGGGAGTCTGACTCAGGCATACTTGAATTATAACGTGGTACTGAGATGTTGAAAGCTGCTTGTTGTTACAAGCCGAGGGCATTTTTAATTTACAACAGTCACTCAGGAACATTAAGTTCAAACCTCTTTTCTTTTCTAGGATTTAAATTACTTTGTGCAGCTTTATATAATTTTTCATATTTTAAATATGCACCACTATAGCTTAAAAATATTTTAGGGTGCGCTGTTAAGTCTAGAATATAAGTGGTTGGTACGTACATTTCGTACATAGCACAAAATGAACAGTCTATGTACTGATATAATTAAAGAAGCGGTTTTAGTACAAAATATATATTTACCAGGAAAGGATATCTATCGTTTGAAATGTTTTCTCAATCATTTTGAGATAAAATAGTACTTCACACTAACATGTATGTAGCCCCAAGTTATTTGAGATCTTGAACATACTAACGTGTACAACCATACATCTAATGGCATCAGACTCAATCACAATCACATCACTAATTGATGATAATGAGGTGTTAAGTGAGACAATCTGTAACATTAGATGTGCGAATGGTATAGCTGATCGAGTTTATCTTTCTAACTAAAAACTATGTATTTTGTGTATATGTTCTTTAGTCATTATGGTTTTAGTCATAATTGTTATCCTCACGCACGCTGCAGTGTTTAATAACGGTAACAACCTTAATAAGTACCCTTGAGGCAAGATAATTGCCAATAATGTAACGCATACGTAATGCTTTGGCCCAGCTTCTAAATACCGACAATTGGGGTTGGTTTTGTTCAAGGCCGACCAATAGGGGCTGCTTTCCTCAAGGCTGGAGCTATTATAGGGGTGGTTTACTCAAAGCCGCCTGGATTAGGAGTGAGTTTTCTCTTCGTATTCATATTCGCCGAAGTTCGATTTCGATTATTGGATCTAAAAGAAAAAAAACAAAGTATATATCCGTTCGTGGAAATTGGAATTTCGCACGAAGTGGACATAGCTCCCCCGGCAGCGAAAGTAGCTCACTTCCTCGGGGGAAGTATTTGTTCTGAATACTACACAAACGCCGCTTTAGAAGCGTTTTCCGCCCACTGTTCGATCGAGTCAATCGCCGTAATCATTTCCTGAATCGGACTAAACTGCTTTGGATTTCTGGGAATAACGTTAGTCGGTGCGAAATATCAACTCTCTCTCTCTCTCTCTCTCTCTCTCTCTCTCTCTCTCTCTCTCTCTCTCTCTCTCTCTCTCTCTCTCTCTCTCGCGCGCGCGCACTGATTCACTCTACGTCACGTTTTACCACTACGATATTATGCTGCGTTATCGGAGGTCATTGATAAACGATGATGACGTAGATAACGCGGTAGCTGTATCGGTAACTAGGTTCTCTTGATGACCAGTATCAATCGTGAACCGTATCGCTCGAGCAATTTCAAGGTCTAGTGAATCTCTAAGACACGATATTGTTACTGAGACGCGGGTGAGAAGCTGTAAAAACGGTGCTGCTACAGGTCAGTAAGCATTAAGGGTTTCCTTCAACCCGAGTCTTGCTTGGAATACAAACTCTTTTTCCCAGCGTCGTCTGGTATTTTTAAATCGAATAAAATATGATACTATTAGTAAAAAATAAAATACATTTTTACACTAATTTCAATAAAGAACCCATAGTTACATTCGTATGATTTTAATTAGAGCAGAACTATCGTTGTACTTGTACTAACATTCGTCCAGGGATTTATAAGTTGTGTAAGAATAAGGTCCACTTTCGCATAGGTCCGCGCGTAACTCATAAGTTTGACGATCCCTGACAGAGGATTTAGAGGACTTAAGTATAAAAAAGCATGTATTCAAAATGCAGAAGTTATAGGCATAATTGAAATTTGAATGGTATAATTATATTATACACATCCGGATTTAGAGGATTTTGGTATGTAAAAAACCTTTATTCAAAATATTCAAGGTTTATATTATAGCACAGTTGAATGTTAACTATACACATCCCTTCCCTTTTTTGTACGTGGGTGAGTTCAAAATTACAAATGGAACTTTCTATTGAATCATGGATATTTACTGAGAAAGTATATACGCCTTCAATGATCCATGCAAATAAGAGCTCGTTTAATGTGCGTTCTCTAATACCTCAAAGCGCGAACAATGTATACAATAAAAAGTTACAATTCTAGCAAGTTTACATCAGACTGAGAGCTTTGGGTTTAGTACTTAATTGCGTTGGGGATGTTCTCTACCCGGGGTCGTGAAGAGAAGGTCAGGTCGAAATGTGTCGCAGCTTCGTCGGTCGCGTTGAGACGAAACCGAGCGCGCCTGAGATGGCTTTCTTTGAAGTACGTAGTGCTCAATTTTAATCTCATCACAATGGGGGCTCCTGAAACGCTTGTTGCCTCTGATTCATGTGTAAACTTGCATCTAGCTACCCTTGAAGCAAGCAGGCTGTTGTATATGCCTCGAGGGTAGAGGGGGCGTTCTCTTAAGGGCTGGAACCCGGAGACGTAGACTTTAACAACATGCAGTCGGGTTTATTTACGGAATTATAAAGGTTCACCCTTAACGACTCACTGACTCAGCAAATTTTCGCTCACATGAATTTGCTTTAGAAGATCCAGAGCTCGCTCGTCTGTGCGTTGAATTGTCTCTGCCGGGGCCGGCGTCGCGTTAAGAGGCCACTTCTCACCCAAGCCCAACACTAGACAAGATCGAGAACTGTTTCGTGTGCCCACGCCGCCGCGAGAAAGTGATCGAGATAAGTTGTGCGGGCCTGCTCGCCGGCGATAGGAGCGGATTAACCCCGTCAGCCGAGCCGCCGAAGAACACTTGCCGGTAATTTACCCCCCCCCCGATCAAAGTGTGTTTGTTTTTGTGCGGCGAGCGCGCCACTTGTATTCAATCCACATGACGTCACCACGTGCATTCATTTCGGACGGCCACTGCATGAATTCGTGTTATTTTATGTAAATTCTGTAACTAACATTCATTCTCGCGGCGACCCTCGTAAAATATATTGTAATTATTCCAGCGTAATGCGTTGCCAGAATGAAGCCGTTTGGTTTGTTCCGGATGTGGGTCCCGCGCTAAGGTATGGTGTTTTTAAAATGGAGGGGTCTCGGCCATCTTGTTATTATATTCCACATTCTGTTCCGTTGCATTAAACAAGGGATATTGTTGAAGGAGGGGAGCTTAGAATGAACTGTCCAACCCCCCTGCGTATACTTTACAACCTTGATTTCACCGCTTGTGTATCATCGTTCTTCACGTGGGAACCGGTGCACGCATGGAGTATGAATCTCTCGATTTTGGATTCATTAGCTTCTTTGTCCTTCAAAGGTGTCTTCTCTTCTGTTAAGTAATCGTCCGCTTTTTGCGATTTACGACCCATTGAGCAATGACAGAGTTTTGTCAAGTGTGGTGGGTCGTTCTGTTCCGTCAATTTGCGCCATAGTTCTTAATTACGTCATATTCTCAAGACGCCTACACCGTGTTATCATTGGCGCTGAGTAGCCTACAACTTCTCAAGTTGCTAATGATGTTAAATATACTTTTGATTACAGGGTTGTCCCAAAATGTATCAAAGTATCGGTATTTTTTTTATACTTTAATCAACGTCATTGATCAAATCGTGTACATGTCTCCAAAGTAACTCGATGCATATAACTCTGTATATATTCATCTAGATCAACTCCATCTCTGCAGCTGTGTTTTGACTTATTGTTCTTATTACTGCATAGTACGCCAGTAGCTTATAGTAATGTTTTAGTTCACACGTGTACGGGAATGGAAACTAACACAAAAGAAAAATGGTTTTACTACACGAACATTTTGCTAAGCGAGCTAGTTTTCACAGGATAAAGTTACGTTAGTATTCAGACCACGAAATAAATTTATAAGCAACGAGAAAGTTTTGTATTTACGTGTCAGATTCCTGTTTTTAGGTTTAACTGTTGGTTTTGGTGGAGGTGCCGGGTTATTTATTTTTTATTTATTTTTTTTTTTTTAACTATTAGTAAACATTATAAACCTTTTTGCTTACATCATCTGAAGAGTAAAATGGAAATGTGAAATAATAGTGCATTCATTGATAAAAACATATGATATTTTCAAAAGTTTCCAAAATATATTATGTATATAATATCCTGTCTCAAGCTTTATGTGACACACATTATTTTACTCCTTTCTTAACATCACTTGTTCTATCATCACAAACTTTACATTAAGTATTGACTTATTTATTAATTTTAACAATTAATTTGTTGTATAAAATATCGCTGTATTAGAAATTACTTATTCTGTAACGGAGTTTGTATTAAGTAATGGTAATTTGCGGAATGGATATCATTCTTCAGTACTTTAAATTAGTACGTATTTGTGATAGTTCATACTGTTTTAATTAGGCCCTACCTATACAATTATTATAGTGTAACGAGCGAAGCGAATCCCTTACCTACTAAAGTATTATCGCGTTTGTCCGTTCTACTTCATCGACCTTTCTTTCTGCTAAAATTAGATCCCTTTTCATTTTTCTTCCTGGAATTCTTATTGAATGTTAATGGAGAAAAGAATATTTATAAACTACGCTACATTAGTTTTTACCGGTTTCGTTTTGTTTTTAACGCGTTCTTTCTAGATGGCGATCCCGATAAAACGTAAAGACTATAGCTGATAATTCAATTAGCATCAGGCGCTCAGAAAAACGAATAAATATTCTAACTACAAGGTGTTTTACGTAACGTTGCTAGTATAGTTATAAAGACATTTCAAAACAAAGCGGTCTAGTTTATTTGGGTTGTCCAATTTAGGAGAATGGGCTCCCAAATGGAAAAGCCAACAGAAGCTGGCAGGACAACATTGTATTCCCCAAGGTCTGAGCTTCCATCCCTGCGAGACACACAACGTTTCCTATTGTATCTGTTTTACCCGACCTGTATAACTTCCCCAAAGTGATTATAAAAAAAGTTTTTGTTCTGAGAGCAAATGTTTTGTGTTATCTGCAGAAAAGGTCTTTTTGTTTAATTAACGAACTGGGTTTTCCCAGCGGAGGATGTTATTGTGTTGAAATATCAAAGGCTCGTTTGTGTGAATACGGCCCCGATGTCGCCTACCACGTGTTCGCGTGGTCTTATATCTGCCGAAAACAAAGCATCGGCCGCAAAGTAAAAAGACCAACCACTCTTGTTTTATGCAAATGTAATTACCATAAACAAAGACCTGAGAAGTTGTTCGTAAAGTTGGGTTTATATTCCTGGGAGTCGGTTAACAAGTCGTGACACACATTGCTTGTTTATTAGGACGACGTCGGGTGGTCTGGCTGCTTCTTGCGCGCTTTAAGGGGGGGAGGGGGGCGTTATTGCGGCTAAACACGTGATAAGCTGGAGCTGTGTGAATAACGTGGCCGAGGTTGGCTTCGTATCATTGATCAGGGGCTGCGCGGACGTTCTGTGACGCGTGGACGTTCTCGGCTGCTTGCGAGAACCTTCTATGACGCGTGGATGCTCTAGAATGCGTGTGGGAACTTCCCACACGCATTCTAGAGCATCCACGCGTTATAGAAGGTTCTATCACGCACCGAAGAGCATTCACGCGTCATGGAAGGTTCTCGCACGCTCCCTAAAAGCATCCACGCGTTACAGAAGGTTCTCGAACGCTCTCTAAATGCATCCACGCGTTACAGAAGGTTCTCGCACGCTCCCTAAAAGCATCCACGCGTTACAGAAGGTTCTCGCACGCTCCCTAAAAGCATCCACGCGTTACAGAAGGTTCTCGCACGCTCCCTAAAAGCATCCACGCGTTACAGAAGGTTCTCGCACGCTCCCTAAAAGTATCCACGCGTTACAGAAGGTTCTCGCACGCTCCCTAAAAGCATCCACGCGTTACAGAAGGTTCTCGCACGCTCCCTAAAAGCATCCACGCGTTACAGAAGGTTCTCGCACGCTCCCTAAAAGCATCCACGCGTTACAGAAGGTTCTCGAACGCTCCCTAAAAGCATCCACGCGTTACAGAAGGTTCTCGCACGCTCCCTAAAAGCATCCACGCGTTACAGAAGGTTCTCGCACGCTCCCTAAAAGCATCCACGCGTTACAGAAGGTTCTCGAACGCTCCCTAAAAGCATCCACGCGTTACAGAAGGTTCTCGAACGCTCCCTAAAAGCATCCACGCGTTACAGAAGGTTCTCGCACGCACCCGAGGGTGTCCACGCAGGAAGGAAGGTCCCGCATGGACCCAAGACCGCCCACGTATCAATGAAGGTTCTCGCAAGCAGACTAGGAACCTTCCAAAACGCGTATAGTTGCTCACGGATACGTGCGAGAAACTTATATTATGCGTATACGCTCTGGGGTGTGTACGAGAACATTTCATGATGTCTGTTTATTCTCGAACTGCTTCTATAGAACATTCCTCTATGCTGTAATCTCTTGGCTTCTTTCAAGACGTTATTTCTAAGGCATATTAGCTCTATAGAAAGAACAAAAAGTTGCCGTGAAGCGAGTTGAGAGTTACCCCTGCCAAGAGATCATGTTTTAACCTATTCCTACGTTCTTAAAGCTATTTTCATGACGCAGGAAATCTCGTCTAGCAAACGACCTCCGAAATAAAACCACCCAAGGGGAGGGGGTATGATAACTAAAGTAATCAAAAAGGCCTCCGAATAGTGACTCTGAATGTAACTCGATTCCTTTTACATTTCAAAAGCTTCTTGCTGAAAGAGAATCCAGTCTTTACAACAAAACGTTGCCCTTATATTTAAAAGATATTCTCGAGATGAAAGAAACTGGATTTGCTTCTTCGTTCCTTCCCTAGTTTATTAACCTTGAAAGATCGAATAGACATAGCATCATATAATGTGGATATATTTCATGATTGTGATGTACTGAACCAATTAAGATTAGACCTCACATTATAATTTAAACGCATACCATTACAGTCACAATACAATTATTGACATTAGAGTAACAGTCCAAATTGGTTGTGCGAAAACCCGAGGGTCTGGTTTCGATATCCACGTGAGGAAAACTTTTACATCGTAAACAATTTAAAGTTAAGTGTACCACTAAATCCACCTTTTAGTCCAGCGGAGTTCCCGCCTCGGAGTAAATTGTCGTCGCATTCTGCTTTCACGTGACTGTACTGTATTAAAAGCTAACTGAACCAAACTATTTCCCGGCCTTGTTTTTAGTAAAGTTGTATTTGAAAACTTTGCCACTCGAATGTTAAATAAACCATTGTGTTACAAATGTCGGACAATCTGTTTGGTCGTTCCCCGCAAATAACCCTTTATCAGAAGGAATTCCCACACATTTGGCGCAAATAAACTTTGTGAACTAGTTCTTTTGAACGGAGTCTTGTTTCACTTCCCCGTGTGGTGTTGCTAATGTAGTAACTGATGGCACTTTATGTGAGGACGGTATTTGAACTAAGGTGTCATATTTTGACAACGAACATATCATAGAACAAACATCACATTTTACTGGGGGGAAACGCTACTTGTAAAACAGCCGGTATACGCAGCCTTGTATAATGTTGCTTCTGGGCATTTAGATTCTCCACCCATCGATGGACTTCCGGATACCTGTAGAACGTCCTAGGCCTAGAAATGTTTAGCGAACTGCAACTACTTTCGTCAACCACTACTTGGGGACGTTTTCCACACACAAAACCTATCATACTTGTTCAAAGAAAATAACAAAAACCGTAGTATCTTTCTTAGATTCTTTGGAAAAAATAGACTGCTTATACTAATAGTTTTGTAAATACCGCTTTCCCAAGATACGATTTTAGGCTGGATCGTGACAACTATGACGTCAAGATATTCCTAACGTAGCTTTAATAGTGAAAATACCACCCATCCTCGTTAATTCACGAAGGCGTTGAGCTTCTAATAACTGTTGATTGGCAATAAACCTTTACATTAACGACCAACATGCACCTAATAGGCTAGAGTGACTGGGCTAGTCGGTGTAGGATATAGAGCGTCCTGCAGTCCACTTGGCTAACAGAGTTATTATGCTCGCCAAATGGGTGGCGCATGTTGGGCCACCACTAAATGGCCTCATCAAGTACAGCCATAACAGTAACTGTCGCTGTGGTAAGTCCAGATGTGTGTGCATGTGTAGTTTATATCAAGTTTGTTGCGAATGTATTTAACTTGGTCTTAATGAAATTTATAAACTTGAATGTGTGTTGGGGGTTGTTTTGTTAATGTAGTCACTAGTCGGTGATGTGAAAGACTCGCAAGCTGTGATAATTGGATTGTTAATTGATAACAATTATATGCTTTCACTTTTAGATTCATAACACGGGTATTGTGTACAAATCACCGTCAAATAAGCATCTGCTATGTAAACAGTGAAAATTATGAATGAGATTAGTTTTGGGTTGTAGAAATTCGCGTAACGTTTTGTGCTTCCAATGAGTTTTTTCTTACAACGATAATTTACATTTTTCGACAACTATACTTGCTAAATGATGAGCACAAATTCTTAAATTAAATTTTATGAGTGCTCATGTTCACAAACCAATAAAACATGCATTATGCCACATCTTTTTTGCTCGTACAGTGAGCAAGTTGTCTCATGACCTAAATAAATGTATCATATGTTGAATTTAAAAGTTATTTTACGTCTCTATTTTTCTACCACAATTCTTCTATTCTTTGAGTAGTATTAGACAGGAACATGATATAAATTTAAGCGATTGTTTTAGTTTTGTGTTTCGCGAATGTCTGTTATTTCCAACGTTGTCTGTAACATCTGTGTGTTCGTCGATTGGGACAAATAAAAACTATTTAACATGAAAACGAAGTAAAGTACTTTTGAAGTACATGGCAGGCTGGCCTACACATTTCCATAAAACATTCAATCGCGAGCCGAAATTTGCACCAAAACGAATTCTTTGTGCTGCGCGCGTTATCGATAAATGCAAATAAATGGTAATTGAAAAGTAAATAAGAGAGGGCTTCAAACGAAAAACGAATGTTGACTTTTTAGAAAGGCGCGTACCCAAACATTTTCTCTTGGGGACTTATATCTGGCGTGTATGTATGTATGCGATGTGTAAAAGTAGAATCTTTGAACAAAACCAACATAATGCGGATCTTCGTAACATGTTTCGAATGATGCAGCGATCGTGACCGTTGTATAGATCTGTAAAGTAGAACACTAAATGTATAGTTTGATTTGAATCGCTTATCCAAACAGTGTTTTGTATGTACTACATTGCACAATCATCAAGAATCGCTCAACATTTACCAATGCTGTACGTTGTTTTTGTGAGAACGTTTTTCAATTCCGATCCAATCATGGAAATTAATTTAAAACAGCTCGTGTGCGCTTAATGCGAATGTGTTGTTGTTGTTTATTGATTTCAGTTTCAAGTATACAGCAGTGCACATATTCTGTGTTTGTTGTTCAATTTTAGTACATAGTTGTGTCCTCTATTCTAAACAAACAAACAAGCAAACATCCAATGAGTGGTCGACACACATAGCTCGACATGCGTTAGAACTTGATGAATTCCAGTCTTTTGTATTTGATTTTGTTCAGTATGTTTCCTATTATTTCATTTTGAATTTTTTACATTTATCGATTTTTCTTCTTTGAAAAACAGTTTTATAACTGAATAAATGATTCAAAAAAAGGATTAAAAATGTATATCTCTTGGATCAAGTTATAGATAACTGTCCTTCATTTTCATTATTGTTTTTTGTATATAAAATATTTTCTATCGTAAATCGCTTAATTTCTATTCGAGAAACCTTCCCGGTTCTAAAGGATGGTCCACACAGATTTTTTTAAACATACGATTTAAGGTTTAACGCGTAGTCGTAAAGTTGGATCATAGGAAACACGTACTGGCGTTCACACACAGTTTTAGTTTTAAGACGTTGTTTTTATTGTTGTTTTTAAAACAACGTCTTAAAACCTTATGTTTTATGTCTTCAAAATCTGTGTGGACCAGCCTTAACAACTCTTGTGCACCTATCTTGTTGTCCAACATAGCTTCTGATTGTTGTTGTACGAATGTGACGCAATGATTCATAGATTGGATTGAGACTAGATACTAACGAGGTCAGTGCACAACAAAGCCACAGAAGGTTTATGTCATACCCTTGATTTGTATAATAACAACATACATTGTGGTGATTCTATGCGTGCGTGTGTTGTGTGCTTCACTGTGTTGTTGTAGTTTACTATCAGCGCCGCGGGTTGACTGCAACATATCTATCTAGATACATTCAAGATGTTCATTTATTTTGCCTTTGTCAAGTTTATATTTGCTACCAGTAAATGTTCCCCTTCACCGCCAAACGAGCCCTTGTTTCTTCCTGACAATTGCCATCCCACTTCGTATATTTATTTCTCAGGAATATTTCCCCCTCATTTAAATGTCTCGGTTGCAAAGTGCAGCCCTCGAATTTATCCTGAAACCCCTCGTTAAGCATCTAACTAAATTTACGGCAACCGAAAATATGATCGGGTGTGCGCGTCACTTTAGGGGGGCTGGGGGGGGGGGGCAAAGAATGGGGGCTGACGAGATCGAAATGAAGTTTAACTATTACGAGGGTGGAGAAGTTTGCAATTAATGCGAACTTCAGTGATTAATCAAAATGGAGTAATTGTCTGGAAGAGCAGACGTTTCGTAAGTATTAATTCCATCGCAAAGTCATAACAAATCAAGAAACACGGATTTGAGTTGGTCGAAGTTTTACGGGGGTTCTTCTTGCGAGGTTCTTTAGTGTCCTGAACTTCTGTGCCCGCCACTAATCAAAGTCAAATGTTATTTATTTCTGCGGTGTAGTGACTGTGTGATTCACTTGTAAGCCTGCACGCCGGAAAAGCGATTACAATAATCTAAGGCATTCATCCAACTCCTCTGGAATATTTCAACCCCTCGGGGTCCATCTGAGCGTTATTGATCTGATCATTAGGTAATCTACGGGAATCGAGTTTGAATGAACAGTTATACACAGCCCCTAATCTGATATATCTTGAATTTTTCTTTTGCCTTTAGTTTGTGTATCATTGTTCGTAATGTAGAAACAATACACACAATTTACCAATTAAATGAGCTCTTAAAATAAATATAGTTGTGTTTATAAAATACGATGTTATATGTAGTTGTAGTATGTATGTACTCATTTTTGTTTGAAACAAATCTTGAAACCGTGAGCTCGTCCACGTTTTCAGCTCATTTTGTGAGTCGGAAAACGTAAAATCACACATTTTGTAGGCTTTAGCACCTTGCTGGACGGCTGTCACATAACATTTCCATACAAGCCATTTTCCACGCAGGATTTTACATCATAAATGATGACTTTCCAAAGAGTAATCATTCTTTCGTTCCACGTGAGTTGTAGACTTGCGTCTCCACTCTGTTAGCTAAATCCCGTAGGTGTGACATTTACTGACCGTTTGTTCGTGCACCTTGCCCCCACTCGGTGTAGATCTCGAACACGGTGTGACCTCGCTGACCCCTCGCTGACCGCGCTCACTAGGTAAGGGGGCAGCACCTCCGACACACTTCAACAGAGCAGTCACTACTCTCGGTGCTGGAGGTGTTGGGCCACGAGGCTAATAGAGACGACGAGTGGGAGATTATGAAGATGAAAAAATGCCACATGACCCAAGTCAGAATTCTAGTCTGGAACGCAGGGATCGCGGTTTACTAGACCAACGCTTACAGATCGTATTCAAAATCGTGCATGTCGACTTTGAAAATTGCCACAACACTGTTCACGGCGCAAGACGGAAAAACATTGTTTCTTGATATCCGTGTATTGCGGTTTTGAAAATTGATCGAGGGCTTTAGACCTACCTACCTACTGCATAGATTTATATGATGCAATCTGTCTAAAAGCTGTGGGTTTTCACGTCTACCCATAATTGTGATGTTGTTGCTAATATAACGAAACATACGACATCAAATATAGAAGTTAGGGCTCTTTTTTAAGAAAATCAGATATAATTGTAATTTTTTTTATTACATTGCATTATTTTTTATTTTTTAAATCGAGACAACCTTTTTGAATCCGTTAGTATAGAGACCGCTAACATACAAGACAGGCAAGAGTACTCTCAAGATTGTAACTTAATACACGTCAAAAACAATGCGCCCTTTCGGTTTTGGTATTTTTTTTTTTATTTTTTTTACGTCGCGAAAATTGGATTTAATCGCAAAGAACCAAGTTTAGCTTTAGCGCTCGAGACGAGAACAATGTGAGATACTCCCCAATGGCCGACGCCCAAATCCACCGCGAAAACAAGTTACGCGGTGGAGAAAGAACGACGAGGCAATTATAAACTTTTCAATCACACAAAGAAGGTCTGTCAAAGTTTCTCTCTCCGTCTAAGCAGAGATCTGGCGGCCTGTTCGATAACTAACACTGATCTGTGCTAACTACGCTCAGCACTCGGGCTTTGGATGCGTTCGAGAAGCGCAACACTCGAGCGGCTTTTAAGTACACAAGTAGTTGCGATATAACGCCACTAAAACTGTCAATAGATGGCGCTGCTAAGCTCTGCCATTGTCTGCGCGATTTAAGATTCAATCAAGACTCAATTCTACATCAATTGATAGCTAAAGTACATCACCTGTGCATTAATTTACTTTTTTGTCACACACCAGAATGCTTATGCAGTCTCTTTTTAGTATTCTATTATCAAATGTGAAATCAATACTAGCTTATTTAAGTGGCAATCAAATGTGCGTTCACCGTATTAATTTGTAATCAAGTTATGAATCAGAAAGGTGAAATTGGCATGTTAATTAAAAT
Source organism: Isoperla grammatica (assembly GCA_945910005.1). Classification (NCBI taxonomy): domain Eukaryota; kingdom Metazoa; phylum Arthropoda; class Insecta; order Plecoptera; family Perlodidae; genus Isoperla; species Isoperla grammatica. The sequence continues at coordinate 50,108,739 of OX246740.1, forward strand.
TATTGAAAACAAAACGAAAACCATATACTTACAAAGCTTTATGGCAGGAATTTCGCTCGTTCTGTCTCACTCTCGTTTCCCTCCCCCCCCCCCCCTCACCCCCATCGCTCTCTCACTCACTCGTATATTTCCATGAACACTTTTCAATAACAGGAGCCAGTTTCCAGGTTACGATTATGACCTCTTGAAACGTTGGGGAAGCAAAACAATCCGACTCCCGTGCTTCGGTAATTTATTGTTTTCATTTTGCCGCGAGGTCGGTAAAAAAGAACGTTATAATAAAAGTCTGCAGATGCGAAGTTTAGCACCATTGCGTAGAGAGTTTCTGTTATTTCCCCGTGCATTATTGTTATTTATACAGCGTTTCACTGGCAGAATGACATATCACGGGTCGATTACATGTGACCGTGAGTAACATGGTGAAAATAGGGTTGGGTTGATAAGTGGGGAGTGGATCTTTTGCCAAAGACGAAGACAATTCGTTACGACGGGCTTTCGAAGCCTCAAAGATTCCCCCCCCCCCCCCCTCCCCCATTAGGTCACCGTCTTTCTTCCATTTTATCCACTTTTATCGTCCCCACTTCGCATTGAATCCATAAAGCTTCTTAAAAACTAGCGGTGAAAGCAACGGGAGGAATTATTAATTAAGCTCGTCTTCAAATAATTATAATTGTAATCTTTTAGACTAGCCTATAGGATTTCAAGATGATGGAAATCGGAAAGCATTTCGTTTGGCTTACTCACTACGTCATGCACATCCGTTCTTAAATGCGTGCGAGTTTTAAAATCAGTTACACGTTAATAACTGAAATGATTGTAGCTAACCACGAGAGCTCATGATGCGTAGTGCCTCGCTGTAACTGCCCCCAGGGGGGCGTGGGGGGTGGGGGGGGGACGCCGAGCCTGCCCCCTGTGTACAAGCCTCCCTGCAAAGCAATCAATAGCTACCCATAGAGCGCGTCACTGTACCCTACCGCGCTACTCTCTGCGCTGAAAACATACGACGCTCCCGGGTGGTCAGTAGGAGGGGGGGGGGGGGGGGGGGGAGCGTCGAGGTGACTCATCGCGCAGATAACTAATTGAAGTCCAATGTTTTCTTCGGTTTAAACCCCGGAGTGAATGAGCTTGATGTGAAAATCCACCCATGGACGACGTTTTTGTAACTGTCTTTACTTCTGAAATGTACGCAACGAGGCTGAAAATGATGGCAGGAGTGATTCGTATGTGTGCTGCAGAGTTGAATAAAATGTCGGTCGTGACGTAGGTGTTACCTGATTGGCTGTTGGTTCCTTCGCAAAGTACAAGTGTCTACGAACACGATGCTTTTCAAGGTCGTTCAGCTTTAATATTGAAACCGATATAACCGCCACATGACCTTGAAAGGGGAGTCCCAACTCGATTACAGAACATAACTGTCCGATAAAAACACATGAGCACGATTGAAATGGACCAATCAACTACTTTTGGAATGAATAGTATTTAAGTTAGTGATTCGTTCGCCCATTTTCGGTTTTTGTTAGTTGGTCGCAGGAAGCTCGGTGATCGTATCTGGGTGTGAGCTTTCAAGCGAGTGAGAGGAAGATGTTCATAAACCACCATTATCTTCACGTGAAGGAATCTGACACCGCTTCACAGTGCGACTCTGTAGGCCTGTATAACACGTGAACAAAGCAATAGGGCAGGGGTCGGTAACCTTTTTGACCTTAGGAGCCAATTTCACATAACATTTTTAATTGATTACCAGTCGGAGCCACAGTAAAATTAACAACACAAATTACATCACTTATATCAACCTTTATTTTTATGTTACAAATTAGTATTACACAAGATATTTTAAAAGTTCAATAATAGGTATTTTCGTATAATGAAGAGTTCAATCAATGTGATTCACACTGACGACAGTGAGTGACACTGTCGTCTTGGCTCGTTTGTGCACGCTGACTGCCGGCTGCGGGGGTGAGGTAATGTGGAACTAGCCGACAAGGCTGTGGGGGGGGGGGGGGGGGCAGGGGAGGTTTAGCGCGCAATATTTCAAATATTAGTTGTTTTTGGATAATAGAGACTACTTTCCTTACTAAATTATGTAGCCACGCTAGACCCAATCAGGAGCCGCATGCGGCTCCGGAGCCGCAGGTTCCCGACCCCTGCAATAGGGGTATATTTTAACGGTTGAAACTTGAATCACATTTTGTTTGACAACTAGATTCAGATAGCAAGTCGTACAAACTAAGTAACACAACACACGCGGATCAAGGTTTGAGCTACGACTATAGTTTTCAATCGTCATGAAGATACTAATCAAAACTCTGAAGATTTCGTTTAATTCCACCAAAAACTGATGACTAGAACGAAACCTTTGTGAATTCCGCTTAGTCATTAGGTAGTCTGGATCCTGGGCGTTCATATCAGTTCGTCGTTATATACATACACACTCCGTCAATACCGGTGTGAACATGTTGAACGGACATAAATGTCAATTATTTCCATGTGTTTGTTTAACTCTACTTAAAACTAATTAAATAGACTATATCATTGTTAATATTATGTTCTACATAATTAAATGTCGATCCCCATTTGGGACACATATTTTCATGACAATTGATATCAAACGACAACATTATCCGTAAAGGTAAAGCTAATGCTTAACCCCCCCCCCCCCCCCCGATTGTGTTATCACAAAAGTATGATTGCATTTTAATAGATACGTGTCAAACAAACGAGAACGTAATAGTCAACCCCAGAGCTCTGTTAATGAGGAGTACATTGAACTTATCAAAATGTCGTGTACAGAAACTCTAAAGCTATGTTATATCAATTTGTAACCCAACAATCTGTTCATATATATCGACGCGTTGGTTGAAGGTCGCCGGAGGTCTAGACTTAGCGGTTTGTATGTGAGTGCGTTCTATGTTTGATGGTCTTCACGCAGTACCCGCGGTCAACCCAGCACATGGACACACATTAAACATGGATAGGTTACATGCGTCGCGTATGGCAACCCTGTCATTTCGCAGCGTGCGTGCGTGGCAACCCTGTGTTTATGTGTTTTATCATTTATGTGTTGATGGTCGAATGATTCTCGCGCGGAGTGCTTGGTCGTACGTTGAACTGCTCACATTGATTCTTGTATCGTTATATGTGACCACTTGTGTTTGACCCAGTGGTGTCGTTGGGGGGGGGGGGGGGCGTGTATTCATGGTCTGCACGTGACCTCACAGCGGCCATATTGGTATAATATGGGAAGAGTTTTGATTTAAGCGCTTCTGAACTATATTTGTGCACACTTATTCAGCCCATTACTATCTTCCTAGTTCTCCTTATTGTGCCTCTTAATCGGTAACAGTTCTAGCAGTTCTGTTGCTAATTCTGCATTAAATTACAAAAGATATCATTAAAATCGTTTCAACCAGAAACGCTGCGAACTTGATTGGCTCATCGCGTCTAGTGAGATAATATAGAGCGAGGGATGGTGGGTGGTTGTGTGTTGACTTTCTTGATTATGACTAGCACAGTGCATCACTTCGGCCGTGCTAATCTGAGGCGGGGTTGCCGTTGACGCAGCGAGGCGAGGCGTAGAAGACTTTGCACCGCGTGATTCAAGTCTAGCTATAGCTAGTTTCCAAAATAAGCAAAACCTTTGTATTATTCCGCACGGAGAAATGTTCCGTGAGATATTGGAAATCTGAAAGCTTATATACGTCGTGTACAGATTTAACCTTGATCTAACCCTCGTCTTTGAGCACAAAGTAACGTTTATCTTGGGGTAGTTCGAGTGTGTGTGCGCGGGGGTGGCGGGGTACTGTACTTTCGACGCGCCAAAATGAGCGCATTAATTCTGCTAACACTGTTACCAACTTCATTATAATACCCCGCTTGTAGAGATGAAGGATGCTATATTAAGTTGGTAACCAAACGATCAATTGTAAAATCTATAACTTGACTACAAACAAATCTTGACATTTTGTTGATTTTGTTGTATGTAATGAATCCGTTGATTAATTTAAAGCAGTTCCTCATTATTCCCTTGTTTCTACCGGTAGTTTTCTTTCTACATTCACTACAACCAGTTCTGGATAATGTGTGTTTTTTTATAATTATATAACGATGTGCCCCAAACCTTACCTTGTTTTGCCACTAAGTCACTTCTGCGATGCAATAAAAAGCGCCCGACCTATTCTCATTTCACCATCTAAAGGAAGGAATGCGAGAATGAAGACAGTTCCCAAAGTGGGGCGTCATATTTCTCGGACAGATGTCGATAGATATATTCCCGAGTAAACACACGAGTAGAAAGATCTCGGCTGTCAGATGTTCTCGACGATTGCGGTGCGAGATAAGCGAGATATCGCAGCTCGTTGGTTCGACTCTCGACATTGTGTCTGTGTGGGGGGAGGGGGGGCTGACAAAGCAACAGACGTGGACCCGTATCGATATGTCGCCCCTGAGAGGACTTCGGTATAGACAAGCGGCCTGCGGTTCCTCCCCCCCCCCCCCCCATGGCCTTGCAATACGGCCATTCATACATTTATCGGTAAAAACGTTCATTTCAGACTAGGTTTTTTTAGTGAGATTAACAGTTAGTCAGAGATTTTCATCAAACATACTTGGCGCCTGCTAGAAGACATACCGTAATGCATTTTGTTTGTATTGTTTGTTGGCACCATGGCGATCAATCTGAGATTAAGCGGAATACTGTATTTGCGAATGTGTGAACGGACGCCAGAAATCTGTTGAAACCTGTTGAAATCTGTTGAATCTGTTGTTGATCTGTCTGTCCGTTGAAACAGCGTGCGTGAAAGGGGCACAGTGGATAAGGATCCGGGTCGTTATGAGACAAGTTACGTTGGGATGTAAGTGTGTACTGCAGTCCTACTTTCAGCTCGGGCCCAGAGTTTCGGTAATTGTGTTAAGTTGTAATTCTTGTTCCCTGTTTGTAATGTGATTTTTAGTTTTCCCCTCGATTGGCTTCTCTGGTAAAGGCAAACTTTAACGCGTCTCCATTAGAAATCCTCTCGCGTGAAAAGTGGGAGAAAATACTTTTCTTTTAGCCTAATAGGTTGTCAGTCGAACTTGCAACTTTAAACTTGCGTCTACAGTAGTTACGACTTTGGTAATGTGTTGTGTTGGAAATAGACTGAGTGGACGGGTGATGCAATAGTTACTTTATCGATAATGTTTGGTGGTGTAGATTCGAAACTTTAGAAACGAAATACAATGGCCGCATACAATAAATATATTATATGACTGCATGGAAGTTTTACAAAACACTTTATTGTTTTATGACTTTGGCATTTGACGTGGTTCAATTTTCAATAGAACGTATGGAAGTTTTGTTTTGTATTATTTGTTCTGGTTTTGTTTGAGTCCACGTCAGGGACCTATGAACTGGCATATTACATTCCTAGGAAGTATGAACTGTTACAGACGACGACCCCAAAAACCAAATACTGAATATGACCGATTTCCTACTTATCGATTGAAATATAACTAGAATAAGCAAAAAAGGTATAGAAGTATATTCCCTGAAAAAACATTCGTTCGATCATGGCTCGCTAATGACACATGCATTTGTTATTTATTGATATTCAATCAGAAAGCACTGTAGAGGGTCATCAGTACCAGTAGTTGCATATCGTACATGTAAACGCGTTAGAAACCGTTTACTTCTCATCTTTCATCGTGAAGTGCATCACACCACCTTCGTATCTCGTCATGAACACTGCGGAATAAACATGAGGAGTGGCTGACTATCAATCAATGCCAGAGTCTGGCGTTTACACGTACATAACGTCAAAACGCTCTCGTGCACTCCCGAATAATGAACGATGTCCTTTTAACAGCACACCTACATTATAGTCATCGAATCACAAACAATGGCGCGCATACAATCACATCACGCCTCCCAGTTGAAAATACAATTATGTAAATTTCAGCCCATATTCCGCGCTGGTTATATATAGGATAGAGCTACACAAATTGCAATAGAACCAATGTTGGTCGCCGCGCATTCCGCATGCAAATGTGACTTATTATTTGAGGGATGTAACGTGTTTGTTTGTTTAACGATACAATAGTCGATTTAAATCAGTGGAAATGATGGACATGTAGATCTAGATCAACAGGCGGGATTGTTTTTGAATGCAGCTCGTTTTATGATTTATGTTTCGGAATGAGGTTGTATTAATTGTAATCAAGTCTAGACAGTATCAGTCAAGGAGAGGACTTCCGTGTTGTTATCAGAGGGGGTGGTAGGGAGGGGGGGGGGGGGGGGGAGTGTTATCAACACAGCACGTAACATTACTCTTTTATAAAGTGCCAATGAGGAAATGTTGGATTTTCGCAACAAAATTAAGTTATCATTTAAATTAAGTCAACTGCTGCCATCAATGAAGTTGATTTGTTTCTGTAAGAGCCTTTGGTGTTGGCTTGTTCGGTTCAGGTCCGACTCTTATAGAACCAAGGGATGGACTTCTTATATATACAAAAAAAGCAGCAGTTTCACGTTTAATAAAAATGATTTTTCAACCATATAAACTTCGGTACCGCCCCCGAAATACATCGGGTCAGGGCGTGGTTATAGATACCATAATTATTTAATAAAAATGTTTGTTTATATTTCATCTACAACAATACAAAATTTCATGTGTCAAACTCTGCCCGATAGCAGAAATCACAGCCCTAAAGGTCAAAGCGTCCTGTGACCGCAGAGACAACGAGCTAACGTTGTCCCCCATCGCTCTCTTGTTGCAGAGTCGATGAAGCCGAAGAAGCCCATTGACGTCGCCGTCCTCGGCAAGGAGCTGGAGGTGCTCGACGCTCTCGACGACGTCTCCGATGACGACGTTGACGACGCCGACGAGGAGGACGCCGAGAACGAGATGGCTGACGACCCGGCTGCCGATGACGACGACGATTACGAAGATGAGGACGACGACGATATTGGTGGGTATCACTACACGATGTCCCCCTACCTGAATCAATAAGTAGTTCTGCATACTCCACTTACATTTCATCGTCAATTTCTTCCTCGTGTTGAAACAACCTCTATTGGATATAATTATTAGATAAACGCTAAACCTAAAATTTTAGAAAGAATACAACCCCAACTACAATTGAACCCAGGCAATTTGGAGCCCTGGATTTGCTTCATTTTTAACGTTTCATATTATGTTCAAATGTATCTGGTGCATACAAATGTGATATCATTCGGTAGTCCAAATGGTTTGTGCACAAACGATTCACAGATATCGTTATTGTTGAACATTGAATAGCTGTGGAAGAAGTTAACCTACTACTCTGTCATAGTTAATACGCCAATATCCATCAAATTACACATTCAGTATTGTTCGTCTACTTGTTAACCTAGTTGCTCGCGATGTAGAACAAACAAGCTTCCTCGTTGTGCACTATCTTAATAATTTACTAGTTTAGTTGAATGCAATTGCTGAGAGTTGTTGGCATGAAGACCCTTTATTACAGACAATGTTATTCTAAGTTATGGATGATGGGGTCGAGTGAATTGAGAGCACTAAAGGAATAAGCCACATCCAGTTTTCATCACAAATAGTTGAGTTCCCAGGTGTCAAATCACAACAAGCAACAACAACACAACTAAACACATTAAGTATGTACAGCCCGCTTGAGAGGGACAACCGTGCAGTAATGGTTGGGCGACTCGTGTGAGGGAAACTGGGGCAAAGTAATTTGCTCTCTGCGCGCTTGTAAAGGTAGAGTACCTTATTTGCAAGGCAAGTGTGTCACTCACTGTCGTAAAGTTACTATCGTGAGTGTCTGTGTGTTCGTTCGTTGGTGACTATAGGGAATATTTATTGTATGTGAATGTCATAGTGAGGGGTGGGTAGCGATGTTTGGTTTTATTTTTCAAATCAGCCATTTTCGTGTACAGTATAGAAGGTCTTTATAACCAAAACCATGTAGGCAGCAAATCGGAAGAAATATGTATTATTTCATGTGTAACATACATATTTTTGTTACGATGAATTTGAACAGGTTTATGGAAAGTACATATTTCGCTTGGAATCAGCATTGTACCTGTTTTTTGCTACAAAATAATTATTCTACTTAGGTTTTTTTCTCACCGATTCATTCTAAGGAACAGTACCAGTAAATTATTGGTCTGTGATTGTGTAAATACAATGTAGATTACTGAAATTAATTTGTCATAGAAATGTGTTACGTTGTCTGCCTTATTATTGCAACCATAATAGTTCTTGCAATGACTGTTGGACAACCCGGCACCTCCACCAAAAACGAAATAAATTATTTTAAAACGTGTTTTATCCTTATCAGACCCACCTTCAGCTCCCGTGAGAAATTCGTTAGGCCGAAATATTTGTATGTACCCTTATTTTGTCGTAACCATAACATTTACAACAACCTTTTCTAAGGAATTGACACCATAAAAGGAGTCTCTAGGAATCGAGTACGCGGTGTCATCACTAACATCGAACATTAATCTGTTTTCCAGGAGTGTCCTCGAGTCAGGCGCCGCCGGTTGCGAGCCCCACCCCCACCACCGTCTCCTCCGAGCCCCCCCACCCCACCCCCTTCCCCACCCCCGACCCGTACTTCACCCACTTCGACCCTCGCGTAGAGCACCAGGCCTACAAGGATGCTCAGCAGCGACTGGAGGAGACTCATCGCGAGAAGGTCACCAAGGTGAGAGGCCAACATCATGATGACCACTTTCCAGATAGTTTCGTATTTACCCAGAACTTGTTCTGGAATTAAAAAATGTGTTAACGAAATTCGTGGAATTTTCAAGAAGGTTAATTTAGGGCTGAAATGTAATTTTCTTTACAAATCATATTTAATTTTGTCCAGGAAACTCGACATATAAAAAACACGAAATCCTAAACAAAAGTGTATAAAATACGCGAAATATTTTGCGAAATTGTACTTTTTTTTCTTCAAATTTTTAAAACTGGTGGAAATACAAAAAATTATAATTCGTTAAAAGAGGTAATTTTGAAAATGTGCATCTTAGGTCAAAAAAAGAAGTATCACTCGATTACTTAGGGTTCTATGTTTTTACTCATTCCAAAAAAATGTTTCTTTTTTATGACTAAATAGGCAAATTTGCAAACAAACAAAAAACTGGAAATTTTTGTTGTGCAACATAAAAATTCAATTTTTTCAATCCTCTCCTCGCAGGTGATGAAGGACTGGTCCGACCTTGAGGAGCGCTACCAGGACATGCGCTCGACCGACCCCAAGGCCGCGGAGGACTTCAAGCGCCGCATGACCCTGCGCTTCCAGAAGACGGTCCAGGCGCTTGAGGAGGAGGGAGGCGCGGAGAAGCACCAGCTGGTGGCGATGCATCAACAGCGCGTCATGGCCCACATCAACGAGCGCAAGAAGGAGGCCATGGGATGCTACACTCAGGCGCTCAACGACAACCAACCCAACGTAATAACAACCCCCCTTTCTGTATCCACAGCCTTATTATAGCATTCAGATATAAAAGTACTCTTTTGTGTTAAATCAATCATGAACACGAATTGTTAAATAGAATGCTGCCGATTGCCGATTTTACAAACAATTCTCATTTGAAAATGATCGCGGTCTAAAACTACAGAGAAACCGTGTGTGGGTCAGTGTTCAAAATCAAGGAATTTAAATCATTAATTTTTTTACTCGTTTTAACTTATGCCCTGTTTGAATTTACAATCATCCTAGATAATAATTCTATGTATCTGTAATTCTGTTTTTAAAATTACTTTTGTATGTATCAGATACTTTTGTAAGTATTTTGTATCTTTACCTGTACATTTAAACCTAAGTATTTTAAGCTACTTTTGACGGTTTTCAATGTTCCTTTCAAGTTTCCTTGAATTCAAGAACAAAAACGAATCAAAGACAGTTGACCATTGTTGTAGTTCATTATCTACATTGTTGTTATGTTTATGTGTTCTTGTATTCAAGGATAATTGAACTGTCTAAATTGGGCTTTACCCAACACTGCCCATTACAGTAGTAGGGATTTCTCTTACTCATTCCCAAATAATTTGTTTTCTCTTTTAACTAATTTAAGTTCTAAGTTTGTTCCAAGTCCTGCGGCCAGCCAGACAAGTTCTAAGTCTACCGTATTGTTCCCCTCAGACTCACCGCGTGCAGAAGTGTCTGCAGAAGCTGCTGCGCTCTCTCCACAAGGACCGGCACCACACCATCTCTCACTACCGCCACCTTCTCGTGTCCAGCTTCGACCAGGCCGAGCGAGAGAAGGCGCTGACTCTTGAGCACTTGATCGACATCGACAAGATGGTCAACCAGTCCATGCAGATGTTGGACCGGTCAGTTGTGTAGTCTTTGTTTGGCCGGTTGAAGCGCTTTGGCTCAGTTTTTCAATGCAAAATATGTTGTTTTGCTGTGGTCTACTAAAATCTGCTAATTCTTACACAATAATTGACATTTTTTGGCTAGTTTACTGATAGTTTTTAAAATTTCAATACTACTTTTTGTCACACAAGTTGGCATGTAATTTTTAGTAAAACAAAAAGTAGCCAGTAAATTCTTTTAATAAAATGACCATTTGTACCAATTTACTTACAAACACTATTTATGCTAATTTTTTAACACTCGGCGCTAAATGATTTTCTCACATGGGTAACAATTTATAATATGTTGTACATAAAATTAAAACTTTATGGAGAAGGGGAGGGGGGTGGGGGGGAATTATGTAGAAGAGTTTTTAACAGTACTTGTTATGGTTTGTTGAATTTGACCTTCATGAATGGGAAAATGCTACTGAAGGAAATGTTGCAGTAGGGTTTTACTGTAGTAGCCTATTTATTATATTACCAACGTTTGAAGTGAGTTAGTAATGAGCACTGATATTAATGTTGTAGATTCCCCGAGCTGCGCACCAAGATCGGCCAGCTGATGGAAGACTACATCCAGGCGCTCCGCAGCAAGGACGAGACACCCGGATCTCTGCTCTCGATGACTCGCGACGCGGAGGCGGCCATCTTAGAGAAGTATCGTGCTGATGTAGCTCAGAAGCAGGAGGACAAGGACAGGCAGCGCGTCCTGGAGAAGCAGCGCAAGGAGCAGCGCAAGAAGGTACTACTTTGCACTGCTCGTAGCTTCCGCTGATTGATAACAGTTTGGAAATTGGAATTGTCAAAAAATTACATAGAAACTAATCAAATGTCATTCTCAATTCTATAATATAGTTAAGACATGATTTTTTTAGATTAAACTATAAATTCTCCATATTATATGGAACAATTAGGTTAAGAGTTAATTTGTCAATATTTTGATACGTTGCGTTGCGTGTGAACCAGGGGGGGCTATTCCTGAAAGTTGTCACGGTGACAATACTACTCAGTGTAAGTGATATCTACATGGTTATCACTTGTTATTGGCTAATAGAGTGTTTGCCATGTAGTCCGCCACAGCTTCAGCCAATAGCAAGTGACAACCACGTGGATATCACTAGTGAGTAGTGTCACGGTGAAAACTTAAAGGAATAGTCCCCTGGTCATTTGCATTTTTGCCAATTTAAGCTACAAAAAGTGTGTTAATTTTCACTAAAAAAAATTGTTGTGTGTGTAGGAGCGAGTGGAGTTACGCGAGGAGAAGCAGCGAGTGGAAGCGGCCCTCGGCAAGCGTCTGTCCGGCCGGGACTCGTTTGACCCGGAGACCATGGAGGACGAACACGCAACCAGCGCTACCACGCAGGGGCAAGACGCGGCCCGGCCACACACGCAGGAGGGGGTGAAGGTGGCTCACGCCATCGCTCACGATACCAGCCACTCGGAGCCCTCCTACTCGGTAATACTCGACTTTCGTATTATTAACACAACCACAAGTAAAGCCGCGTTTACATCCACTTAACGCTCGTAAATTAACTTACTTGACGTACGCCCACGAGTTGAGCCTGTACAAATCAAATGGCATCGTCTACATTGAAATTAAGCAAATTAACGCTACGTACGCCAAGCCAAGCTGAGGTGAAAGTTCAATCAAATTCAACTTTTTGTTAATTTGACAAAGTTGGTTAAGTGGCGCATGCGCAGAGCCAATTCTCTCCCCCAGACCAGACATATTCTGATTTGTTGATTGAAGTAAATTTTGCTAATTTCATAGATTGGTTGTAAACAACCATATAAATTTGTCGAAGTTTTGAAATTTTCAAATGCTAATTTACGAGCGTTAAGTGGATATAAATGCGGCTTAACTCATGGCGTATTTCTTAAATCCCTCTGTTTTCAGACAAATGATAACGTCTTGCATTTGTGACACTACCGCGTTCATTATACTCGTGTTTATTTGTATTGGTAGGTTCGAAGAGAGGTGTACCATCGCGAGAGTAAGAGCGTGTACTTCACTCTCGCGTTTGCCGGCATTGCGCTGATGGCAGCCGTCATTGTCGGCATTGCCGTGCTGAGAAGACGGAGTGCTCGGTCGCCGCACAACCAGGTAAACCTTCTTCTTCTTCTCTTATGCCCACGTTGACATATTGGTGTCGGCAACTATTACAACGTAGAGACGCTACAAACCTGAGGCCACTCAGCTGGCGTGGCTCGTTGGTCTAGTGGGTGCAAAGAGATCATTGCATGTGCTCGGCCCCGATAATGCAGCAAGCTCAACTTGCACTCACACTCGTGCATTCTGCATCCGCTTTAGCAAATTATACAAAAATAGTATTATAGTAGATACCTTAATAATGCCAAACAGAACTTTAATAATGAAAATGGGCATTTTCTGGCAAAATAAAATACGTGTCTTACATCAGTAGCTTTTGTAAAAGTGCAATGTATTTTGAATGCATGAATTACTAATAGAAAAAAAAGAGATGTCAGGAACATCCATGCCCTATTCATTATTATACAGTCATGTGTTGTGTTTGAATTTGTGATCTGTTCTCCCAACCCCTAGTCATTATATATGAATAAGAACTCATAATTAATAATAATTGACTTCCCAGGGTTTCGTGGAGGTAGACCAAGCTGCTACCCCCGAAGAACGACATGTGGCTAACATGCAGATCAACGGCTACGAGAATCCCACATACAAATACTTTGAGGTGAAGGAATAAATGTGCGTTGGGCTTGGACGCAACGCGACGTATTCCTTCCACGCATTAGCAGCTGCAGAGCGCAAGCATTGTTCAACATCATAGACAAAGCTTAAACAATTCGTAACCTTAACCTATGTAAAATTAATCCACGTCCTGGAAAACTAGCCCCCCCCATATGTGTATCTACGTTTAATTCTGTGGAACCTGTTCGGGTGTAAACACCTTGTATTTTAATCTAAATTTATTTTGCATTGGTACATCAAAGTATGTTCTTGTTCACAGTTCACGTTATTGTGAATCTCGTTTCTAATCTTTTCAATCATAGTTTGGTTTTCTCTAACCACTGTTTTAATTTGAGAACAATACTTGATGTGAGGTTATGTTACTCGACCACTGGTGAACTGTGCACGGTAATGCGCGCCATTGCATTATGCCAGTCAGTACAGGCTTGGTTTTAAAAGGATACTAACTTTGATTAGATATTTACTTTTACATAGGTCAAAGAGCTATCAATATCATACGTAACTTTGGTCATTCCAACTACTTTTTACGCATCTAACTAATTTTATATCTTATTGCAATTTCTTGTTTAGTTTGGAAGAAATATAAATAAATTTTGAGTGATATGTTCTTGTTAGACATATCAGTTAGGAAAAACAGGTTTTTTCTTCATATATTCCTCTGAATTTGTTGTAAACAATCTGGAGACTTTAGCACTCAACTACTTTATGCATACAAGTGGTATTTCCCTCCAGTCATAGTATTTTCAAAGTATTTTAATTTGTTAGTAGATATTAAAATCCTTTTATAAATGTAATATTCTTCGTTTTGATAACAGATATTATATTGATGTAAAGGAATACACAAAATATTTGTTATGTACTGTAAATGTGTGTAGAATTTTTGTACGGAACACGAAGTACATTATGCACGTGGGTATCAACTATAGTTTTTAGTTCAAAAACAAGTACATACAGAATGCCCGTAGTTCTCGGTCTGTAAGCAGTCATCTGTCAATTTGTTGAACAACCATAGTACATATTTGAACGGTGATGTAGGAGATTGAAAACAAAACAACATCCCAGCAGACACGGGTCAGACAAAGCAGGAGCTAAGAAAGCACAATGTATCATCCAAACAGTTGTTGGTTTTCCCACTTACGTGATTTTTGTAACGGTGTATTTCAAGTGTCTCGTAGGTTTCACGTATGTTTAATATCGTATGCATAATACACATTTGATTGTAAGAAATTTGTATATGGCAATATCTGTTGATAGCATTGCATGCTTCACTGAAATAGTAGCATTTCAATCCATTGCTTAAATTGCCTTGGAAGTTCCCATAGTAAACATGGCTGTCAAACGTAGTTGGACATTAATGTATCGGTTTACGTTAAGGTGACCGAGGCCCTTCTGAGGTAGCTACCGTGTCGAGTGTTTGGAAAAGGAGTGCTGAAAAACGATTGGTTTTGCTTGTCACATTCGTTAAGTCTGAAAAGATTTGTCTCCGAACCATCGTGTGTAATCGCAATTGAATACATACAATAAATTGTGCCCTCTTAAGGCATGTATATGTTATTTGAAAATAATAATCGTGAAGTGTGGAAATCATTTTTCTAGAAGTGGTTTTTATGCTTGTCTTAATAAAATCAATTTCAAATTTTTCCAAAATTGTTGCTATACATGGTGTTGGCACTTATAATACTGGTACTGTGTGTACCACGGCATTGTGTCTGAAATATGTGCTAGGCTCGTTTTAAGGTCGTGAAACTTTAAACTAATCTCAAAATATGTTTATGCATAAGGGATAAAGTCTCTTGTTGTATATTGTGAATTAAGTTAGTGATTGAGTGTAGTGTTGTGCAATTACTACAGTGTACTGTTTATCCCTAACATCATAGCATACTTAACCTTGTGTTACTGAAGATTCGTGTTTGTAATCATACCTATAGCATGAAGCTGTATCTAGCTAGGGTAATCAGTCACATTTGAAGCTAATGTGGCATCTTGAATGATGTTGTCGTGAAGGCGTGGAATGCTTTAGTGGTAAATTTCATTCAATGTGATTGTACACAAAAAAAACACTGTACTGTAATTTATAACTACTTAAATGTTATCCTAAAGAGTATTTTAATTTTGCAGCTAATAAACTACTAGTATAAAACGTTGTGTCAGTGTATTAGCATTAATACGCCAGAGAAGCCATTGCCAACACGATTCAAATTGTTTTCTCTGAGTAGGCTCGATTTTTCACCGCTAAGAAAATTTACAATGGCCACGGGATTGAACACTGTAATAAGTGACTGTCTGATTGATAAAATGTAAAGCTCTGTTGAATGCATATGGCTTCTCTGTGCGTG
The DNA here is from genome assembly GCA_945910005.1 of Isoperla grammatica. Taxonomy (NCBI): domain Eukaryota; kingdom Metazoa; phylum Arthropoda; class Insecta; order Plecoptera; family Perlodidae; genus Isoperla; species Isoperla grammatica. The sequence continues at coordinate 50,124,143 of OX246740.1, forward strand.
GGATAGGATCACAGCGGATGCCAGCCAGAAAGTAGCCGGTCTTGTGAAAGGATGAGTCCTACAGATGGTGCCATTTCATACAATAGTGTAGATAAAAACAGACGTCCTTATATTAATTAACATAGAAGTATCTTTTGTTAAAAACAATTAACAGCGACTTGAAAATATTGTTGAGTAGTTTTATCATTTCGTCAGGCAGCTTGGGGTAATATTTTTACAAAGTAATGTGGTATTTAAGGCTAAGCGTATTTCTTGCAGCTAACGTCGTGCATGTTCGTCGGATGGGGTTTCTATTGTGGGTTGGCATCTTTCTGTAATAATGTGTGCACCCTCTTGCAGTTAGCTCATTTATTCACAAAAATGTTTTATCAAAATGTAGTTTGTAAGAAATTCCAATGAATTGTGTAATTCAGTATAAAACGTTGTGTTCAGTGGCCATTGTAATTTTAATTAATAATATATATAAATAAATGAATAATTTAATGTTGTGTATTATTTTCACCTCCTGTACAGCATGGGTGCATTCCTCATGTGTCTCCTCAAATCCAAAATGTTACATTTTAGTTGGATACTCAGCATTCAATGTAGTTCCTGTGTGGCTTTTACCTTGGTAGTAGGGACGTCAACGGGTACCCGGGTACCCGTTATCCGCCCGGTACACACGGGTACGGTTCCAACTTTTCAATACCCTTTACCTGGTACTACCCGTTCCCTTCTTCTGTTCAAAACCAAATTAATTCAACATTGTGATATTTCCCTACTGGCGTCTTTGTGCGAGCGTACGAGCCGCTCTTTTCAATTTGCCGGCATTTAACTTGACACCCCCTCGTCTAGATTAGCCATCGTTGCAACAAAAAAAGGAGACGTAATGCCCAATTAGTATCATCTTCTGTAGACCTATGGAAGAATGCTGCGGAACTGTTGCGAGTCCGAGGGAGCGCACCCGCCCGTCGTAGCTTTACCGCAATCATGTTCTCGTGTTCGAGCTCGGACTATCACGTCATCGCTTTGACGCGGCCGACCACCAGATTCATTGTACGTGCCTACCGTAGCGAAGACGCAAGCTTTGAAGCTTTGTTGAATACTTCCGCGATCGTTTTGCATCGAAGACAATGCAACCTGATACCGTTCAACAATATAATGTCTCTTTCCACAACTTTGCGAATCATTTGACACCCATGACGATAAAACGCGTATTTAGTATTATTTACTACCCGGATAGTCCAGATACGGCGCGAGGGTACCTGGGTACAACTATTTCTGGGTATTGACATCCCTACTTGGTAGTTAACATTAAAATACATATTATATACGAGTTTTTCATTAAGAACATCATTTCTCACTTGAGTTGAAAGTTGGTCAACTCTGTAGATCTGAAGTAACAAGTCACAAACCTTTAATTATTGCTGTGGACCCTTGTATGTGTTTTGAGCAAATCAACATTCTTAATCATAAATTCGTAGAATGCCAGATCCTAGGTCCTTTATATTCTAATAGCTTTCTGACGTCAAACACAGGGCTGTAATATGGGATTGAACAATGACCGAATCGTGTGACATGGAAACGCAAGGTAGGAATTGAATAAGTATATTTTTTGTTTAATGACGCACTTACAACGAAGTCATGGAATTGGCAGAATCAGATCCATCACAAATCTTCAAGTTGTCATAAGAGGAGTCCAATTATTGGGGGTGTTTAAGGGGGGTGAGGGGTTGGGGCATGGGCGATTGGGGGGGGGGGGAATTCAAGCTAAAGTAGAAGAACTTGGAAGATGATGAAGGCCATATGAGATAGTAAAGAAATTACAAAAGAGGGACACGAGGACTCTTTGAGGTCATCGGTCTCCACAGGGAGGGACCCACGTCGATCAGATAGGAATTGAGTTCAATCCTATTTCAACTCGATCCAAATATCACTCCTGCCATGTAAACGGGGCTATAGAATTGACCTGCAATGCAAAGTAATTAAGTAGTGTTAATAGGACGGTGCCATGAAAGGCTTGGGCAACGTAATTGGTGATATAGAGATAAGATACCAACTGCTTATCTGACTGAGTAGGTCGTATCGTAAGCAGCGACTTATGTCTTTTACGTACGTAACGGAAGAGGCTGTAGCCCCCCCCCCCCCCCCCTATGTACGTCATTGAGTGCTCGGCGTAGTTAGGATACATGGCGGACTGTCTGAGTGTGGATGAGTATTAGGGGGGAGGGGGAGGAATGTCTGTCTGTTTGTATGAGACTGTCCGTCGGTGACTCAATCATTAGTGATATGACTTCCCCACAGTCACAGACTGTACAGTTGTTGTTGACCACATTGCTTTAGGGCGTAGGTCCCCTGCAAGCGTATGTCACCTAGGGACGCGGGTTCGAATCCCGCATAACTCACGGGGTTCTTGTAATCGCCCCTCATCGTCTCGAATATCATGATTGCAATCAAGATACGGAAAGCGACAAGAATCATTATTGTTGATGATAATAATTCTTGTTGCGATAACAATCAATAAGGATCATCATTATTGTTGATGATAATGGTTCTTGTTACTTAACGTCTCTATTATTACAGGAAATAACATGCCCTATGCGGGATTCGAGCCCACGTCCCTATGGTGGCTTACGACCTGCGTCCCAACCCCACGAGCCATCACGGGCGGCTGCCATTGTGTAACAAGTTACAGATATTATAACAAGTGTTATGACAGTTTTTTGTAGCAAGCCAGTCGTTTCATGTTAATTGATTTATGAGTTTATATCCGTTTGGAAGTGGGTGTGAACTAACTACTGTGTGTGGACATGTGACAACATATGTACATAATATATACATATGTACATAATACACCCACCCATGGAAAGGAACTTGGGGCTCACATAACGCTACATTTAATACGGGCCATGTTGAAAGGAAAAACATATCCTAGAATGTTATGTTATTCTCCCACAAATTTATTGATTTCGGTTATCTCTTTCTTTCCTTGTTTTGAGTATCGGTCTCAAACAAATAAATAATGTTGGTTTCGTTTCTGACTGGCTAAAGGTACTTTAACAATGCGTGGGTTGTGGACATTGAGAGTTTTTGTTTCACTTTAGATTCTTTCTTTATTCGGACCATTGAAACTGTGGTACACTTGTTACAATGTGTTTGTGGGATTTGTCCCCCCCCCCCCCCCCCCCAACGGGAGTACGTTTAAACATTTCAGAGTCACGTCATTACGAAATGTTCACTACTCGACTTCAAACGATCGCCAAACTGTCGCCAATATTAAATCGTCATTACCCTCAACTCAGTTTGGTTTGACGTATTATTATTATTGTTATTAAAAACATTTCTATTTGTTGTGTGCTCAATCAATGACAGAAACTGAATTAAAGTGGGAGACATTGAAGTCAGTAAAGAGGGCTCTCATGCATCCCAATGTTTCAAATCAATAAAAAAAATCTCATTTTTCAAATTTAAAAAAATTCAATTTAAAATTCAGTTGTGCTATGTCGAGAATATTCGGTAGGTAGGATTTAAACAAGTAATAATACTGCAATCTATGTCAATACCGAAAGCGCCCAACGCTTTTATTTTCCGAGTGAGGCAAAAATTTGTTGGGCGAAAATTTATTTTTTACTTTTTAGTGCATTTAAATATAAGCGTTGTTTTAAAAAAAATATATATTTTTTTCATGTAATATTATTTTATACTTTTTAGTCTTAAAGAATCTTGCAATCGAATATATATCGAATATCGATTAATTAATTATGATGGTTTAGTTGATTATTTAGTAAATATGACAATTGATTCATGTATTGTCATTAAGAATACGTCTGTGCGCAAACTTTCAGCTCAATTCGACGTTCGAAAGTGAGTGTTTTATCGATCCCCATATAAAACATCAATTAATTAATTATGATGGCTTAATTGATTATTTAGTAAATATGACAATTGATTCATGTATTGACATTAAGAATACGTCTGTGTGAAAACTTTCAACTCGATTCGACGTTGGGAAGTGGGTGAAACATCGATTCCCATATAAAACATTAATTAATTATGATGAATTAATTGAATATTTAGTAAATATGACAATTGATTCGTGTATTGTCATTAAAAATACGTCTGTGTTAAAACGTTTAACTCGATTTGACGTTGGGAAGTGGGTTACACATCGATTCCCATATAAAACATCAATTAATTAATTATGATGAATTAATTGATTATTTAGTTAATATGACATTTGATTCGTGTATTGTCATTAAAAATACGTCTGTGTAAAAACTTTTAACTCGATTTGACGTTGGGAAGTGGGTTGAACATCGATTTCCATGTAAAACATTAATTAATTAATTATGATGAATTAATTAAAAATTTAGTAAATATGACGATTGATTCGTGTATTGTCATTAAGAATACGTCTGTGTGAAAACTTTCAACTCGATTTGACGTTGGAAAGTGGGTTAAACATCGATTTCCATATAAAACATTAATTAATTAATTATGATAAATTAATTGACAATTTAGTAAATATGACAGTTGATTCATGTATTGTCATTAGAAATACGTCTGTGTAAAAACGTTTAGCTTGATCGGACATTAAAAAGTAGGTGAAATATCGATTCAAAGATTCATCGATTTCCATGTAAAACATTAATTAATTAATTATGATAAATTAATTGACAATTTAGTAAATATGACAGTTGATTCATGTATTGTCATCAGAAATACGTCTGTGTAAAAAATTTCAGCTTGATCGGACATTTAAAAGTAGGTGAAATATCGATTCAAAGATTCCGTCCAGACAAACAAGGTTGTAAAATGTGTATTGAATGGCTACGTTCCTCCACTGGGCCTAATGCTTATCTCTGTCTCAGGCATGCTGGCGGGAGGGGGTTGACTCATCACACAGTCAGTCAGTCAGTCAGTGTCTGTGATAAGTGAAAGGTTGAACTAGCGAGTGCTCCGTTGTGTCTTGTCTGTGCTCCGTATATCGCCCCGTGGAACCGGCTAAATGTAAGTACAGCTTGCAGGAGCTTTATTACAGATGGTGTAGGATTCTGTGTGCTTTTTAAGAAAATTATGTGTCAAATTAAAAAGAGCAGTGGGGGAGAGGGAGAGGATACTAGATCGCAGGAATGTGCTTCATATGACGGCATAGTTTTGAGTGGTCATGGTAGAGATGCTACAAACGCTTTCACGTTTGTCTCTGTGGTTTTTATAACAGGTGGTTTAGGGTACTGTGCGCATTTTGTAACACTTAGACGTTAAAAAGTGAACAGGGATGGGGGGGGGGGGGGGGAATGGAGGCGCGTCATATCGTAGGAATGTATGATCGCTTGTTGTTGAAGAATCGGGGTCCCACTGCTACGCAATACATTGTAAACATTAACGTGTGATCATATTATAATCATTTATTACAATTGGTTTAAGTTAGATTCTTTACTGTGTTTTTGTGACACTTACAGCTGATACAAAAGAGGGAAGGGGGGGAGGGGCGCGTCAAATCCAAGGAATGTTGAGGACACAAGTACTATCAGCGAGAGTACAGGTGACAGCAAATGCAGTTTAAGCGAGGTTTGACTAGTTATAATTATTCTAGGATTTTTTATTTAGTTATGGCATTGTGTGAGAGACAGAGACAGTGGGAGACGGCTGACCAAGAGAAGGGAGGGGTAGGACGAAACCTGGGTCCGACACCCAAGGCAAACTTATAAATAATAACTTGTGATGCAATGTATCGAATGCAAAATAGAAAACAATACATTACATGTATGGTTAATTTTCGGTTACGGTTCAGTCAAATTAAAATTATGATTTTCGGTTTAAGAAGATGAGTTCAATACGATTGTTGTTGTATGCAATGTTTCAATAAATATATAATTTTTTAATGTTTTAAAAATTAAATTTAAAATTCAGTTGTGCTATGTCGAGAATATTCGGTAGGTAGGACTCATAATACATTCTTATACTCAGCTGCCAGTTACGTGCACGCTGTTTCAACTAAAGTAAACAGATGCCTATACTCATGTTGTTATATTACATTCTTATACTCAGCTGCCAGTTGCGTGCACGCTGTTTCAACTAAAGTAAACCGATACCTATCGTCATGCTGTCATATTACATTCTTATACTCAGCCGCCAGTTGCGTGCACGCTGTTTCAACTAAAGTAAACCGATACCTATCGTCATGCTGTCATATTACATTCTTATACTCAGCCGCCAGTTGCGTGCACGCTGTTTCAACTAAAGTAAACCGATACCTATCGTCATGCTGTCATATTACAATCTTATACTCAGCCGCCAGTTGCGTGCACGCTGTTTCAACTAAAGTAAACCGATACCTATCGTCATGCTGTCATATTACATTCTTATACTCAGCCGCCAGTTGCGTGCACGCTGTTTAAACTAAAGTAAACAGATGCTTACTCATGGTGTCATATTACTTTCTTATACTTAGCCGCCAGTTGCGTGCACGCTGTTTCAACTAAAGTAAACAGATACCTATATACTCATGTTGTTATATTACATTCTTATACTCAGCTCCAGTTGCGTGCACGCTGTTTCAACTAAAGTAAACCGATACCTATCGTCATGCTGTCATATTACATTCTTATACTCAGCCGCCAGTTGCGTGCACGCTGTTTCAACTAAAGTAAACCGATACCTATCGTCATGCTGTCATATTACATTCTTATACTCAGCCGCCAGTTGCGTGCACGCTGTTTAAACTAAAGTAAACAGATGCTTACTCATGGTGTCATATTACTTTCTTATACTTAGCCGCCAGTTGCGTGCACGCTGTTTCAACTAAAGTAAACAGATACCTATATACTCATGTTGTTATATTACATTCTTATACTCAGCTCCAGTTGCGTGCACGCTGTTTCAACTAAAGTAAACCGATACCTATCGTCATGCTGTCATATTACATTCTTATACTCAGCCGCCAGTTGCGTGCACGCTGTTTCAACTAAAGTAAACCGATACCTATCGTCATGCTGTCATATTACATTCTTATACTCAGCCGCCAGTTGCGTGCACGCTGTTTAAACTAAAGTAAACCGATACCTATCGTCATGCTGTCATATTACATTCTTATACTCAGCCGCCAGTTGCGTGCACGCTGTTTCAACTAAAGTAAACAGATACCTACACTCATGCTGTCATATTACATTCTTATACTCAGCCGCCAGTTGCGTGCACGCTGTTTCAACTAAAGTAAACAGATACCTACACTCATGCTGTCATATTACATTCTTATACTCAGCCGCCAGTTGCGTGCACGCTGTTTCAACTAAAGTAAACCGATACCTATCGTCATGCTGTCATATTACATTCTTATACTCAGCCGCCAGTTGCGTGCACGCTGTTTCAACTAAAGTAAACCGATACCTATCGTCATGCTGTCATATTACATTCTTATACTCAGCCGCCAGTTGCGTGCACGCTGTTTAAACTAAAGTAAACCGATACCTATCGTCATGCTGTCATAATACATTCTTATACTCAGCCGCCAGTTGCGTGCACGCTGTTTCAACTAAAGTAAACCGATACCTATCGTCATGCTGTCATATTACATTCTTATACTCAGCCGCCAGTTGCGTGCACGCTGTTTCAACTAAAGTAAACCGATACCTATCGTCATGCTGTCATATTACATTCTTATACTCAGCCGCCAGTTGCGTGCACGCTGTTTAAACTAAAGTAAACCGATACCTATCGTCATGCTGTCATATTACATTCTTATACTCAGCCGCCAGTTGCGTGCACGCTGTTTCAACTAAAGTAAACCGATACCTATCGTCATGCTGTCATAATACATTCTTATACTTAGCCGCCAGTTGCGTGCACGCTGTTTAAACTAAAGTAAACAGATGCTTACTCATGGTGTCATATTACTTTCTTATACTTAGCCGCCAGTTGCGTGCACGCTGTTTCAACTAAAGTAAACAGATACCTATATACTCATGTTGTTATATTACATTCTTATACTCAGCTCCAGTTGCGTGCACGCTGTTTCAACTAAAGTAAACAGATACCTATATACTCATGTTGTTATATTACATTCTTATACTCAGCTCCAGTTGCGTGCACGCTGTTTCAACTAAAGTTAACAGATACCTATACTCATGTTGTCATATAACATTCTTATACTCAGCTGCCAGTTGCGTGCACGCTGTTTCAACTAAAGTAAACAAATACCTATACTCATGTTGTCATATTACATTCTTATACTCAGCTGCCACTTGCGTGCACGCTGTTTCAACTAAAGTAAACAGATACCTATACTCATGTTGTCATATTACATTCTTATACTCAGCTGCCAGTTGCGTGCACGCTGTTTCAATTAAAGTAAACAGATGCCTATACTCATGTTGTCATATAACATTCTTATACTCAGCTGCCAGTTGCGTGCACGCTGTTTCAACTAAAGTAAACAGATACCTAAACTCATGTTGTTACATTTCATTCTTAAACTCAGCCGCCAGTTGCGTGCATGCTATTTCAACTAAAGTTAACAGATACCTATACTCATGTTGTCATATAACATTCTTATACTCAGCTGCCAGTTGCGTGCACGCTGTTTCAATTAAAGTAAACAGATGCCTATACTCATGTTGTCATATAACATTCTTATACTCAGCTGCCAGTTGCGTGCACGCTGTTTCAACTAAAGTAAACAGATACCTATACTCATGTTGTTATATTACATTCTTATACTCAGCTCCAGTTGCGTGCACGCTGTTTCAACTAAAGTTAACAGATACCTATACTCATGTTGTCATATAACATTCTTATACTCAGCTGCCAGTTGCGTGCACGCTGTTTCAATTAAAGTAAACAGATGCCTATACTCATGTTGTCATATAACATTCTTATACTCAGCTGCCAGTTGCGTGCACGCTGTTTCAACTAAAGTAAACAGATACCTATACTCATGTTGTCATATAACATTCTTATACTCAGCTGCCAGTTGCGTGCACGCTGTTTCAACTAAAGTAAACAGATACCTATACTCATGTTGTTATATTACATTCTTATACTCAGCTCCAGTTGCGTGCACGCTGTTTCAACTAAAGTTAACAGATACCTATACTCATGTTGTCATATAACATTCTTATACTCAGCTGCCAGTTGCGTGCACGCTGTTTCAACTAAAGTAAACAGATACCTATACTCATGTTGTTATATTACATTCTTATACTCAGCTCCAGTTGCGTGCACGCTGTTTCAACTAAAGTTAACAGATACCTATACTCATGTTGTCATATAACATTCTTATACTCAGCTGCCAGTTGCGTGCACGCTGTTTCAACTAAAGTAAACCGATACCTATCGTCATGCTGTCATATTACAATCTTATACTCAGCCGCCAGTTGCGTGCACGTTGTTTCAACTAAAGTAAACCTATACCTATACTCATGTTGTCATATAACATTCTTATACTCAGCCGCCAGTTGCGTGCACGCTGTTTAAACTAAAGTAAACAGATGCTTACTCATGGTGTCATATTACTTTCTTATACTTAGCCGCCAGTTGCGTGCACGCTGTTTCAACTAAAGTAAACAGATGCTTACTCATGGTGTCATATTACTTTCTTATACTTAGCCGCCAGTTGCGTGCACGCTGTTTCAACTAAAGTAAACAGATACCTATACTCATGGTGTCATATTACTTTCTTATACTTAGCCGCCAGTTGCGTGCACGCTGTTTCAACTAAAGTAAACAGATGCTTACTCATGGTGTCATATTACTTTCTTATACTTAGCCGCCAGTTGCGTGCACGCTGTTTCAACTAAAGTAAACAGATGCTTACTCATGGTGTCATATTACTTTCTTATACTTAGCCGCCAGTTGCGTGCACGCTGTTTAAACTAAAGTAAACAGATGCTTACTCATGGTGTCATATTACTTTCTTATACTTAGCCGCCAGTTGCGTGCACGCTGTTTCAACTAAAGTAAACAGATACCTATATACTCATGTTGTTATATTACATTCTTATACTCAGCTCCAGTTGCGTGCACGCTGTTTCAACTAAAGTTAACAGATACCTATACTCATGTTGTCATATAACATTCTTATACTCAGCTGCCAGTTGCGTGCACGCTGTTTCAACTAAAGTAAACAAATACCTATACTCATGTTGTCATATTACATTCTTATACTCAGCTGCCACTTGCGTGCACGCTGTTTCAACTAAAGTAAACAGATACCTATACTCATGTTGTCATATTACATTCTTATACTCAGCTGCCAGTTGCGTGCACGCTGTTTCAATTAAAGTAAACAGATGCCTATACTCATGTTGTCATATAACATTCTTATACTCAGCTGCCAGTTGCGTGCACGCTGTTTCAACTAAAGTAAACAGATACCTAAACTCATGTTGTTACATTTCATTCTTAAACTCAGCCGCCAGTTGCGTGCATGCTGTTTCAACTAAAGTTAACAGATACCTATACTCATGTTGTCATATAACATTCTTATACTCAGCTGCCAGTTGCGTGCACGCTGTTTCAATTAAAGTAAACAGATGCCTATACTCATGTTGTCATATAACATTCTTATACTCAGCCGCCAGTTGCGTGCACGCTGTTTCAACTAAAGTAAACCGATACCTATCGTCATGCTGTCATATTACATTCTTATACTCAGCCGCCAGTTGCGTGCACGCTGTTTCAACTAAAGTAAACCGATACCTATCGTCATGCTGTCATATTACATTCTTATACTCAGCTGCCAGTTGCGTGCACGCTGTTTCAATTAAAGTAAACAGATGCCTATACTCATGTTGTCATATAACATTCTTATACTCAGCCGCCAGTTGCGTGCACGCTGTTTCAACTAAAGTAAACAGATACCTATCGTCATGCTGTCATATTACATTCTTATACTCAGCCGCCAGTTGCGTGCACGCTGTTTCAACTAAAGTAAACAGATACCTATCGTCATGCTGTCATATTACATTCTTATACTCAGCCGCCAGTTGCGTGCACGCTGTTTCAACTAAAGTAAACAGATACCTATCGTCATGCTGTCATATTACATTCTTATACTCAGCCGCCAGTTGCGTGCACGCTGTTTCAACTAAAGTAAACAGATACCTATCGTCATGCTGTCATATTACATTCTTATACTCAGCTGCCAGTTGCGTGCACGCTGTTTCAACTAAAGTAAACAGATACCTATCGTCATGCTGTCATATTACATTCTTATACTCAGCCGCCAGTTGCGTGCACGCTGTTTCAACTAAAGTAAACAGATACCTATCGTCATGCTGTCATATTACATTCTTATACTCAGCCGCCAGTTGCGTGCACGCTGTTTCAACTAAAGTAAACCGATACCTATCGTCATGCTGTCATATTACATTCTTATACTCAGCCGCCAGTTGCGTGCACGCTGTTTCAACTAAAGTAAACAGATACCTATCGTCATGCTGTCATATTACATTCTTATACTCAGCCGCCAGTTGCGTGCACGCTGTTTCAACTAATGTAAACCTATACCTATCGTCATGCTGTCATATTACATTCTTATACTCAGCCGCCAGTTGCGTGCACGCTGTTTCAACTAAAGTAAACAGATACCCATACTCATGTTGTTATATAACATTATGATACTCAGCCGCCAGTCGCGTGCACGCTGTTTCAACCAAAGTAAACAGATACCTATACTCATGTTGTTATATTACATTATTATATCCAGCTGCCAGTTGCGTGGCTGCTGTTTCAACTAAAGTAAACAGATACCTATACTTATGTTGTTATATTACATTATTATACTCAGCCGCCAGTTGCGTGCACGCTGTTTCAACTAAAGTAAACAGATACCTATACTCATGTTGTTATATTACATTCTCAAACTCAGCCGCCAGTTGCGTGCATGCTGTTTCAACTAAAGTAAACATATACCTATACTTATGCTTTCATATTACATTATTATACTCAGCCGCCAGTTGCGTGCATGCTGTTTCAACTATAGTAAACATATACCTATACTCATGCTATCATATTACATTATTATACTCAGCCGCCAGTTGCGTGCACGCTGTTTCAACTAAAGAAAACAGATACCTATACTCATGTAGTTATATTACATTCTATTACTCAGCCGCCAGTTGCGTGCATGCTGTTTCAACTAAAGTAAACATATACCTATACTCATGCTATCATATTACATTATTATACTCAGCCGCCAGTTGCGTGCACGCTGTTTCAACTGAAGTATACAAATACCTATACTCATGTTGTTATATTACATTCTTGTACTCAGCCGCCAGTTGCGTGCACGCTGTTTCAACTAAAGTAAACAGATACCTATTCTTTTGTTGTCATATTACATTCTTATACTCAGCTGCCAGTTGCGTGCACGCTGTTTCAACTTAAGTAAACAGATACCCATACTCATGCTTTTTTACATTCTTATACGCGGCCGCCAGTTGCGTGGACGCTGTTTTAACCAAAGTAGTCAGATACCTATACTCATGCTGTCATATAACATTCTTATACTCAGCCGCCAGTTTCGTGGCTGCTGTTCCAACTAAAGTAAAAAGATACCTATACACAAGTTTTTATATTACATTCTTTTACTCACACCCGCCAGTTGCGTGCACGCTGTTTCAACTAAAGTAAACAGATACCTATTATCATGCTGTCATATAACATTCCTATACTCAGCCGCCAGTTGCGTGCACGCTGTTTTAACTTAAGTAAACAGATACTTATACTCATGGTGTCATATTATATTCTTATACTCAGCCGCCAGTTGCGTGGCAGCTGTTTCAACTAAAGTAAACAGATACTTATACTCATGCTATCATATTACATTATTATACTCAGCCGCTAGTCGCGTGCACGCTGTTTCAACTAAAGTTAGCACATACCTATACTCATGCTATCATATTACATTCTTTTACGCGGCCGCCAGTTGCGTGCACGCTGTTTTAACCAATTTAGTCAGATACCTATACTCATGCTGTCATATTACATTCTTATACTCAGCCGCCAGTTCCGTGCACGCTGTTTCAACTAAAGTAAACAAATACCTATACTAATGCTGTCATATAACATTCTCATACTCAGCCGCCAGTTCCGTGCACGCTGTTTCGACTAAATTAAAAAGATACCTTTACACATGTTGTTGCATTACATCCTTATACTCGGCCGCCAGTTGCGTGCACGCTGTTTTAACCAAAGTAGTCAGATACCTTTACTCATGTTTTTATATTACATGGTTTTACTCATCCGCTAGTTGCGTGCACGCTGTTTCGACTAAAGTAAACAGGTTCCTATACTCATGTTGTTTTATAATATACTTATACTTAACTGCCAGTTGCGTGCACGCTGTTTCAACTAAAGTAAACTGATACCTATACTCATGCTGCGCATTACATTCTCACACTCACCCGCCAGTTGCGTGCACGCTGTTTCATCTGAAGGACACAGATACCTACATTAATGCTGTCACAAGGATTTAAACAAGTATAATGTGTATTGAATGAAGCCTCGAAGTGGTCTAAAATCCTTCACTGGGCCTAATGCTTATCTCTGTCTCAGGCATGCTGGTGGGAGGGGGTTGACTCATCACACAGTCAGTCAGTCAGTCAGTCAGTGTCTATGATAAGTGAAAGGTGGAACCAGCGAGTGCTGTATTGTGTTTTATCTGTGCTCCGTATATCGCCCCGTGGAACCGGCTAAATGTAAGTACAGCCTGGAGTTTCGATATTACAGGTGGTGTAGGGTTCTGTGTGCTTTTTATGAAACTTATGTTTTAGATTAAAAAGAGCAGGGGGGGGGGGGTCGGGTACTAGATCGTAGGAAAGTGCTACGTATGATGGCATAGTTTTGATTTGAGTAGTCAGGGTAGAGATTCTACGAATGCTTGTTTTATTTAACTTTTGTCTATGTACTTTTTTAGAAAGGGTACTGTGTGTACTAATTGAAAGTGGGGGGGGGGGGGGGAAGAGGGCGTATGATCGTTAGAATGTATGAGGGTATGCTTTGCTGATTAATCTAGAGTTGCTACAAAATGCATTATTCAACTTTTTGCTATCGTTATTTATAATTTTTTATTGATACGGTTACTGTGGTTTTCTTATGGTACTTGGGTGACAGCTGATGAAGGGTTGTTGGGGTGGGGGGGAGTTCCACGACAGATCGTTGGAGTGTATGCGAATAAACAACTCATCGAAAGTAAACAACTTTGCCGTTTTTGCACCCGGTATGACCGCCACGCTCATTGCACTGCTGAATTATTTAATTTTACCAGATTGTTTTAGATTTTCCTTTATATTTGGATTTATTGCAGTTCAAGCAATCGCGAAAACGATTACTGACTTCACCAATACATAATAATTTATAAATTTATAAACGTTAACGTTTTTGTGTGCTACATCTTTAATATTTTGCCATACATATTCATTGCAGACGAAAATCATTAAAATGGGAGGAGGCTGAAGCCCCCCCTCCCCCTTGTGAACGTGAGTGCTCGGAGTAGTTACCCTTGCATCACGTCATGGTGGACTGTATTAGGGGGGAGGGGGAGGAATGTCTGTCTGTTTGTATGAGACTGTCCGTCGCTGACTCAATCAATAGTGATATGACTTCCCCACAGTCACAGACTGTTCAAGAATCATGAATATTGTTGATGATATTCTTGTTGCTTTACGTCTCTATTATTACAGGAAATAACATGCCCTATGCGGGATTCGAGCCCACGTCCCTATGGTGGCTTACGACCTGCGTCCCAACCCCATGAGCCATCACGGGCGGCTGCCATTGTGTAACAAGTTACAGATATTATAACAAGTGTTATGACAGTTTTTTGTAGCGAGCCAGTCGCTTCATGTTATGGTCGGTCCACACAAATGTTTAAGGATTTAAGGTTTATGATTTAAGATTCTGTCCTAAGAAACGAATTTCTCTAAACTACGTTAGTAGGATGGCTACAATTGGCCGAATTTATAAAAGGTCACCTCTCATTGGCTGGTCTAAGAATTCCAGGTCTAAAATTGAATCTTATCAACTGTGTTAAACCTTTAACACTGGCTCTTAAAAGAAGCACTGGTTTGGTTGTGAACGCTAACGTTGTTTTCCTATAGTTCAATCTTAAATCTTAAACCTTAATTATTTGTGTGAACCGACCATTAATTGATTTATGAGTTTATATCCGTTTGGAAGTGGGTGTGAACTAACTACTGTGTGTGGACATGTGAACAATATATGCTCATAATATATACATATACATAATGTACATAATACACACATGGAAGGGAACTCGCAGCTCACATAACGATACATTCAATACTGGCCATGTTGAAAGGAAAAGCATTTCCTTGAAAATTTTGTTATTCTCCTACAAATTTATTGATTTAGGTTATCTCTTTCTTTCCTTTTTTTTGAGTATCGGTCTCAAACAAATAATTTTGGTTTCGTTTCTGACTGGCTAAAGGTTCTTTAACAATGCGTGGGTTGTGGATTCCAACATCATGTTGGAATTAATAGTCGGCACCTACCTACACCTAGGGGCGCCCATTGTTACCAAGGTAACAGTTGTTTGCATGTTATTTCCCATCAACGAAACAAATCCATAGCAACAATGGGTGCCCCTAGTTAGGTGTAGGGGCCGACTATGAATTTCAACAAATCTTTATTCGGACCATTGAAACTGCGGTTTACTTATTTGGGAGTGGTCGTTCCTCCACTGGGCCTAATGCTTATCTCTGTCTCAGGCATGCTGGCGGGAGGGGGTTGACTCATCACACAGTCAGTCAGTCAGTCAGTGTCTGTGATAAGTGGAAGGTGGAACTAGCGAGTGCTCCGTTGTGTCTTGTCTGTGCTCCGTATATCGCCCCGTGGAACCGGCTAAATGTAAGTACAGCTTGCAGGAGCTTTATTACAGGTGGTGTAGGGTACTGTGTGCTTTTTATGCAGCTTACGTGACAGATAATGGGTGGGTGACTGATCGCTGGAATGTGCTAGGTATGCCGGCATAGTTTTGAGTGGTTATGGTAGAGATGCTGACACGGACGCTTTCACATTTGCCTCTGTAGTTTTTATGACAGGTGGTTAAGGGTGCGGTGCAAAGTGAACGGGGGGGGGGGGGGGGGAAGGGATTGGAAGGCGCGTCATATCGTAGGAATGTATGATCACATGTTGTTGAAGAATCGGGGTCCCACTGCTACGCAATACATTGTTTAAACAGTAACGTGTGATCATATTATAATCATTTATTACAATTGGTTTAGATCCTTAATTGTTTTTTTGGGACACTTGCAGCTGATATGAAAATGAGGGGGGGGGGCGTCAGATCCAAGGAAATGTTTGAGGACACAAGTCACTATCAGCGAGAGTACAGGTGACACGAAATGCATTTTAATTTTTGGCTTTTTACTACAGGTAATATACTTAGGGTGTTTGGTTTTATTCCATGACGTTTGTATGACGGCTCCGAGGTTCGGGGGGAGGGGGGAGGGGGGAGGGGGGAGGTTGCGCGTCAGATCGTTGTTGTGTTCGCGTGGAGACATTAAATTTAAATCATAGCGTCAACGTAGACTAGACATTCTTACTGCTCTCACTGTAGCGTAAAAGGTGTTCTCGTCACCGATTATGTAATTATTTTCCCTCCCCCTTTCCACCTCCACTCGGTACTGGCATGAGCGCTTGCGAGAAAGGTATGCGGGGAGGGTGGCGGTCAACAAGCCAGTAGTGGGGTTACTTTAGCCCAATTTCCTATACCGACCCGGACAAAATTAGGAGAAAGCTGATTTTTTCAGGGTCGCTTACAAGTATCATTTTGTATAACATACTTCGGGTCCGCCAAAATCCGCATTGTGCGTTAGCCACCATCTTGGAAAATGTCGGCGATTACGGTATTACACTAAATCACTTGTTGTGAGTGCTCTATGTAACATAAAATTACGTGAGTGGTGTCAAATGAAAGATAATAATATGATCAATAACAATAATGTATGTAATTTTATTTATTTATCATATTACAATAGAAGGAAGTAATTAAGTGATCCGCCGCATAAGTGGATATTTGTATTTTGATGATTTGCGATAAAAGTAATAACGTATCCATAACTTGTGTTCATACAAAACATAAAGCTTATTCTGTCTAAAACACACGTGCCAAGTCTCATTTGCATAATTTTAAAAATGTTTGAGATACGAGCTATTGTATATCTGCATGTGTCGTGGCCGCCATCGCCCAGGACAGAGTAAAACTCATTACCTTAGCCCATCGGTCAGTAACAACACATTAAAAGAAACTTGTTTTTACATGATGATTAAAGAGTGTAATTGAGCTTCACTTAGACCAAAGTCACATATGTGCTTTAGTCGCCATTTTGAAAAATGGCGACGGTTACAGTTTTGTCTTCAAACATGCTTTGTGAAGGCTACATATAACATAAAATAATAATAAGAATCTTAATTGAAAGATATGATTGGGAACTTCTTTAAACAGGGGAAAAATTGTAAGTAATTAGATGAGCGTAGCGAATGTATCAATCAATTCAAATGGTTCATTCTCTAAATGCGCGAATTTTGTTCGTCGCACACCGGTCAAACGGTTCGACGGATTTGACCAAAATTTTAAACAAACACTCTTTAATACTCAAATTGACGATGTCAAGATAAACAGAAAAGTCCATCAAGATGGCAACCTACAAAAAAATAAATTACCGAAAACATTTAAGTTTTAATTTCTGTTAATTGAAACTTACATACGGATTTAATTTGAGCTCGTGGTAGAATGGGCCCATGGTAAGTCTGAAAAATGAGACCCTGTTCTTCCCCCCCCCCTTCATCTCTGTCCCATTTAAGATTCCTTCTTCTGCAATTTGCCCTGCCCTTCCTAGCTTCTGGACTCTCCTTATGACGACCCCCACGACATAAGAAAAATGGATCTGATTCGGAAGACGCCATGTGGCCTAAGCTGTCGCGTAAGTCACTAAATGCCAAATAATAACAATGTTTTATATTTATTTATATCCACAACAAAGGTATTGCCACTGTCTTGGCGAAAGTAAGTTTAACGTTGTAACTGTTACCGTCATTTTGTAAGCGCATTTTTAGTTAATATTTTCGGCAATGTTCCCAAACACTGCCACACTTATAATTATTCACATAGTAAATGTTGTCTATCACTCTCACTTGTTTAGTTGTCTAATTATACAAATTGAACATTGCTTCAACACTGTGGTTAGCAGTTGGGGGACGCTGAATAACGCCGAATGGAACAACGCCGAATCTATCGTGTATACTGCACTTTCAAGTATAATCCTAACCTCAAAAACGTAAACCTTCTAACCTGGAACAACGCCGAATCTTTTTCGGGTTACTTGCTGTGGATTGTCTTAAGTCATCGTGAGAGGATGGGGAAGTTCACGATTGTTAATGATGATTATTAAGACCCGTTTTATTTCCTTCTTTAAAACAAGCACTAGTCGCGTCACTCACATCATGTCAGTACATAAACAGCCCACTGCAATTTTTCAATTTCTGCTAGCTTGCTCTGAAACCGAGAAATATTATTCCCTTTATTGATAGTGTTGGCAGATCCTGGCGATACCATTAAAATGACAACGTCTTGAGAATTTTGACCAATTAAGATAACTAGTAATCTGTATCATTACCAACTTCTGCAACTGGGGGACCACTGTCTGCCAAGTTTAATGTTGTCTCCACTATTAGAGTGCATGCAGCAGTTTTTGCATTGACAATGTTTATATCTTGATTCTTGAAACATTAACCGATTGGAAAACTTTTAAATAAGCCGGGCTTTATTCTGCCAATTCCCAGGAATGCGGCCGCTGACGTAAGCTTAGTACGCCTAGTAATATGCAATGCATGAGCGAATCTCCAAAGACAATTTCGTGTGAGGTGGTCGAGGCCATGTACGCGATGGAAAAGGACCCCCCCCCCCCAACCCCCCCCCCCCCCCCCCCAACTATTATGTTGGTACTCTTTGCATATCTCAGTTCGTAGGTGCAAGTAACCGTTGATTGATGCAATAGCCTGTTCAAAATGTTTCGGTCTACTTATCATATCGTTATCATCAAATAGTGATGGTGATGGATAACAGACAAGAGTTGCTCTATCGCATTTGACTGTTTATCATCATGGGGGTCGTCATAAGGAGAGTCCAACAGAAGAAGGGCAAATTGCAGAAGAAGGAATCTTAAGTGGGACAGTGGAGAAGGGGGGGGGGGGGGGGGAACAGGGTCTCCTTTTTCAGACTTACCATGGGTTACTTAGAATGGGCCATTCTACCACGAACCCTAAACATTTTAAATTAGTCTGTAAGTTTCAATTAACAGAAATTAAAACTTAAATGTTTTCGGTAATTTATTTTTTTGTAGGTTGTCATCTTGACGGATTTTTCTGTTCATCTTGACATCGTCAATTTGAGTATTAAAGAGTGTTGGTTTAAAGTTTTGGTCATATCCGTCGAACCGTTTGACCGGTATGTGACAAACACAATTCGCGCATGGAGAGAATGAACCATTTGAATTTATTGATACATTCGCTACGCTCATCTAATTACTTACAATTTTTCCCCTGTTTATAGAAGTTCCTAATCATATCTTTCAATTAAGATTCTTCATGTTATTTTCTGTTATATGTAGCCTTCACAAAGCATGTTTGAAGACAAAACTGTAACCGTCGCCATTTTTCAAAATGGCGACTAAAGCACATATGTTACTTTGGCCTTAGTGAAGCTCAATTAAATTCTTTAGTCATCATGTAAAAACAAGTTTCTTTTAATGTGTTGTTACTGACCGATGGGCTAAGGTAATGAGTTTTGCTCTGTCCTGGGCGATGGCGGCCACGACACATGCAGATATACAATAGCTCGTATCTCAAACATTTTTAAAGTTATGCAAATGAGACTTGGCACGTGTGTTCTACACAGAATGAGCTTTATGTTTTGTATGAACACAAGTTATGGATACGTTATTACTTTTATCGCAAATCATCAAAATACAAATATCCACTTATGCGGCGGATCACTTAATTACTTCCTTCTATTGTAATATGATAAATAAATAAAATTACATACATTAATGTTATTGATCATATTATTATCTTTCATTTGACACCACTCACGTAATTTTATGTTACATAGAGCACTCACAACAAGGGATTTAATGGAATACTGTTATCGCCGACATTTTCCAAGATGGCGACTAACGCACAAGGCGGATTTTGGCGGACCCGAAGTATGTTATATAAAATCAAATTTGTAAGCGACGCTGAAAAAATCAGCTTTCTCCTAATTTTGTCCGGGTTAAAACCTAAAATTCCTCCTCTACAGGTGTCATTGTTTAAATAGCAATCTTTTGAAGTAGTTAAAGTTACAACTTGGTTCTAAATTACTTCTCAGATATATGGAATAATCACGAAAAATGGATTTAAAATAACCTTGTATTTTAAAAATAGCTTGAAAACTGTCAATTTTGTAGCAGTGGTCTCCTCATCATTATAATTTTCAGACTACGCCAACATTGTTAATATTCAAGCTATTTTTTAAATTCACAGTTAATTTTACATCAATTTTTCGTTTTTAATCCATATAACTGAGGAGTAATTGAGAAATTGTAACATTTAATCTTTCGGATATTGCTATTTTAAACAATGACACCTGGCTTGTTGACCGCAACTCTCCCCGCATACCTTTCTCGCACGCGCTCAGCCGGTACCGAGTGGTGGTGGAAAAGGGGAGGGGGGGGGGGGGAATTACATAATCTGTGACGACAACACCTTGTACGTTACAGTGAGAGCAGTAAATCAAAGCTACAAAATACATTTTAAACTTTTAATATTATTATTATTGAAGATGGTTTAGAAAATATGGTGTTTTTGTGATTCGGCTGACGTCATGTCTTTCCTAGTTTGGACATAAAGTCTCACGATGGCGTGTTTTCTTAATTTCATTGTAACATCACAATACTCATCGTCTCGATTAGCATAGCTGCCAAAACATGAAACTTCAAGGCTCAGTATTATGAACAGCTAATCAGGAAGCTACTCAGGAAGGAAATTCCAACAAATTCTTTATTCGGACCATTGAAACTGCGGTATACTTCTTTGGGAGTGGTCATTCCTCCACTGGGCCTAATGCTTATCTCTGTCTCAGGCATGCTGGCGGGAGGGGGTTGACTCATCACACAGTCAGTCAGTCAGTGTCTGTGATAAGTGAAAGGTGGAACTAGCGAGTGCTCCGTTGTGTCTTGTCTGTGCTCCGTATATCGCCCCGTGGAACCGGCTAAATGTAAGTACAGCTTGCAGGAGCTTTATTACAGGTGGTGTAGGGTTCTGTGCGCTTTTTATGCAACAAATTATGTGTCAGATAAAAAAGAGAATGAGTGGGTGACTGATACCTGGAATGTGCTACGTATACCGGCGTAGTCTTTAGTGGTCATGGTAGATATGCTACAACATGGACGCTTTCACGTTTGGCTCTGTAGTCTGTAGTGTAACAGGTGGTTTAGGGTGTTGTGCGCATTTTGGGACACTTGGGGGAGATGGGAGGCGCGTCATATAGCAGGAATGTATGATCGCACGTTATTGAAATATCGGCCTCCCACTGCTACGCAATACATTGTTTAAACATCATTATCGTGTGATAATATTATAATCATTTTTTACAATTGGTTTAGGTACAAAAGTGAGGGGGGGAGGGGCGCGTCATTCCAAGGAATGTTTGAGGACACAAGTCACTATCAGCGAGAGTACAGGTGACACGAAATGCATTTTATTTTTTGGCTTTTTACTGCCGGTTATATACTTAGGGTGCTTGGTTTTATTCCATGACGTTTGTGTGACGGCTCCGAGGTTCGGGGGGAGGGGGGAGGTGGGAGGTGGCGCGTCAGATCGTTGTTGTGATCGCTTGGAGACATGACTCAAGCGTCAACGTAGACGTTCTATCAGTGCTACGAGATACATTGTTTAAACATTAACGTGTGATTATATTATAATAATGTATTATTACGATTGGTTTATATTCTGTACTGTGTGTTTTGTGACACTTGCAGCTGATACAAAAATGAGGGGGGGGGGGGCGTCAGATCCAAGGAAATGTTTGAGGACAGAAGTCACTATCAGCGGGAGTACAGGTGACACGAAATGCATTTTAATTTTTAGCTTTTTACTACAGGTAATACATGCTTATTTTTATTCGAGGTAAGACTCATACTTGTTGATACTAGATACTTGCTGAATTCCTTGGGTTCCTCTCTTTGTTTAGTAGTGCATGTCGTGCTAATTATTATATCATATCTCCACAATTATTATCATTTTTCATTTATTGATGTTGTATTCATGTTCATTTCTTTTCTTTTTTCCACTCCGCGTGAAATGGCTTTATTCGTAGCCCTTAGGTCTATGACATATGACCTCTTGTTGTTCCTTTATTCATTTCACTTCATTATTTGTTCCTCTTCATACTATGTCATTACTCCTTCATACTTGCCGGCCCTCTGTGATCGAAACGCTTCCGTTCTACCTACATTTTAAACTTTTAATATCATTTACAGATGGTTTAATTATTATCATCATTTATTACAGATGGTTTAGAATATTATACTGTGTGTTTTGTGATACTTTGGGGGCAGGTGACACGGGAGGGGGGGGGGGGGGGGGGTGAGGGGGGCCGTCAGTGCGTAAGAATGTTTAGGAACACACGCAAACGATGCGTCGTTACAGGGTATAGTTATAATTATTCTAGGGTTTTTTATTTAGTTTTGGCATTGTGTGAGAGACGAAGACAGTGGGAGACGGCTGACCAAGAGAAGGGAGGGGTGGGACGAAACCTGGGTCACCCAGGGCAAACTAATGAATAATAACTTGTGATGCAATGCATCGAATGGAAAATAGAAAACAATAAATTATATGTATGGTTGATTTTCGGTAACGGTTCAGGCAAATTAAAATTATGATTTTCGGTTTAGGAAGAAGTGTCCGATACGCGATTGTTGTTTCATGCAATGTTTCAAATCAATCAATTAATATTTAAATTTTGTAAAAATTCAATTTAAAATGCTGTTGTGATATAGCGAGAATATTCGGTAGGTAGGATTTAAACAAGTAAAATGTGTATTGAATGAAGCCACCAAGTGGTCTAAGTTCCTCCACTGGGCCTAATGCTTATCTCTGTCCCAGGCATGCTGGCGTATGGGGGTTGACTCATCACACAGTCAGTCAGTCAGTCAGTCAGTGTCTGTGATAAGTGGAAGGTGCAACTAGCGAGTGCTCCGTTGTGTCCTGTCTGTGCTCCATATATCGCCCCGTGGAACCGGCTAAATGTAAGTACAGCTTGCAGGAGCTTTATTACTGGTGGTGAAGGGTTCTGTGTGCTTTTTATGCAACAAATTATGTGTCAGATAAGGAGTGGCAGTATTTTATTTTTACAGTACATGTTAACGCGATGCATTTCCCTTGGGTAATTAAAGATGTTACGAATAGCTCGATTTTGAATAAAAGCCAAGCGGTTAACATTGGATTTGCAAGACGTCCCCCAAACTATATTTAAATAAGAAAGATGGCTGTGTATGTATGAGTAGTAAACTGATTTGAGGACAGATACCTTTATTAGTACTGAGATACGTTTTAGGATACCCGTAATGGGAGAGATCTTCTTGGCTACATGTTCAATATGCTCCTTCCACGACAGACTTTTATCTATTATTACACCCAGATATTTAACATATTATTATGTAACATAGTATTTTAACATAGTATTTTAAGTCAATACATAGTATTTAACATAAGACTATGTAAAAAAAGTTGACCGCAACCCTCCCACATACCTTTCTCGCAAGCGCTCAGCCGGTACCGAGTGGTGGTGAAAAAGGGAGGGGAAATTATTACATAATCCGTGACGACAACACCTTGTTCGTTGGCGGAGCAGTATTTGTGTGCCACAGTGCCAGTGTGCAAGCCTACCAGACAAATCACAGCTTACGCAGGCAATTGATGATGGTGCCAGGGCGCAGCCGGAGATACGAGTGGTCGTTTGGGTAACTCGCCGACAGACCACGAGGCGGCTTAACGTAGAACCCCCGGGTGTTCCAGAAGTCTCTCGTTATGACCGTGCCTTCTAATAGGTGGCTCGTTGGTCCAGTGGTTAGCATCCCTGCTTCCAATTCAGAAGGTCCCGGGTTCAAATCCCGGTTCAGGCAGAAGTTTTTTAACTTCTAATGAGGATTCAGTTCCATTACTTCTTGTCGTAGGAAGTAAAGAAGTAAGAGAGTAAGTAGGAAGTAAGAATAAGTAAACGGTGACTTTGGAGCCGTTATAGCAACGAAGCACTCAATAAATTCAAAGTTGTTCGTGGGTTACTGACTGGGTAGACTCTAAATGTGATGTTATTTTATTTAATCGAGAGGCCCAGTGGCCGGCCCGAGGACCACTCCATGATGTACCCTCCCTAAAGTCCTTTGCAAAATGCCCGGTATTAAGACATTAATTCCCCTCCTCCTTACCACCTCCACTCGGCACGAGTGAGAGTGCTCGGGAGTAATTGGAATGCGGTAGACCGTAGACCCGTCAATCCAGGTGTCATTGTTAAAAATAGTAATCTTTATAATTTCTCATTTATTTTCAGAAGTATAAAATAATCACAAAAAACTATTATAAAATTTATAAACTTTGTATTTTTAAAATAAATTGAAAACTGCCAATTTTAGAACAGTGGACTTGTCATCACTATAATTTAAAAATTTACAGTTTTCAAGTTATTTTTAAAATAAAAAGGTAAATGAATATAAATTTTTCGTGATTATTCCATATATATCTGAGTGATAATACATGATAAATTATTTTATTTAACTATATCAAAAGATTGCTATTTTTAACAATGACATCTGTGGGTCGATGGGTCTATAGTCTACGGCATTCCAAATTCGAATTGCTCCTGAGCACTCTTACCCGTGCCAAGTGGAGGTGGTGATGAGGAGGGGACATTTCTTGATACCTGGCATTTTACTTTAGTTGCAAAGGCATTTACTTTAGTTGCAACCTCCTTATGTCTTTTTCAGATCGAGATCGAGGTGTTAGAAGCAGACAGAACTCGTTATTTCGTCTCTAATTGTTGTCCTTGTTTTCAGAATGGGGGGTGGGGGGGGTCCTCCCCCCTTCCTCCCTCTCCCCACCGCGCCTGGGCCAGCAGTAACGTATCATTACCCACATGGTAAGCATGAGTCCACATTCCATACGTCTGTAATCTGGTGATTTCTGTTGAGACAGCGTGCATGTAATGGACAGTAGATAAGAATCCAAGATTGGGTTATAGTCCAGCATCAAAGTGTCGAAAATCATAGTCCTGTGCAATTTCGAGGAAAGAGTATAGCACCATATACCAATGTGTTCATAAGGTTTCACAGTATATAGCGCACTTTGGTGCCAGAGCGATATCCGCGACTGGGGGCGGGGGCGGTGCCCCCAATTTTGACTACGCATTGCATTGAATATCGCTCAATTACGGCCAAACGGTTGGTCTGACAACGAAAATGATGATTATAAAATATATTTGTGTGTAATTAATAAATATTTCCTTGTCACAATTATTCATGTACGGTACATAGTGCGAAAGTTATCGTCAATTAAGTATAAAATGAATATATTCTCAATATATAAAACCATGGGACAACCATATATTATCAAAACATTACAAACACATTCATACACGTATAGAAATGTCAAAGTGTTGCCATATCGGTGATTTTTTTTCATAATTTTATCTTCAAGCGAGTGGTATTAGTGAAGTATTAAAGACAAGAATGCGTGGGGCTTTTGTGCGCCCGCTAAACACAGGTGTAATGCATAGAAGCATTGGCAATCATAATATTGTACTATTTCGAAAGAAAAGTACACATATCTTCGTTTTAGCTTGTAAAATAATAATTTGGATGGTGCCAAGCTCCAAAATTAGGCGTTTACAAGTTATACATAAAAAACAAAATGGCCGACTCTCATGAGGTTTTGCCTATTTATCTTCACAATCGTGCATTTTTTGGCAAAACTTAATATGACAAAAATTGTTTCTAGTAAAATTCTACACACATATGATACTTGGATATTTGCATAGGAAGTACTACTTACGTACAAATTTTATTTTTGTATGTGTGCATCTGAACTCAAATGTACAAAACTTGGCTCCCGTTCGCTTCTTGATGAAGCAACTGTGACCTACGGGAGTGTTCTTAATATCTTCTTTTAAGCTCATCAAATAATAATATTGATGGTGCCAAGCTCCAATGATAGGCGTTTACGTGTTGCATGTGAAAAACAAAATGGCTGTCACTTCAGGTGGTTTTGGCAATTTTTCTTCATAACCGTACTATTTATGACAAAATCTAACATAACAAAAAATATTCCTAGTAAAATTCTACATATAATTCATATTCAGGTATTTTCATATGATTTACCATTTACCTACAAATTTAGATTTGTGTATGTTAATCTGTACTCAAATGTACAAGCATTGGCTCCCCTGGGCTACTTGATGAAGCAGGTATGGACTATGAGAGTGGGCTAAATCTCTTCCTTTTAGCTTGTAGAGCAATAATTTTGATGGTGCGAAACTCAAGTACTAGGCGTTCAAGAGAAACACGCAAAAAACAAAATGCCCGCTAATGGGTGTATTCAGATGTACATTCGTCGGTTGTTTGATGAAGCAAGTATAGGAGTGGGCTCAGTCTCTTCTTTATAGCTTATAAAGTAATAATTGTGATGGTGCCAACCTTAAATATGGGGCATTATCGAGTTACACGTAAAATACAAAATGGCCACCACTATAGGTAGTTTTTCCAATTTACCGACATAACCGTACGTTTTATGACAAAATGTAATATGACAAAAATTATTTCTTGTAAAATTGTACACACATATGATATTTACATATTTTTATAGGACTTACCATTAACCTAAAAATTAAAATTTCTTCATGTTAATTAGTACTCAAATGTTTTTTTTTTTTTTACGTGTTTCTCTTGAACGCCTAGTACTTGAGTTTCGCACCATCAAAATTATTGCTCTACAAGCTAAAAGGAAGAGATTTAGCCCACTCTCATAGTCCATACTTGCTTCATCAAGTAGCCCAGGGGAGCCAATGCTTGTACATTTGAGTACAGATTAACATACACAAATCTAAATTTGTAGGTAAATGGTAAATCATATGAAAATACCTGAATATGCATTGTATGTAGAATTTTACTAGGAATATTTTTTGTCATGTTAGATTTTGTCATAAATAGTACGGTTATGAAGATAAATTGCCAAAACCACCTGAAGTGACAGCCATTTTGTTTTTCACATGCAACACGTAAACGCCTATCATTGGAGCTTGGCACCATCAATATTATTATTTGATGAGCTTAAAAGAAGATATTAAGAACACTCCCGTAGGTCACAGTTGCTTCATCAAGAAGCGAACGGGAGCCAAGTTTTGTACATTTGAGTTCAGATGCACACATACAAAAATAAAATTTGTACGTAAGTAGTACTTCCTATGCAAATATCCAAGTATCATATGTGTGTAGAATTTTACTAGAAACAATTTTTGTCATATTAAGTTTTGCCAAAAAATGCACGATTGTGAAGATAAATAGGCAAAACCTCATGAGAGTCGGCCATTTTGTTTTTTATGTATAACTTGTAAACGCCTAATTTTGGAGCTTGGCACCATCCAAATTATTATTTTACAAGCTAAAACGAAGATATGTGTACTTTTCTTTCGAAATAGTACAATATTATGATTGCCAATGCTTCTATGCATTACACCTGTGTTTAGCGGGCGCACAAAAGCCCCACGCATTCTTGTCTTTAATACTTCACTAATACCACTCGCTTGAAGATAAAATTATGAAAAAAAATCACCGATATGGCAACACTTTGACATTTCTATACGTGTATGAATGTGTTTGTAATGTTTTGATAATATATGGTTGTCCCATGGTTTTATATATTGAGAATATATTCATTTTATACTTAATTGACGATAACTTTCGCACTATGTACCGTACATGAATAATTGTGACAAGGAAATATTTATCAATTACACACAAATATATTTTATAATCATCATTTTCGTTGTCAGACCAACCGTTTGGCCGTAATTGAGCGATATTCAATGCAATGCGTAGTCAAAATTGGGGGCACCGCCCCCGCCCCCAGTCGCGGATATCGTTCTGGCACCAAAGTGCGCTAAATACTGTGAAACCTTATGAACACATTGGTATATGGTGCTATATACTCTTTCCTCGAAATTGCACAGGATTCCATTTGATGCTGGACTATTATACGAGTCGGGACAACTTCAACAAATAATCATTTGTTAACATAATTCAATTCCCCTTATTATTTGCTTCAGAAAGAGAATATTTTAACAAATGTTGTAATTTCTCATTTATTTACAGAAATATGGAATAATCACGAAAAACATATATATATATCTTGACCCCGTTTCCAACATTAATTTATCGGGTAGGGAGGAACCTATATGACTGCGGTCAAAGTTACACCGTCCTTTCGGATTGGACGTAAAGCTGATGGTCCCCTTGGTACTTTTTGACAGGAGTAGGCTACGTGCCGGTACCAGCAGTGGCGTAGCTATCGGGTGGCAGAGGGTGCAGTTGCACTCGGGCCCGGGCGGCCCTCTCTCCAACTCCATGAGTATGGTTTTAATCTGATGACAATTTTCTATTGTTACAAAATTATTGAGGCTACCAATTTACAATTATTTTGCTCTCATTGGGCAAAACAAATTTGGCATTAGACTTGACAGTTCAACATGCAAGAACTGACAGGCGAAAAGAGTTTCAACTAAGGAAACATGTGAAGCTTGTATCCCTAGGGAAACAAAATACAGTAATCCCCCTATTCAATTCCACAGAAACGACTCAAAGAGTCGCTTGACTGCACTTACAAACGAATTTGGCTATGTTTTTACTATAAAATAGTTATATAATTAGCTTTTCTTGGGATTGAATAAATAAGTGACAGACGGATTTTCCATAGTCAGGAAAAGCTATTTGGACCGATGGCTTCTCTTATAGGAGAGGGTTGGTCATCAATTCAGTATTCGTTGCTCCCTTAGTCATTGGGTGTGGGCGCGTGTGTGAACTCTGAGACTGAGTGTCCCCGTTCCTCTTAGTGCTTTTACTGCGGTTCGTTCTACATATTTAAAAAAATAATATTTGTTGGGTTATTGTGTATGATTCTGTCGTGTGGTTTGAGTTATTGAAATATAGTTGGCCTATAAACATGAAAGTGGCGCCATGAAAAGGGAGAAAAAAGAAGAAAGTGATGAACGAATCAAACAGCTACCAAAACTTGACACAATCTTTCAAGTACGTACTAGTCGTCCATCAGGCAGTGCAACCGTACCAAACCGTAAGTAAAGATACAACATTTATCAAGAGCAACAGCAACTTTTAGTTGAAGAGTTACACAATGATGATTCACCGGTACAGGAACCTACTGATATCCCTGAGCAGACCAATACTAGCTACTCTACCGAAAACGC
Organism: Isoperla grammatica; assembly: GCA_945910005.1. Lineage (NCBI taxonomy): Eukaryota > Metazoa > Arthropoda > Insecta > Plecoptera > Perlodidae > Isoperla > Isoperla grammatica. Next base: position 50,153,655 of record OX246740.1, read on the forward strand.
CTACTTTAATAAATTAATGTCTCAAGATAAACGATTCATTATCTCTTTAGGACCTTGCAAACCATGCGGCCCATTCCCGCGAGATAAAAAGAGCGGTTAAGCGGTTGTTATCTTGAGTATATGTTTTGTGCGTATAAACAAAAAATGGGGGGGGGGGGCCGTCGTGTCCAGTTTGCACCCGGGCCCGTAAAGACGTAGCTACGCCACTGGGTACCAGGCTTCCCCCTTTCTTCTTCATCATCATGCATCGTTGTTAATCATCCGTTGTTATACTGGTCACTGTTAAATGGCACAAAATACTGTAAGGGGCCAATTAACAAATAAATAAATAAACAAATTTATGTACATCAGATTTTAACTAAAAAACTATGGGATGCAGTTTTGAGATTGTAATAACAAACGAGCAACCGAAAACATGTGTGAGAATAAGGGTATAATAATGAGGAGAATACTAGTTATATTCAGCAATGTTTATGTTTATTTTAACTTAGCTAATGACATTTGGTTTCTTTATTGCGATAGATCGATCTTGAAGAATAAAATCAAAATGTTTGCAGGCGGGTTGTTGGGTAAATAATGTTGTTGTCCAACCCTCGATTTACTTTTGTCTCGTGGTGTACAACGTAGCTGTCTTATTGTTCCAGGACTACAACCACTACAACCACTACGAGCACTACAACCACCACTACAATCACTACAACCACTACGAGCAAGACGAGCAATACGAACACTACAACCACTACAACCACTACGAGCACTACAACCACTACGAGCAAGACGAGCAATACGAACACTACAACCACTACAACCACTACGAGCACTACAACCACTACAACCACTACGAGCACTACAACCACTACAACCACTACGAGCACTACAACCACTACGACAGCGATACGAGAACGAACCGTCGCCTGCATCTTAGACCAGCTAGCGTGCAGAAATATTGGTGAGCTGAATTGAGAAGTGTCATGGCGGTGGTGGGTAATTAAGCGAGCGAAGCGAGCGTTTCCACTTGACTCTTATGGCACTTCGTTCTGTTTTTTTTTGTTTGTTTGTTGTTTTTTTTTTGTTTTTTTTTTGTTTTTATGTCTGTCGATAGCGGTCGAACGGAAAGTCCGATCAACTTGAAATTTGGACCATCCACAAGCCTCGATGTGGATTGAAGGTGTATAGTTTTGAGGCAAAATCGTTCGAAAAGTTACAAAGTTACACCATAGTTACTGCAAAATATTTTTCTGAAACAAAATGGCGGCAAAATGTGAGAAAGCCAGATTTTTCTACAGATTTTTCCGGTCACGAATATGTTAATGTAATGGCGATCTGATAAATATTGGCAAAGTTACACGAAAGTTACTCGAAAATATTTTTCTAAAACGCAGTAACGGCAAAATGTGAGGTGGCTATCTTATAGTAAATTTTTGTCCGGAAACGAATATACTAATGTAAACGCGATCCAATACATATTAGAGGCAGAAATTACATTTCTATTGCTGTCAATAAGTGTTAGTAACGGTGGCGGACCGTGTTGAAAACATGACCACGAAAATTCTTAGCAACGCACATTGCACTGCATACAACAATGTCGGGAAGTATAATAGCTATGGAAATTAGAAAAAATTTTGCAATGCGCATTCTTGAATTGTTGTTAATTGTTGTTTGTATTAGCGTTGAAGTCTTTTCGCCAGAAAGTTCGTAGATATTGACGCGCTCGCTTATCAACGCGTCAAACAGAGCGTTTTCCTAGTATAATATCATCGATACAATTAAGGGGAAATATTATACACGCCAATATTAGCAGCGTGATATAACTGTTTGTAATCATATCTCTCTAAATTGTTTGCTCTGTGCCCACTCGGGAAAAAATTATTTAAAAGATTTCGATTATGTTTTAGCACCAGGTTTCAATACCAGTTTGTATATATAATCCATACTTTGTATATATCGGTCTCCATCTACAAATGTTAGAAACTTTGTGACAGAGTTAGAAGCAACAATAGCCGACTTTCCACCTTTTACTTACCAGCTTATCATTGGTGATATCAATTTAAATATTCTCAATGCTGATATTCATTCCCAGGTGCAACATGATTACTTGAACATATTATACTCGAATGGATACAAAGCGTGCACATCCAGCCCGACGAGGGAAACTTTGCAGAGCGCGTCTTGCATTGACCATTTATTTGTTAAAACGAACAAGGCTCAGGAAGCAGTTTCATGTATTCTTAAATCAGCCATTACGGACCACTATTCAATTTTATGTAGTTGGGAACCGAGATTTCAATTTGATATAAATAAACAGGCAACTGTTGCTCGATATAGACCTACAAGTTCTAGTGACATTAAAAAGGTATTAAATATTGAGAGGCTTAAGGTTATTTTGGATACTGAGACATGGTGTGAGGTATTGCAGAGTCAGTGTGGCAATGAATCGTTTGAATGTTTTGTCAGAATTTTTCAGAGGCATATTGATAGTGCATGTGAGGTGAGAGTTCAAAAGTATAATTCTAAGAACAAAAAGATAAAAGAATGGATAACTGCTGGTTTAATAACATCAATAAGAAAGCGTGATACAATGCATGGTAATATTAAAAAGTTAAGTACTGATCCAAATATCAGTGAGCAAGTCTTTAATAACTTAAAAGATAAGTATAAGCTGTATCGAAATTTTGTCACAAAACTAATATTTAAAGCAAAAAATGATTTCTATGCAATTAAAATACAAGGGAATGAAACTAACCCCAGGAAGTTGTGGGAAGTAGCTGGCAGGCGGAGCATGAACACGGGTAGCATTATTAAAGGCCCAGTAAAGTTTTGGTTCAGATGGCCATGTTATTCAAAGGCATACTCTTAGTAGGTGATTAAAAAAAAAAGGGAGAGAATCGACCGAGTAGATGCGAATATATGATCAAAAACGCAAAGACGTGCGTTGCGGGTTGCCTACCTTCCGTGACGTCACTGGGGGGGGACTGACTGTGCGAGCTACGGCATGCGCCTCGCGCCCGTGGCCGGACAGTAGCCTACGCCTACGCGGCCGGCAGCCACGGACGAGATTGGCCGTGTAATGACTGGTGGGCCCGTAGCACCTTATGGCTTCGAACCGACGTATTCCGAGGAAGAAATATACGAACTGGAAAAGCGTAAAACACTTTCTAGGTAGGTCTGGGAATACTACCTGGTGTTTGTCGCTATGACTACCGCCGAGGAATCTTTTTGCTGTCTTGAATCTGACATTATTATTTACGTGCGACAAGATCTAGAGTGCATCACAGAACACAATGATTTCGAAAGCGTGTGTCTTAACGTTGGTTGTTTGAACCACGTTTGAACAATGCTCGTCAATAAATGATGGTTCATTCTCGTCATGATGACCAACGACAAAAGCTGCGAACCCATTCGAATAGATTATGGCGACACAATTCTTATAAACAATTCATATATTGGATGAATTTCTGGAGATCGCTAGGAAAATAAAGACGTGTTGTGATACTATCATGCGTTGTCAATGTAATTAGACAAGAGTTTCCTGATGCAAATATAGTAGCTACGTGGGATTTAAACCCGTTGCCGGAGGAGAAACTGAATATTTTGATTAATACATTATTATTGTTCCGTTAATTTAAAATACATTTACAATTATTGTAGGAATAGAAGCAGCAGTAATAAACATTGACACTGAACACTGAAGACTGTGCTAAAGAACACACACACATACACCTGCAAACGCCTCTCCCGATTGACAGATACGCGCGAAGTGGGTTGTAGGAGGGTGCGTGCCCGCCCGCCCAAGCGCATTCCCCCCCAGTGACGTGGCGGCTAGGCGCGCCGAGTGGAACAAAAGCGAGGGTACCACCAAACATGTGGACCTACACACTGAGGGACACATCCCTCCTTGTTTGAAAGATGTCATTTTATAACATATCAAAAGTAATTCGAAACCTTTTCTGGGCCTTTAAGGAGGTTCAGGTAGGTGATAAGCTGCATCTGACAGCCGATGATCCAAAGAAGACTGCTGACGTCTTTGTTGATTTCTTTTCGAATATAGGGGAACGTTTAGCTAATAAAATACGAGCAAAAACAAATCGTCAAAAAAATAACCTAAATCACATCCGTCGCAACGACTATTCCATGTTCTTAAAGCCCATCACTGAAAACGAAATCGTTAGGCTGATACATAGTCTTAAAGTAAACTCAGCCTGTGACCACGATAGTTTGCAGGCGGGTACTATTGTTGCTACAGGAAAACAAATTGCTACTCCCTTGAAACACATTATTAATTTGTGCTTTGAGCAAGGGGAATTCCCTCAAAATTTGAAGACTGCGATAGTTATTCCTGTATACAAAAGTGATGATCGTACCAGGCCGGAAAACTATAGACCTATATCTCTTTTGTCATCGTTGGCTAAATTATTTGAAAAATGTATTTAGGAAAGATTATTATCTTTTTTTCAAAAACATAATATATTAACAGCCAGTCAATTTGGATTTCGACCTCAATTAAGTACAAGTGAAGCTATACACAAGTTGACTGGTAGTATTTATGATGCCTTGGACAGGGATGAAAGAGTCTTAGCTGTTTTTTTAGACTTGGCGAAAGCCTTTGATACGGTTGACCATGGTATTTTACTAGGCAAATTAGAAATGATTGGCGTCCGAGGAATTGTTTTGCAACTAATGAGAAGTTACCTTAAAAATCGTGAACAAGTAGTTAAAATTGGTTCGACAATGAGCAGTAAAAAAATTATTAAGTGCGGAGTACCACAGGGCACTGTACTTGGTCCACTTTTGTTTATTATTTATATTAATGACCTTGCGAATCTTGACATCGATGGAGAAATAATTATGTACGCAGATGATACGGCGCTGGTTTTTAGAGGCTCGGATTGGAATATAGTGTACCGTAAGGCGAACAATTCTCTGCGCCACGTATATAATTGGCTTGATGGCAATTTACTCACACTAAATGTTCATAAAACTGTTTATATTCCTTTTTCCATCACAAGTAAAACGCAGCCGTCAAAAATCGAGAGAATATAAAACTACATAATGTGGATTGTCCCGAGGGTGATATTTGTGATTGCTTGGAAATCAAAAAATGTGTAAGTACGAAATATTTAGGAATAGTAATCGATTGTAACCTGCGATGGAAAGAGCATGCTGACACTTGTGTGCAGAAAATTAGAAACATGTTGTATATATTTTATCGCCTGCGACATGTTATCAGTAGGAAACTACTATTTTTAGTATATAAGTCGTCAGGTCAATCTATTTTTCAGTATGGGATTATCGGCTGAGGTGGCGCTTATAAATCCAATCTGAACCCCCTTGTAGTAATACAAAGATTACTATTGAAAATAATACTAATGAAGCCCAGAGGATACTCTACTAGATCGACTTTAGAGAACAGTAATGTAGCAGATCTAAGCCACTTATATTTTATTGCTACGATGTTTCATACATTCAAATTTCTTAGTTATTACGGTGCTGACAATAAACCTCTTTTACGAGATACTAGACTACGTAATGAACACACTTATAAATTTGTATTAGACGTTCTTAAAAGATCTAAACTTATTGGTCAAAGGCATGTCAATTACCTTGGTCCTTACATGTTTAATCAATTGCCTCTGGAAATCAGGAAAAGCCGCACGTTATCTGTATTTAGATATTCTTTTAAGAAATGGCTTGATGCACCGGATACTGCAAATATTGTTAATGCAATCTTAGAAGCTTTAAATTAATTGCCTAAATAAGTCTCTTTTTCTTTGCTTTTTTCTGTTTTATCTCTTACTGACTTTGTTTCTTTATTGTAATAGTATAATAAGTATGTATAATATTATATAACTGGAATCAGAAGTAAGTGTACCATTGTGTTTGTGCTTATACCGTTTTGATTTTATTTTGTTACATTAAGTTAAGTAAGATTCAGGAGTAGAGGATTTCACCTAAATTGATTTGCTTTAGTTTGTTTATAATATTAATCTGTAGCACTCGTCTTGTTTTCGCTTTATTTTATGTATATATTTAGGACAGCCCGCGTTCAAGAGATAGCTCTTATGCGGGCTTCTTATCTTATATTATTGTGGTTTATTTAGTTAATTTGTTTATTGAGTGTAGACAATGTATTTGTGTTATGTTTTTGTGTAGAGAACGAGATAAGAATAAAATGGTTTAAAAATAAAATAAATAAATAAATATGCTTTTTTTTACCATATTTCAGAATTAGCTATAGCTACACTTATTTTTCCAATTTTTCCGACGTGTCCGGAAAAAAATTTAAAGACTGCTTTTTCTTTCAAAATTTCCTGAAAAATTATAGTACCATTTAAATTCATACATCTAACCATTTGTCTACTATCTATCCACTTTCTTTTTATGCCCTTTAAGACGCTCGAACTGTCTTCTCGGTGTTTTACCCAGGACCATTCTTTTCATGTGCTCAAATCAACTCCTGCCTGTCGTCGAGTCTGCACTGTACACTTCCAACAGCAAGTCTTTGCCCGATTACACTGCTTCTGATCTTGTCTATCTTTGTCACACCCAGAATACTTTTCAAAAACTTCATTTCTGCTGCCACAATCCGGCTCTCTTCTGTTTATCCCATGGTCCATATAACTGTAGCATATGTTAGTATTGGTTGGAAATATAATTTGTAGATTAAAAGTTTATCTTCTTGGGATTTCTATTTTCCATATTATTTTTTTGACTGATTGGTAGAAGCCGAAATTTAATGTTTATTATAATAATTGACCTCTGTCACGTTTCACCGCTAATGCGTGAGTAAAATCTTTATTTTGTATTCATACTAGTATATGTATATATATATTGCTACTCTTTATTCCAACATCATTTAGTTGGGTAACGGGGTGTTTTCACTATTGATCTTAGGCATTCCAGGAATCAGTATCGGCATGCCAAGCTCCACACATCATTTTCTTCAACTTCATTCTCTCCGTGAATGAATTTCTCTTGCCGTTTCACCAACTCTCTTCACCTTTTCCTGTCCTCCCACTATCTTCCTCTATCCTTCCTCTACCACTGGCCACTCCTCTCCTCTCTCCTCCACATCTGCTTGTACTTGGTCCTGCTATATATCTCTAGGTCTTCTCACTCTTCTTGTATTCACTACTCAAAAGCTCGTCTTGGGATTCTATTTTTCTCCATTCTTCTCATGTGCAAACTGCAAATACCATCGTAGTCGGTCCCTGCCCATCTTGAGCTTGAAGCTCTCAACTCCCACTTTCTTCCTTATCACTCTACTTCGTATCTTGTCCAACTTACTGACACCGTCCACAGTGCGGATGAATTTCATCTCAGCTGCCTGTAGTGCACTTTCTTCTTTCCACCCCATTGGCCATGTCACAGTGCTAGTATATGTTAATGTTGGTAGGTAGGTGTTAATATTGGTGCTGCTTACACAGCTGCATTTTGCATCTTTTAGGGAAATGCTTATTCCAAACCAGCTTCTTGACCTATTGGTAGCTTTTCTGCCAGTCCCACTCTTCGCGTTACCTCATTCCCTATCTTTGCTTCATTTGTGACCATACTTCCTAGACATTGGCATTCTTCCTTTTCCTGCAGTTCCACTCCCCTCAATGTGATTCTGTTTTTAAATCTTGTGGACGTTTTCCTTCTTTGCACCACTAATGACTAAATTTTCACACTGCTAACCTTCATACAGAATTCTTCTTGTCCCTTCATTCCATTTATCCACCTTGTGTGGCACTAGTATTAGATAAATTAATTCATAATTAATTAGGTATGAAATTATTGTTTAAAACTGTGTTACCATTAGGATGGTAGGGATGTTTGGAACTTCAATTATATTTAGCCATTGTTGAGTAAAATCTTTTATTTTGTAATCATTGTAATCATTGTAATCATACATGTTTTAGTAGTTAAGGTACATGTTAGATATAATTTTTGTATGACAGTGTAGCTGTAGATATGATTGTTGATGCATTACAGCTCTTGCAAGGTGTATGGCAGTGTAGCTGTAGATATGATTGTTGATGCATTACAGCTCTTGCAAGCGCTCCCAAAGTGTAGCTGTAGATATGATTGTTGATGCATTACAGCTCTTGCAAGGTGTATGGCAGTGTAGCTGTAGATATGATTGTTGATGCATTACAGCTCTTGCAAGCGCTCCCACAGCGTCCACGATCTCCCACAGCACGATGTCTGCAACAAGAAACAATTAAGGTGAAGTGACATGTAAGTTCTCTCACTCTCACTCTCTCACTCTCTCACTCTCTCACACTCTCACTCTCTCACACTCTCACTCTCTAACACTCTCACTCCCTCACTCTCTCACTCTCACTCTCACACTCACTCTCACACTCACTCTCTCATTCTCACACTCACACTCTCACTCTCTCACTCTCACTCTCTCACTCTAACTCTCACTCTCACACTCTAACTCTCTCACTCTCTCTCTCACTCTAACTCTCACACTCACTCTCACACTCACTCTCACTCTCACTCTCTCATTCTCACACTCACACTCTCACTCTCACACTCTAACTCTCTCACTCTCTCTCTCACTCTCGCTCGCTCTCTCTCTCTCTCTCTCTCTCTCTCTCTCTCTCTCTCTCTCTCTCTCTCTCTCTCTCTCTCTCTCTCTCTCTCTCCGTAAATGTACAAAATACACAAGTTCATTTTTAAGTTACATTTACGGCCAAGTACATTTACGGGCCCGTAAATGAAAAAAAATACATTTAATGTACATTTACGGGCCCGTAAATGTAACTTAAAAATGAACTTTGTCATTTACGGGCCCGTAAATGTACATAAAATGTAATTTTTTACATTTACGGGCCCGTAAATGTACGGGTCCGTAAATGTACAAAATACACGAGTTCATTTTTAAGTTACATTTACGGACCCGTACATTTACGGGCCCGTAAATGTACATAAAATGTAATTTTTTTACATTTACGGGCCCGTAAATGTACAGGTCCGTAAATGTACAAAATACGCAAGTTCATTTTTAAGTTACATTTACGGGCCCGTAAATGTACATAAAATGTAATTTTTTACATTTACGGGCCCGTAAATGTACGGGTCCGTAAATGTACAAAATACACGAGTTCATTTTTAAGTTACATTTACGGACCCGTACATTTACGGGCCCGTAAATGTACATAAAATGTAATTTTTTTACATTTAATGTACAAAATACGCAAGTTCATTTTTAAGTTACATTTACGGACCCGTACATTTACGGGCCCGTAAATGTACATAAAATGTAATTTTTTACAATTTTATGTACATTTACGGGCCCGTAAATGTACGGGTCCGTAAATGTAACTTAAAAATGAACTCATGTATTTTGTACATTTACGGACCCGTACATTTACGGGCCCGTAAATGTAAAAAATTACTTCTTATGTACATTTACGGGGCCGTAAATGTAAAAAAAAAAAAAAACATTTTATGTACATTTACGGGCCCGTAAATGTAAAAAAATTACATTTTATGTACATTTACGGGCCCGTAAATGTACGGGCCCGTAAATGTAAAAAATTACTTCTTATGTACATTTACGGGGCCGTAAATGTAAAAAAAAAAAATTATGTACATTTACGGGCCCGTAAATGTACGGGTCCGTAAATGTAACTTAAAAATGAACTCGTGTATTTTGTACATTTACGGACCCGTACATTTACGGGCCCGTAAATGTAAAAAATTACATTTTATGTACATTTACGGGCCCGTAAATGTACGGGTCCGTAAATGTAACTTAAAAATGAACTCATGTATTTTGTACATTTACGGACCCGTACATTTACGGGCCCGTAAATGTAAAAAATTACATTTTATGTACATTTACGGGACCGTAAATGTAAAAAACTACATTTACGGGCCCGTAAATGTAACTTTAAAATGAACTTGTGCATTTTGTACATTGACGGACCCGTACATTTACGGGCCCGTAAATGTAAAAAATTACTTCTTATGTACATTTACGGGGCCGTAAATGTAAAAAAAAAAAAAAACATTTTATGTACATTTACGGGCCCGTAAATGTACGGGTCCGTAAATGCAACTTAAAAATGAACTTGTGTATTGTGTACATTTACAGAGAGAGAGAGAGAGAGAGAGAGAGAGAGAGGGGAGAGAGTGAGAGAGTGGGGGGGGGGAGGGAAAATAAGAGAGAGCGGGAGAGGGGCAGTGAGTTAGAGTGAGTGAGTGAGAGAGAGAGAGAGTGTGAGATAGAGTGAGAGAGAGTGAGTGAGAGAGAGTGAGTGAGTGAGTGAGTGAGAGGGTGAGAGAGAGAGAGGTAGAGAGAGAGAGAGAAAGAGAGAGAGACAAGAGAAGAATACACTCAATTGATGATGCCTATTCAATTGCAACAAGACATCACTATGCCTTCACCACCCAAACCACCAACCACTACTGTGAACCAGTTCACCACCCAAGAGAATCACGAGTTATTCATAAGAATCATATGTATTCCAAGGTGCAAGTTTTATGTTTGCACATATTTTTGTTAGATTAATAAATTTTATTTTTTGTAGCCGTTTGTTTTAATATTGTAGTTAATAATACCTTTACTTACAAAACGAAAGATGACATAATGTCAGCGACTGGGCTTGTACCACATTTTACCGCTAAAAACAGTAAAACCCTTACCACAATTGTTGGCATCATGATCGTAATTGTTATCCGGGAATCATGAAAGAGTACATACAAGGTTTTTATGAAGCTGTTGATAAGTAAATCGCAATGTCGTAATAATTTAGCACGAGAAAATGTACGATTACTATCCCGATTATGATGCCTACAATTATAATAGTACTTATACTTGCTAAATAGCTTGTGTTGGGGGTATGATATGGTACACAGCCCCTGGCATGTGGCTTATGCTCTACTGTAATACAATAGTACAATGACGTATCCAGTAATGAAACTCTGCCATTTTTTCTTGCAACAAACGCACGGTTCCGATTATATGGGTTCCGAGGCATAGATTTGTGATGCATGGTTTCTGGCTAAGGTCTCTGTTGAACGGCTGGCCTAGCAAGAAAGATTCCTGGTCAAAACCACGAACGATCTTTTGGCCACGCCTCATTTATGCGTTCCAAATAAGAAAATAGAATGTTTTGACATTATTTACTAAGACTAAGTTTTAGATTATCTGATTTACACTGTTTTATCCATAGTTTAACACTTCTATTTGTCCTTTATATGCGCTAGTTTACCGAGGAAGCAGCCGTATGCAAGCTGTTCAAAGCATCTGCTATACGAGTTTCGCTACTGGATACATCGTTCTACTTTGTCTTACAACCACTCTTGTAGTGTTTGGTACCAATAACTTATCCTTCCTTAGGGCTATAAACTTGGGTTGAAATTAAATTCTGGACAAAACCTTGAAAGAAGCTGACATGAGACAACGCTGAGACACAAAGAGCTGAGACAGACACAAAGCTAAGCAACAAAGATCTGAGGCAGACACAAAGCTGAGCAACACAGAGCTGAGACAGACACAAATAGCTGAGACACGAGCTGAGGCAGACACAAAGCTGAAACAGACACAAATAGCTAAGACAGACACAAAGCTGAGACACGAGCTGAGGCAGACTCAAAGCTGAGACAGACACAAATTTGAGAAACAAAGAGCCGAGACAGACACAAAGCAGAGCAACAAAGAGCTGAGACAGACACAAAGCTGAGCTAAACACAAAGCAGAGCAACAAAGAGCTGAGACTGACACAAAGCTGAGACAGACACAAAGCAGAGCAACATAGAGCTGAGACAGACACAAAGCTGAGACGGACACAAAGCTGAGCTTAACACAAAGCAGAGCAACAAAGAGCTGAGACAGACACAAAGTTGAGCTAAACACAAAGCAGAGCAACAAAGAGCTGAGACAGACACAATACAGAGCAACAAAGAGCTGAGACAGACACAAAGCTGAGCTAAACACAAAGCAGAGCAACAATGAGCCGAGACAGACACAATGCAGAGCAACAAAGAGCTGAGACAGACACAAAGCTGAGCTAAACACAAAGCAGAGCAACAAAGAGCTGAGACAGACACAAAGCTGAGCTAAACACAAAGCAGAGCAACAAAGAGCTGAGACAGACACAAAGCTGAGGTAGACACAAAGCAACCATCTGACCTACTGTCAGATGCCAAAGGTACACGTTATCCCCAGAACAAGACAACCTTGGAAAACCCTTCAGTGGGATTGCTGGTGGTAAGAATTGAACCGGCAACCTTGCGAACTAGAACAGTCACCTAATCGATTGTATACATGCGGAAATGGCTGGGAATACGACAATTGAAGTATCTACAAAATGCCCTTTTTTTGTAATAATTGATTTGAAATAATTTTTTTTTTAAATCAGCCAACATTAATTTAATTATTATTATAATAAAATTATTTGTCAAAGAGAAAGGCAGCTTTAGAACCGATGAACATCTTGTCGACTAAAGTCATGATTAAAAAAAAGAAACAACATTGGACTATACACTGTTCCTTCTCAAAAAAATAATAAATAAAGCGCAATATTTAAAATGCTAAATCAGCACTCTTCAACTACCAAGTGCTAATAAGCAATCGTAATATTGGGGTTTATTTATTAATTTTTTTACAAGGAACAGTGTATAGTCCTCTAGCTTTTCTTTTAACACACGAAACCTGTTCTAAGAATTTTCTTTTTAACATTCCTTAGTAAAAAATAGTGGGAATGAACAATACTTGTCGAAACTGCAACTAAAAAATTCCAACTCCAATGTCGCTTTACCACCGCCAAACTAAGCATTTCATTCTTGCCTATAAATAACAAAAAATAAATGACAAATGCCCCTAATCCTTGTGTTGTATTTTTGTGAGGCACGTTTTTTTAATAAAAATTTAATATTGAGTCCTTATCATTGAATAAAGTAAATAATCAATTCCTGACCACCCCAATCCTTGACACGTTTCATTAGGATTTAAATTCAATTTTTGGGAGTTTTTATTTTTTTATTCGAATCTTGAGTCACTTTAAAAACAATGAGCTCATTTTCCCTCAAAGTTTTGAAACAAAACTTCTGCAACAGCATTACGTAGATACATCACGTGCGCACGCACCGCGGACGCACGTACGCATTGTACGTGCGTCACGTCCGCCTAGGATGATATAACACGCGCCCGATTACCAATGATAATAGTGTTACGTGTTGGCGTAACACAATGCGCCGATATCTATGATGTAACACTGATCGACTGTTACAGGTGTGACGCATCAAGGTCGCGACGATGAAGCATAAAGGATTGTCAACAACGCTCGAACTTAAAAATATTTTACTCGTCCGAAAATGAAAACAACTAGACCAGTTCTACTCATATCCATTACTAACCCACTATTAACTCGAATACGTTATTAAAACTTACAACTAATCTGCAAAAACACTATAGATTCGACAGAAAAATGATAGGGGATGTTTATTAATAAATAATTCAATTTTCCCCTTTCTCCGCGGCTATTGGGGAAGTACAAGCAGTGCCAGATTCAGCAATTGTAACTACATCGGTTTATGCGCGTTTGGGTGAAAGCATCTGTCATAAAATTACATATTTGTATACAAATTACATATTTGTATTATTTTTGAAAATCTGACTCCATACCAAAATGAAAATACCTACGATATGGCTAATTTCTAAATCTCAACTGTTCGACTATGTTCTATAAAACTATAGACTTCAAAATTTATCAAAATTTGAAATTAACGATAAGTAAAAAATTCTACACTCATATGACGTGGATGTTTGTTTATTAAAGAAAAATTACATGTTTCCCTTCTTTCGCAATAATTGGGGAAGTACGAGCGGTTTCGCTTTTTGTGAAAATTTAAAATGAATGATACATGTGCTAATCGATAGAGGGTGTTTGTTTATTAAACAATTATAACATTTTCCCCTTCTTTTGTGACTATTGGGCAAGTACGAGCGGTTTAATACCAAACCATGGAATTTAATAAATATTGATTTTAAGGCGTTTGGGTGTGCACTGGTTTAATAAAATGGAATATTTGTATTACTTTTGATTGCGTGCCTGCATCCCAATCAGAAATTACCTCCAAAATGGCGTATTTCAAAATCATGATTTTCGTCTCGTAATTTTATGAAGACTATATATAGACTTCAAAAATGATGAAAATTAGTGAAAATTTGAAATGAATGATACATGTGCTAATCGATAGAGGGTGTTTGTTTATTAAACAATTATAACACTTTCCTCTTCTTTTGTGCCTATTGGGGAAGTACGAGCGGTTTTATACCGAACACTGGAATTTAATTTATATTGATTTTTTGGTGTATGGGTGTGCGCAGGTTTAATAAAATGTCATATTTGTATTAGTTTTGATCACGTGACTTCATCCCAATCAGAAATTACCTCCAAAATGGCTTATTTCAAAATCATGATTTTTTGCCTCTTAATTTTATAAAGAGTATAGACTTCAAAAATAATGAAAATTTGTGAAAATTTAAAATGAATGATACATGTGCTAATCGATAGAGGGTGTTTGTTTATTAAACAATTATAACATTTTCCCCTTTTTTTGTGCCTATTGGGGAAGTACGAGCGGTTTAATACCGAACACCCGAATTTTATTAATGATGATTTTTTGGTGTATGGGTGTGCGCAGGTTTAATAAAATGTCATATTTGTATTAGTTTTGATCACGTGACTTCATCCCAATCAGAAATGGCCTCCAAAATGGCGTATTTCAAAATCATGATTTTTCCCTTCTTAATTTTATAAAGACTATAGACTTCAAAAATGATGAAAATTTGTGAAAATTTAAAATGAATTATACATGTGCTAATCGATAGAGGGTGTTTGTTTATTAAACAATTATAACATTTTCCCCTTCTTTTGTGCTTATTGGGGAAGTACGAGCGGTTTAATACCGAACACCCGAATTTTATTAATGATGATTTTTTGGTGTATGAGTGTGCGCAGGTTTAATAAAATGGTATATTTGTATTAGTTTTGATCACGTGACTTCATCCCAATCAGAAATTTCCTCCAAAATGGCGTATTTCAAAATCATGATTTTTCGCCTCTTAATTTTATAAAGAGTATAGACTTCAAAAACAATGAAAATTTGTGAAAATTTAAAATTAATTAAACATGTGCTAATCGATAGAGGGTGTTTGTTTATTAAAGAATTATAACATTTTTCCCTTCTTTTGTGCCTATTGGGAAAGTACGAGCGGTTTAATACCGAACACTGGATATTTAATAAATATTGATTTTTAGGCGTTTGGTAGTCCTTTGCATAACGAGAATGACGGTATAAAATTTGGGTCAAAGGATGACATATATCAAATGAAAGCTTGAGACGAGTACTTTTCAGAAAACTATGATATACCTCTGGCAAATCCAGCTTTCTATGTCAAAACTAGGGTCAAAGGTCAAATTTGTAATTTTTTTAATAATTTTTAATTAAATAATGAAAAATGTTTGCAAGTTTAATCATACACTTTTAGTAAGGTAAATGTATTATGTTTCTTAAAAAAAATTAAATTACCAATTTAGCCTTTTTTGATCTTAATCGAGGTCAATTTCCTCAAAATGGGTAATTTTTTTAAATTTTCTTCGATTTATTGGCCAATATTCATTATATCAACGTGCTTACTCATAAATACGTTAAAATGAATAGTTCTTATTGTTATCACATTGTTTTCACGGTATTCATACAAAATGGCGGTCAAAGGTCAATAGGTTAGTATCGTCAAACTAGGTCTAGTAACTAAAATATTACTTGTGGGTAGTCTAAAGACGCAGAATTTTAACTGCAATTACAATAACGAATAACAATATAATGTTTTAATCGTAAGAGAATGTAATTATCATATAACTTATATAAACTACTTAAGATTGTTACTGAATTTCTAATTAATGTCCTCAGCCATTAGGGTATTCTTGAATGGGTGTGCAACCGCAACAAAATACATTTTTAGAAAAGAGCATGACCATGCTGAGATACGTGATATGATAGTATAATATGATATCTGTCCTAGCAGTCACTGTCTAGTCGTCAAATTAATCAAAATTGAAGTCAAAATCACTCAAAATTGAAGACGCCTTCTGATTCACTGGAATTCTCATGCTGGGTACCGATATTTGGACAGTCCTTCAGCTTACACGCGTGGGTACACTTCAGCTGATTGGCCAAACACTCATAGGTCGGCATCTTGCAAACACGGCAACAGTTACAGGCTAGGAGATCTATAACGGTCAAAGGTACTGGAGTTCCAATCATCCACTCGTTGCTCAGATCTCCTTCTGCCGTGGTTTTCCATCCATAGCCACACAGATCAGGAACATCAGGGTTGGCTTCCAAGCAACGTATCAATAGATCGTGTTTGGTTGATAACTCACAGTCGCAGGATACGAAGCAGTAAGCAATCGTTACAAGGTGGTAGCTGATTAGACTTCGTATCATCACACTTCTAAAAAGCCCGTAGCGCAGCAGGTTGACGCATGACAGAGTCGTGGTCAAAGAGCAGAGTTTACAGGCAAACTCTTCGAGTTTTTTTGATGACATCGATAGAAACTCTCCAGTCCTGACCCATCTTGCTTAGCTTGACACAGAAATGCGAGTTTTTTCTCATGATATTCAAAGTTCTCTTTTCCCCTTTACCACTGAATGAGCTCACTCAGGTTGGAACTCATAGTCGTCCCCTACACCTATAGATGCGCCCGTTGTTAACAAGGTAACAGTTTCATGCATGTCATTTTCCATATAGAAAACATATCCATAGCAACATTGGGTGCCTCTAGGTGAAGTGGCCGACTATGAATTCCAACCTTTGTCACAACCAGTGCATGGAGGTCAGGGAGGGTATGACATACTTCGAATCCCAACAGTGTTTACACATCTTCGAAGTGTGTTTGATTTTTGGTAGTCAAGCGTCAACCAGCTGCCCTACGAGCATTTTAAAAGTAAATGTGATGATATTAAGTCTAATCAGCTACCACCTTGAAACGATTGTCTACTGCTTCAAATCCTGCGGCTGCGAGCTAACCACCAAACAGCGGTCTGGATACGTTGTTTGGACGCCAACCCTGATGTTCCTGATCCGCGTGGCTATGGATGGGAAACCACGGCAGAAGGAGATCTGAGCAACGAGTGGATGATTGGAACTCCAGTACCTTTGACCGTTATGGATCTCCTAGCCTGTAACTGTTGCCGTGTTTGCAAGACGCCGACATGTGAGTGTTTGGCTAATCAATAAAAGTGTACCCACGCTTGTAAGCTGAAGGATTGTACAAATACCAGTACCAGTACCAGTAGCCAGCATGAGAATACCAGTGAGTCAGAAGGTGATTAATCTGACAACTTGGACAGTGACTGCTAAGGTAGATATAACATAATACTAGTATCATATCACGTATCTCAGCATGGTCATGCTCTTTTCTAAAAATGTATTTTGTTGCAGTTGCACACCCATTTAAGAATACCCTGATGTCTGAGGACATTAATTAGAAATTCAGTAACAATCTTAAGTAGTTTATAAGTTATATGATGATTACATTCTCTTACGATTAAAACATGATATTATTATTCGAAATTGTAATTGCAGTTAAAATTCTGCGTCTTTAGAGTACCCACAAGTAATATTTTAGTTACTAGACCTATAGTTTGACGATACTTACCTATTGACCTTTGACCGCCATTTTGAATGAATACCGTGAAAACAATGTGATAACAATAAGAACTATTCATTTTAACGTATTTATGAGTAAGTACGTTGATATAATGAATATTGGCCAAAAAATCGAAGAAAATTTTAGAAATTACCCATTTTGAGGAAATTGACCCCAATCAAGGTCAAAAAAGATAAAGGGGTAATTAAATTTTTTTTTTAAATAATTATTATACATTTATCTTACTAAAAGAGTATTTTTAAACTTGCAAACATTTTTCGTTATTAAATTAAAAATTATTTAAAAAATTACAAATTTGACCTTTGTCCCTGGTTTTGACATAAAAAGCTGGATTTGCCAGAGGTATATCATGGTTTTTTGAAAAGTACTCATCTCAAGCTTTCATTTGATATATGTCATCCTTTGACCCAAATTTTATACCGACCAGGCCTTTTTCGAGCGTTATGCAAAGGACTAGTGTGCACTGCACAGGTTTAATAAAATGGTATATTTGTATTACTTTTGATCGCGTGACTGCATCCCAATCAGAAATTACCTCCAAAATGGCGTATTTCAAAATCATGATATTCGTCTCGTAATTTTATGAAGACTATAGACTTCAAAAATGATGAAAATTTGTAAAAATTCGAAAAAAATGATACACGTGCTAATCAAAAGAGGGTGTTTGTTTAAGAATAATAACATTTTCCCCTTCTTTTGTGACTATTGGGGAAGTACGAGCGGTTTTATACCGAATACTGGAATTTAATAAATATTGATTTTTTGGTGTATGGGTGTGCGCGGGTTTAATAATATGGTATATTTGTATTATTTTTGATCACGTGACTACATCCCAATCAGAAATTACCTCTAAAATGGCATATTTCAAAATCATGATTTTTTGCCTCTTAATTTTATAGAGACTATCCCTAGACTTCAAAAATGATGAAAATTTGTGAAAATTTAAAATGAATGATACATGTGGTAATCGATAGAAGGTGTTTGTTTATTAAAGAATTATAACATTTTCCTCTTCTTTTGTGCCTATTGGGGAAGTACGAGCGGTTTAATACCGAACACTGGAATTTAATAAATATTGATTTTTTGGTGTGTGGGTGTATGCAGGTTTAATAAAATTGTATATTTGTATAATTTTTGATCACGTGACTACATCCGAAAATTGCCTCCAAAATGGCGTATTTCAAAACCATGATTTTTCGCCTCTTAAATTTCTTTTAATTCAAAATTTTGTAATTCAAATAAAAGTTTGTAGGGCCCCTTGAATTTGAATTGCTGTAGTAATATGTTCTTACAGGAGTAACTTTCCATTTCTACTTTACCTAACAAAATTCAAGCTAACGCTTATGAGATAATTTACTAAACCAAAACAAATTTATTAAGAATTTATTATCCTGTATAGTAGTGATCTTTAGCTTACAATTTACAATTTTAAGCCTTTAATACATTCTTAACTTAAATATATTACCTAACCATACTCTTGTAGAAATAGTCATGTGTAATTAATAAATATGCTTGATTTGATAGAAGGCCTATTGGCTGGATAGTGATTTAGTTGGGGGAAAAAGAGAAAAGGAGACCAACAGCTTACCTGAAAGTACGTGGGTGGCTGCGAGAGCCGTAGATAACATGAATATAGACATAAAACTGTTGAACTTTTCGGTCCATGTGGCCTTGGTCACCGACCGTTGAAGGAGATGGCTAACGACTAAAACTATTTAAACTACTATTTTATTTACACTTATATTTACAAGGCACTGCTGGGGGTTGAGGTGGTGGTGTGGGAGAAGGGAGAGGCCTACGGAGTAGGTGGCCTTGGCCTACCTTAGGTTGAGGTTGGGTTTTTGGCGCGAGCTGGTGACGATTTGATGCGCCAATTCCCATTGCAGGAGGGGGGTTATGACCTTACTACCCTTGTGGTGTTGCAGTCATTAAACACCTTGTTGTAAATGCCTGCGTGTTGGGCCACACCTCGGGACCTCGTAGTTAGGCACATCCCAGACAGGAAACAAGAGACGCTGCCACCTCGTGGATCACACCCTTGCCGTAGACCACGCTGTAAGACCTGCACCATTCACCCTTCTACTACAACTTTTAATGCTCGAGCCACTGGAAAATCATACCCCATCACACAACAACTGCACCACTACCAACCTCATCTACCAATTACAATGCCAGCTATGCCCTGCCAAGTACATAGGCCTAACCACAAACTCGCTAAGTACCAGGATCAATGGGCATAGACGGGACACAGCCAAAAAGCTCGACTTAAAAGCCGTGGCCCAACACGCAGGCATTCACAACAAGGGGTTTAATGACTGCTACACCACAATTGGGTAGTAAGGTCATTACCCCCCTCCTGCAATGAGGAACGCCTAAGGCAATGGGAATTTTGGCGCATCAAATTGTCACCAACTCGCTACAAAAATCCAACCTTAACCTAGGGTAGGCCTAGGCCACCTACTCCTTAGACCCCTCCCTCCTCCCACACCCCCACCTCAACCCCCAGCAGCGCCTTGTAAATACTGTATAAGTGTAAATATTAGTCGTTAGCCATCTCCTTCAACGGTCCATGACCAAGGCCACTTAGGCCGAAACGTTCTACAGTTTTTATGTATACATTCATGTTATCTACAACTCTCGCAGCCACCCACGTACTTGCAGGTAAGCTGTTGGTCTCCTTTCCTCTTTTTCCCCTAATTAAGAAATATGTTATTTACTCACTATCACTATCAGGTCCAGGATAAGTTTCGCAGCAGTGATTCTCAATATAGTTTTTCATTTTCATTTTTCCCATTACATAAAAAAGCATTTTTCCTGTGTCCAATAGGGTCAAATTTAAATTGCTAGCTACAATTTTTACAAAGTTTACAAAAAATTTCAAAATCCAATGAATGCTCTAAATTTTCAAATGATGAAAGTTATGATATAAATAAACTAAACTCAGTCAACTGTTAACGAAAGGGTTGAGCTAACCATACTGAGTGTTCTATTCATAATGAGCTCAGGCAAGTGTCCCCAACATCTACCACTAAATGATCGCATATTTACGGTTTGAGGTTAAATTTGCTTTCCTCTGTTGTACAAACAGTCAAACAATGATGCACACAAACTTGGGGCATATGCCTATAGTAGTTACCTAGTAGTACTAGAAGTAGAAACTTTATTTAGTGGTTAACTTATTTCTGACTTTAGTTGTGTTATGCGTCTTTTAAGACCCTAAGATAATGTATAATGTAAAATAATAAACATTGATTGCCATGTTTTCAGGGGATATGCTTTACAAAATACAATGGGGGATTTCAAAAGTAATTGAAAGCGGTTTACACTCACCCGCATGTACAGCCTTTCCTCCATGTTAGCACCTGCCCTCTCTGTGCTGTTGTTGTGGTTGTAGTAACACCTTCGTTGTCTTGTCCTGTTGTGGTTGTAGTAACACCTTCGTTGTCTTGTCCTGTTGTGGTTGTAGTAACACCTTCGTTGTCTTGTCCTGTTGTGGTTGTAGTAACACCTTCGTTGTCTTGTCCTGTTGTGGTTGTATTAACACTGAGTGCTCGTCGTCTTGCAGCGAAGATAAGGGATGTGACGGCAGCGATCCTAGTGCACGGGAAAGAAACAGGACACAACATTAGCAAAGCCAAGTGGAACTTTACTTTAGTTAAAAACTCTCTGGTACTTATCATACTTGACACCTTATCAATCGAATAAAGAAATAGTTTACACTCCAAGCAAACGAAATTGTGACAATACAAATGTCAACTATTGTCATGGAATAAACTTCTTTTCATTCAAGCAGTAAATTCAATTTATATTTGAATGAATCTATATTTTATGGTTTCTACTTTCTACTTTAGGCCTATAGTTTATATAGGCCTAATTGAAAAGTTTCTTCAAACAGTTTTTGCTCAACATGCTTTTCAGCCCTTTAAGTTCCTGATATCATGATTCTATTATTCGTACATCTTGATTTTTCGGCTCAAAATTCTACAAAGACTAGACTACAAAAATGATAAAAATTTTAAATGAATGATGCATGTATAATACATCACATCTATGATGGGGGATGTTTATTTATTGAAGAATAATAACATTTTCCCCTTCTTTTGTGGTTATTGGGAAAGTAAGAGCAGTTTAATACCAGACACAGCAATTTTAAAATTTTTGATTTGTCCCCTGGGTAGTGTTTGCAAGGGTGATAAAATGGTTAAATTTGTATTATTTTTGACTACATGATCCATCCTAGAAGCAAAAATATCTAAAATGTGGCTAATTTCTAAATCTTGATTTTTTGCATCAAAAACAAATTTTATAAAGACTAGACTTCAAAAATGATAAAAATTTCAAATAAATGATACACGTATAATCCATCACATCTATGGTAGGGGATATATTTTTATTGAATAATAATAACATTTTCCCCTTCTTTTGTGGTTATTGGAAAAGGAAGAGCAGTTTAATAAAGGCTGGTCCTGGGTCCACACAGATTTTTAAGACATACGATTTAAGGTTTAACGCGTAGTCGTAAAGTTGGATCATAGGAAACACGTACTGGCGTTCACACAAAGTTTTAGTTTTAAGACGTTGTTTTCATTGTTGTTTTATAAACAACATCTTAAAACCTTATGCATTATGTCTTCAAAATCTGTGTGGACCAGCCTTAACAGACACAGCAATTATTTTAAAATTATTGATTTGTAGGGGGAAGGGTGTATGCATATGTAATAAAATGGTTACATTTGTACATTATTTTTGACTACATACTCCATCCCAAGCAAACAATATCTAAAATGTGGCTCATTTCTAAATCTTGATATTTTGCATCAAAAACAAAATTTTATAGGCACCGAGTTTGGCCACTGAGGGCGCTAGTGAAAACGAATGAAGCGCTCAAAGTGGCAATGTCGCGCAACTACCTGATGAAGCAGCGTCTTATCTTCCTACAGCAATAATGGCAAATTGTGAAAATTGTTAAATTAAATATGGCTTTTAAAATTTTTGGGCAGATTACGAATTCCATCAGTAAATCTTAAAAAGGTACGTCGCCATTTTAATCAGGACATGTTTTAGACGTACAAACAACAAATAACACACAACTAACACAAACAAAACAAGACAATAAAAAACAAAAAAAAACTTCAAAACAAAATAAATACACATCAACAAGAAAAAAAAAAAAAAACACAAATATCCAGCACTATGTATTTGCAAACTGCAACCGCAGAGTGAAATCTTCACCAGTTAGTTGCTAAATTTGGCCACATATAGCACTGTATACTAACACTCGGTGCTTATAGACTATAGAGACTAGACTTCAAAAATGATCAAAATTTGAAATGAATGATACATGTATAATTCAACACACCCATGATAGAAGATGTTTATTTATTGAAGAATAATAACATTTCCCCCCTTTTTGGTGGTTATTGGGGGAGTACAGTACTGTACAAGGAGTTAATACCAGACACTGTAATTTTAACTACAGAAGACCTATATTGATTGGCAAGCGTTTAGGTCTATGTACATAATAAAATGGTATTCTACTTCAGTATTGTTTGAAACTACAATACGTGACTGAAAAATAATCAACCTTTGCAATGTTTGGTACATATTATTCAACACACCTATATAATGGAGTATGTTTATTTAATAAAGAATAATAGTTAATTAGAAAATTAAGCCTTCTCTGTTGCTGTGATGGGGGATACATACTGAACTACAGTAATTACTTATTAGTATCACGTTTATATTATAAGGAAACTTGAATCTAAGTTTATGGTTAGGTTTACACTTCATATATATTTTTTATACTGTATTATCATTTTGAACATATCAGTTTGCATACTTGGGGAAGTTCCTTTTTAAAGGGAACTTTTATTCATCATCAATCTTAAAAGGTACTATTAAAAAGTTCAAGTTCCTTTTTCCTTTTTATAACTTTATACTTAAAAGATCAAGTTCATCAAAAAAAGGAACTATGTTCCTTTAAAAAGTTCCTTTTAATTTTAATTGTTTTAAATTAAACACACAGTCATTGATTTTTAAGATTGCATTATTAGTTGTATAGGAAGAACTACGAGTATTTATACGATGATGCTTAAATTAATTATTACAACACTTAAAGAGGAAGAAAATTGCATCATTTAACATCAAATTTTGAGTATGTCAGCGAGTTACAACATGAGGAAATACTGTACGTGCAGTCAGGTCATAGTCTTAGTGCTTGGCGGCAGGAGGCATAACTACTATTGAAAAATACTGGACCAAAATAGTATTGGAATATGAATCATAATGGCGGCAAAGCAGATTTGTTTATTGGCATTGAGGACAGAAGACTTGATTAGTGGCGCTGAATGGAAAAATAAACGACTTAGCCGTACAGGGAACGTTTCAAAGCTTTCTCAAATAAAAGTTCCTTTGTGAAGAATGTTATAGTTTACTATTTAGCTAACAAGACCGCTCCGCTGCCTTGAGCCGCTGCTGGCTGTCACGTTTGGGCAGGTCACTTCTTGGAAAACTCGACTTTTTTGGAAATTGTCACTTTTTTTTTTTTTTTTTTTTTGGTGTCACTTTTTGGAAAACTTTTCAGTTGGAAAAAAGAAAAAAAAAATTTGAAAAAAAAAGTCGAAAAAAAATGTCGAAAAATTTTAAAGTGATGGAAAAATGTTCGAGCTTTTCTATGTACATTTCACGTCAAAGTGTCGTAGATACTTATGTAAAGAAAGAAACTTAAAAGTTGTGTGATTCTGAAAAATGAAAAAAAAAATTCATGTTGAAAAATTTCTAAGTGTTTGAAAAATTTTCAAGTAGCCCACTTTTTGGAAAACTTGAAAAAAGTTGAAAAAATGAAAAAATTAAAATTTTGGTAAAAAATTATTTTCATGTTGAAATTTTTAAGTGATGGAAAAATTTTCGAGTTTTTCTATGTACATGTCACGGTAATTGGTCGTAGATACTTATGTAAAGAAGAAACTTGAAAATTGTGTGATTCTAAAAAAAGAAAAAAAAATTTCATGTTTCAAAATTTCTAAGTGTTTGAAAAATTTTCAAGTACCCCATTTTTTGGAAAACTTGAAAAAACTTGAAAAAATGAAAAAATTAAAATTTTGGTAAAAAATTATTTTCATGTTGAAATATTTTAAAGTGTTAGAAAATTTTTCGAGTTCTACAATCCGCACGTTCAAAAGCTTCCCGGTACGTCCCGGTAAGTGTGTCGTCAATAATATGCACATGTACAGAAAGGTAAAGAAACGCACTTTTCGATGATACCAAAATGGGCTGTTCGATTTCATAACGGGACATACCAGGGCCGTTCAAAGCTGAAATTTAAGTAATCAAAATTACACATCTAACCAATGACGCTAAAAAATAACAAAACCGGTACGTTACAGGTACGTCCGGGTACCTTAAATATGTCAACCACACCTTCGGATACCCACGAAACGGAAAATCAAAAATAACAAAAAATTCTAACATGGTTTTTTACGACATTAAAAAATTCTCATAGACAAATTCCCGCAAAAACACGGGCGGATGAAATCCGTTAAAGCATCATAACTCGGACATCCGTAAAGTCTAATTTTTGATAGTAACGTTTTCCAATAGACAAATGTCCAATTATTAATACTAAACACAACAATGTATTAGATGGCATTTAAAACACACTTTTAATATACAAAAACAAACATTTTGTATTCGTGTTTGCAGATCGCCGTGAAAAGTGCTTTGCGCGAACGTCTGTCATTCGGTTAGAGGGTGATTTTTTGAAAATGTTCTTTTATGCCCCTGTACGGGCAAGCTTTGAGCATCGGCCTAAAGAAAAAAAACCCATTTTGAAAGTACCAACTTGACGCAAAAAAATCACGACCGAAGCCGTGTCGTAAAAATGGAAAAGTGCCCATAACTAAGGAACCGGGGCGAAATTCAAAAATCGCTTCGTTAATAATCAAGTTTTGTGGTTACTTTTTAAAATGAAAAAATCGAGAAAGTTTTTGATTCAAAACTGTGGAAAAAAAGCCTTCCCCGCGCTTTTTAAAAACACACTTTACCAAATGTACACAATTTGATTGGCGAAAGTTCCGGGACGAATCCAAAATGTTTCAAAACCCAATTACCCAAAGGGTAAGCGCCGGTAACAAAACAAACCAGAATGTTATATCTCGTTTGGTTCGACGGGCAGAGCCGTTTGAATGTGACACATTAAACGGGTACCAAATCCGTCAAATCGAGACGTCGAACATTGTTCGTGTTTGGGTGCCCGTAACTTTTGAACGGGACACTTTATACGAAAACCTTTCATTACAAAAAGATGCTCCATTCAATTTTAATCATACTTAAAAAGTGAAATAAATCCTCAAAAAATAATTACTATTTTTTACAATTTTTACCGCACTTGGACATGGCCAAATACGCACACTTTGCGACATTAAACTCGTCGGGGTTTGAAAAGGGGTTGACGCACAGGGTCGAAAAAAATACCCACGTGAAGAGAAAGGCCAGGCGGTCAATTCTGTAGCGACAGATGTGGGAAAATGGTCGCGTGCGTGGGCGTACCGAGGGTTTTGGGGGTAGCGGAATGGCCGCGCGAGCTCGAGCGCGGGGACTACCGAAAGATAATATATAGATAATACTCAGACATACTCTTGACTAAAACTCTAGACCCCATCAATGTAAACGAGTATTTTAATTCCTAACCACTAGCTCACTGGATCTGTAGCAATTTTATCCCTCCACTCCACTAAGGAAGTATAAGTAAGTGGTGTAGTTACTCACCGAGCACACTAGAGACGACTGCGTAGGCCTACTTAGTAGAATCTCTCGAGGTAAGCTGGATGTCTTCGATGGCGATTGCAGAGTTGTCGATGGGAGTGGATCTGATACTTGAGAGGGAGGTGTGGAAAGAGACCGCACACACCAGTGTTATCTTCAATGCTGCCTGGAAGAAAAATACAACAGAGTTCAAATATGTTGGGAGCTTGAGTAAATATAACATTGACAGCATGTTAGAAATGTATACCGGAACAATGAATGAGTTCACAATGTTCTTTTTACATTGGAGACACCCCCCTTCCCCCATCTGGAAGCCTCTACCACTTATGCTCCCCTCCCCCCCCCCCCTTTATCTTGTCTCCGCCAAACCAAACAAAGCAATCATCTGACTTATCTCAAGTTACATTTAAGAAGAAAAACGTAGGTTATACCTTCGTATTTAGCTACTCTTGACAAGAAATTTATAGACCCCATCAATGTAAACAAGTAGTATTTCAATCCCTAACCACTAGCCCACCTGATCTGTAGCTTTTCCCTACACTGCACTAAGGAAGTGTACACGTACTACGTAGTGCCTGCATTATGTGCCCCCTACATACCAAACTAAAGAATATTGAAAGGTAGTTTACTCACCAAAACAGTCTATAAAGATGACTGCGTGGTAGAATCTCTCGAGGTAAGCTGGATCTCTTTGATGCCACTTGTAGTTGTCGTTAACACGAGCTGGCTTGATACTTGTGGGAGGTGTGGAAACAGAGATGCATTATGCAGGCGTACACACCAGCGTTATCTTCAATGCTGTCTGGAAACAAAAATACAGAGTAAAAATAAGTTGGGAGCATGAAAAAATTTCTTTCCTAACTAGAATACAGCCACATGCATTGGTGCTGCTTTTGAATTTGGTAAGTTAAAGTTGTGTTGTGCATCATGTAATATATGCAGCTTATTGTCTCACCAATCACATGAACTAACAACTATCTACGTGCATGATGGTCGGGTAGACCAACTGTGGGCATATGAAATGATGATATTTATTTTATATGCACTTACAGAAAGTCACAAAATCAATGCCTAGATTGCCATGGAAATAGAGTGCTTCAATCAGCTATGTAATGGAAGTTGCATGATCAAAATAAACATTCATAAATGCATTTCATTTATAATTTTAAAATTTTGAAAGACTAGGGTAGCAAAGTACCCTACACTAAACTTTGGCTTGGATAAGTCGTATTTGCTGAAGGCAATCTTTAAAAAAAAATGCACTAATGGCAACGTTGTGATCATTTACCACTGAATTTGGAAAGGCAAACAAGTATCCCACACATTAGCTTCAAACAGTCAATAATTTGACTTATTTTTTTTTAAATTTTGGAATACATAGTTAAAGTTGTTAAACTCACCGAAATACTACAGATGCTAAAAATCTTGCAAAGCCGCACGTGATTGCGTAGAAGGTCTCGAGGTAAGCTAGATGTCTGCGACATGGGTTGAGCTGGTAGTACGACAAGTGCAGAAGTCAGCACTAGTCCAGACGATGGGTTGCGTAGCTCTTGGCTAGAGCAGACGTTCGATGTTTTCCGAGAACAGAAACACGAGACATTAGAAATCGATAACCCTCAATGAACTATGATAATATTTCTAGCGCATGTTGAAATTTTGCTTAACATTTGGCTTTCAATTGGGTCTTAATAAAAAATTACTTCCCACTCTCGAAATATTAATTTGGGGACTTATTTGTTCTACTTATCCTATTTATACACTGCTTTAACAAGTAAAATAATTTCATTTATTAAGGCACTTATTTTTCTAACTTCTCACAAGCATACTTAAATTTACCACTGTAGAATTAGCTTAGTCAATACCAAAAAGAAATTTGAGAACTGGATAAAATTGAAACTGTAAGCAAAGAATAGCAGGGAGTTTAAATTAAATGTGAAACCAAAAGTTTAATTTGAGAAATATAAAATAATTGCAATACAACTGTGTAAGCTTACGGCATGTTGTATGACGTCATGGGCGTGATGTCGAGAAGGGCGCGGGGGGGGGGGGGGGGCAGCCGATGTGGACTCTGGCCACGATGACGAGACAGCTAGACGAGTCACCTCTCAACCAGACTAGCTGTAAACATGAAGAGAATCAACATATATTATAGGCACGCGAGCATTGCAAGGAAAATACCAGCAAATAGCATGCATGCCCAGTTTTCACATAATCGTGCAGAGAGATTTATCGAGACGAGAGCGCGGGGAGGTTGAATGGAAAATGGTCCCGATACATGCACGTAGTCTAATCCTCTCGAATAGGACTATGAAAGACAGTTCAAAGGTTCCTGTCGACGAACCCAAGCTTTTAGAGACGGGAGTTCTGTTCTGCAGTATTTTCTATGCAGTATTGTCCTCCTTTATAACTTTATAAGCCTGTTTTATAACTGAGTAGATAGGCATTGAATAAATAAACGAGCGAGCAACGAAAGTATTGGAGACTTCGAACCAGACAAAACTTGCATCATCCACTCACTACTAACTTCGGCGTTTAAAAATACGGGTACCTTGTCTAGCCCCCCCCCCCCCCCCCCCCCATAGAAATTCAACCCACGACGCGCGACTAGCTACTATGGTGCATACCCGCGCCCAAGCCCTTCCATTGGGGGGGGGGGGGCGAGGGGGCGGGGGTATTTGATTCCCGGGTAATAAACCTTGAATCATTCAAACTCTGTGCAAACTGCAAAAATGACAAAAAGCAACACATCAAAAAAAAACTTAGTGCATTAATATAAAAATAAAATCTCAATTGGATCGATTTGGTAAGAACAATAAGAGATAAAGAACCTCGTTACTGGGGAAAACCAAAAACGTAAGTCTCGATTGTCTGGGAATAGAATATGCGACCTCTTGAATTAGAGCTCCGAGCGACTGCAATGACTCACTATTCAGTACTATTCACGTACGATATGAACTCGGAACACAACAAAGAGGAACTTGCCGCGAGATCTACGCGTTCACGAACAGTAAACAAGAACAAACATACAAAGGAGTACAAACTGTGTATTCTAATTATTGAATCTTTATTGAAATAGTAACTCATTCTCCTAAATGGTTATTTCTGTATTATAGCTTAATACGAAATCGATCACGGTAGTATCAATAAACTTAGAACATTATTACATCATTTAATTGATATTTTACGACGTACGCGATAAGTCATTGTCAGCCTAATCAGATCCATCGCCGGAGTTCAGTTAAAGGGTTGGTAAGAGGGCCGGTATGAGAGTGTCAAGATAGACAGGAAGTGGGCAAGACCACAATAAACGAGCCAAGTGAAGGGAGAGGTTCCGGTCACCACGAGGGACCTACCGCGACCAGGTGACGATAATCCGACAACAACGGCAGCTTTACAGCATTACAAATACAGCAATTATACCATCTAGAACATCCATATCTAGAATTATCAGAAAATATTGTTTTGACGCGTATAACAAAGTATAACGATAATACAAAGACAACCGCGTCACAAAATGAAAGAAAAGCATACTGAGAGGATGAGGAAAGATTGCAAGATTGCTTGGACATAGCTAACGGACAAAGAAATTAAAATCGATGGTCTCTGAAATTATCATATTTCGTGAAATATTCATTACAATAATTGCTAAAACCGCGCTGCGTGCGTATATATAGATTAAAAAAGCAATAATATTGAATGGATTTGGCAAGATTACACATGAAACGGCGAACAATATATGGGACCCAAACAAGTAAGATAGTCAGGTACTGTAAATATCAATTTTGAATAAAAATATTCGGTACAATTGTTTAAATTTACTGTGGTGCATTTATGTCATGTTCTAATAACCAATAATATTTAATTAATTGAGCAATATTACACAGAAATAGCGAACAATGAAACACAATTATGTAATGCTGAGGCTTACCTGATGTGTTGACTCCACGAAATGTGAACAGCGAATGAGATCACCTCTAGTTACGTCACCTGCCGACCGGACTGTGTGATGAATTTGGCAAGATTACACATGAAACGGCGAACAACCGGTTTATCACGAGATCAGAACGAGGTATTGATTATTATACTTCAGCAGGGCCTAACCTCCTACCTTATGCTACGAACGAAGCTAATCGAGACGATGATGGCAGCACGCAGCCTACTCCTGGCTATCTCGATACATTATAGTATAGAAAGTTTTAAAAAATTACCCATTTACAAAGTTTACGAAGGTATGAATTCGATTCGGACAGTAGAATATTGGACATTCCTTCCCATACGCATCCCATCAGTGTTGAGTAGGAACTTTTTAAAAGGAAAACGTTCCTTTCTCGGGAATTTTTAAAAGTTCCTAAAATTCGGTGAACAACTTAAAAAATATCGAAACGTCCCTTTCATTTCATAAGGTATTTATTAAAACCGCCAATCGGCCATTCCAGCTACGTTTGAAAAAGAGTTACTAATTTCAGGGAATCGGAATTT
This sequence comes from Isoperla grammatica, assembly GCA_945910005.1. NCBI lineage: Eukaryota > Metazoa > Arthropoda > Insecta > Plecoptera > Perlodidae > Isoperla > Isoperla grammatica. The sequence goes on from OX246740.1 coordinate 50,184,572, forward strand.
AAAAATTCCTTCCATTTTTCGAGAAGTAGACTATATAAAAACCGCCATTCCCACTAAATTTTGTTTCTTCATCATTCTGAGCGGATATCAACGTACGTATCATTACATATAGTGACATATTAATTTGTCACTTTTAGATCACGTTGCCAGTAGGCCCTACCTCATGGATCAACGTGTCTACGATACGCGGGTAAAAACCTCGTAAATCCCATTATTTTTCCGCAAAAGGAACTCTTAATATTCCAGGAACGCAACAAATCACTGAGTCTATTTCCGCCCGGACGTAGCAGGTTACGTTCGCGCGAAATGTTTAAATAACAGTTATCTTCGGTTGTGTTTGTTGTAAATTGAGCGATTGCCCCATTTCCGACAGTGGACGTTCCCCAGTTGCCCGACGTCCCTAGCTCTACGATATATGTTTTTGAAAAAGCAAACTGGATCTTCTTTACGTGTAGAACATTCCAACTCGAGGATCGTTTGAGATTTTCAGGGCTGGCACCACTAGACGCGAGTAACCGTTTTTAACTACTTTCTCGGGCACGTCGTTATTTCTTACGTTTTTCACACTTTTCCGTCAGTCCTCCCGCAAAATGCTTCGTGAAGAGTGAGGTCACTGGCATTCCTACAGTCGTCAAATTGAAAAGACCGCCACGCCACAAACATGCGTTCTCGTGGACGGACGCATCACCAACTCCAAAGGCTGTGAGAATTAAAGCGCGGGATTTTGAAATTTAAAGACAACCCAGAACACACTAGGCCTAGATGCATTCTGGTGGCAAGAAAATTAACTACTATAGTTGAGAAACTGTAAGAATGACGGCCCCCTCCTTATCCCCTCCACTGCTACACGACCCCCCTCAACTCCATGAAACAACAACCTGAACAACTGAATTCGTACAGTTTCTCAACTTTATGAGGAGTCGAGCTGTCGATTGTTCATTGTTGTTCGATTATTAAATCATCAATGGCGATATAAGAAGGTTGCTTAGCAGCACTAGGCCTAGGTATTAGTTTGAGTCCTCAATAATGAGTTTGCCTCAGTTTTATTTTTCTATGGTCCAACTGGAGTCATAAACATTGAAGGAAAAGCAGTTAGTCTACTTGCCAAGCTATAAGCAAGTATTGGTGAAAATATCGTTTTGCACATATCCATGCTTTTATGATTGTAACCATTTTTGATACTGTTCAATGTATAAATATGAAGTCAGTGTTACCAAAGATAAAACTCATCTTACAGGAACATTTTTGAGAACTCAAATAACACGTCACATTGGATTGTAGGCTATTATTTGAAACCATGCTGTAGCAGTGAGCCGATCGTCGCGAGTTCGCCATAATACATGCAGCTGGTGCGGTCCGTTTACTAGCCACACCAAAAACATTTTTTCTCCATTTAGATGGCTATGACAGCAAATCTTGTCGTTTGGCATTTGAAGGATTCGGGGGAAGGTCAAGAATGGACACATATGATAATAATTCAATAGAGATGATGGTAGCCATCAAGTTCATAGCATCATAAGAGTTGGTGCTAGTCATGAGGACGACAAGTTTTGCAGTCATCTATTTAATGTTAATAATGAGAATGTTTCATAATCAATATTCATACTGTACTTTATTTCTATTTCAATTCAATGCTTGTATCATTAATTAGCCACATTAATTGTAAGTGGGGTTTTACACTTTTCATAAACACATAAATTAAAAATGTAATATTCATTTAAAATGAGTTGCAATTGAGTTCACGAATCACATTTAACAGATTTTAAATTACCGGTACTTTATCCCGCCATTGATTCCTGACACGATACCTAAGTTGTAATATAGTCGATTCAGCATCACCAGAACACAGTTTTTCTACCTGTCTAAGCACCCTATAGAGGTCTAATGTTTCCATTTCCAATATTCTAGTGCATTCCCTTAGTAGCCAACGAAACGAGTCTGGCATATCAGGCTCAATTGTGTCTTCGAAGGATTTTTCAGGTTGTCTCGGTCCTATTTCGTACACCCAATAAGCAGAGAACGGGATGTGAAGTGTGAGAGTGCTGCATTCAGATGAAGGCACGGTTCTTTTTCCATCTTCGATTTGTTCATGTTCGCTGGAATATTCCACCTCGCTTGTATGATTGTGGTGGGCGTTTCTATTTATACTGTCATTTAAAATGCTAGTAGGGCCATTTTCCTTTTCCTTCCTTTTTTTCTTCCTTTTTAACGATCGGACATCATTAGTACGATTGTATGTTTTCCTCTTCTTAGCAGTCTTTCCAGACATATCATCAGAAGATTGTTGACTAACTGAATCATTGATTTTAATGCAAATCTTGTGGCCAGAAGGTAACCGAAGGCTTTTGAACATGTTTGTACACCTGTACTCTAGATCCTGATGTACAGGAGACTTCACAATGACGACGTCGACACCCCGACTAGAAGCAAATTCTCTTATCCTGTAAGAATAAAATGTTGACTTATAAAACTAGACAGACCATCATTTTGTTGGTGTTTAGTAGATTTGTCTTCCTCTACACAAGTTATGAGTGAAGCACTTACTGAAGTACCGGTACTTACTTTTTGGGTTGAATAAGAAATTCCAAGGTTGTAGCAGTTTGATCAAAAGTCAGTATGTCCATGTTTGGATGAGAACCACTTATTCCCTTCGATGCACCCTTGTAGGAAAGAATTTTTTCCAGGTAAGAAACTTGAGGTGTGAGTGACGGAGGAAAATCGTAACCCCTTTTTATTTTCTTCCACGTGGGCAATTGCGTGATTGCGTCTGCAATAGAATCGTGTTTTTTTCCTAAAAAAAAAAAACAACAAAAAACGGACATGTACACTGTTCAGCAATGGACTATTCTATATGTCTACAATGCTATTTAAAATGTACATTTTTATTGTGGCCTGAAGAGTTCAAAAGGTTGGTTGATGATTTAAAAGTTAAAAGCAACATGAAGAGATAGTTTTTGGAAAACAGATGAGATAACTGACTCTCAAAATGCTTGAACAATTGGTCGATTATTACTTGTGATTTACTAGACATACTCATACATTACTGCCAACCTACTGTACCAGTGTTCTCACTGGGCGATGCCTGGCAATATTTTGTTGCTGCCCAGTATAATATAGGCTAACTACAACAACAATAAATGAATAGGGCTAAAACTAAAACAAAATATAAAGTATGGGACGTTGTCACCTTCTTCAAGTAACAGTTGTTTAATTTTTTTCAGGGGGGGGGGGGGGGGGAGGAGACTAACAATTTGTTGTATTAGCCTGCTATACTGTACTGATTATCACGATGGTCAATAATCGACTAATGGGCTGGCCAATAAATAAAAGAATTGAAGTTTAAAAGCTACGGTAATAAATAAATACAGTAGGTACGTAAAATCAGTGGGCTTTGATTGATTCACCTCCATGTCTTTTCCCAGATGCTGTTCCAGTGCTTAAAGGGTCGGTGCGGTGCTGGTGATTGAAGACATGACTTGCAACTATTGCTATGGGTTTCACTCACTGCACAACACAATCTGCTTGCACAACACAACTTTTTTCTCTCTTAGAAGAAAAAATACAGATCTGGCAACTTATTAATCGACTACTAATCGATTGCAAACTTATGATCAACAATCAAATAGTAATCAAAAATTGGCGGCGAACCTATTATATACTAATTTTAGTAATTTACTAAAATTACTGTACTACCAAATACTGTGGGCTATTATTATATTGTAGAGTACATATGTGTATTGCTTCCCATACAGATTACATACTTTGCATTTGTATTTACAGTCATCTGCTCAGTCCATTCCTAAGTATAATGTTACCAGTAAGCATAAATTTAAAATTTACTTTCTGTACCGTACTCCTTGGTACAGTATTCATCATCTTCCATAAAACCTAGATACATATTTCATTACATACAAAAATAAATTTGTATTTATGGTCTACACTTGATTACAAAAACCAACTTTCAGTGGGGGACAGTACACAATTATGTGCCTCGTTACTATGAGGGCTACAAAGTAACCATTTACAAAGAGAGTAGGACTATCATATAGATAGGTTGAACTCAATTTCCAAAGTTAAAATTCCCATCCCAAACCAGGAATTGAACCATGGACCTTCTACATTAAAAGCAGGAATAGATGCACAATTCCAAAATTGGATATACTACACTTTACAATATACATGAGCCTAATATTGGATATTTATTTGTTACATACCACTGGTGTACACTTTGGATCGACGAATAAGTTTTCCGGCCGCAACTTGATTTTGAATTTGCTCTTGAGTACAGTAGTGTGCATACGGACCCACCGATGTTGACAAGTCCGTTTCTATCTGAAGCCTAGAACGAACGTGTTTCTGAACGAGTACAGATTTACGCCACTCAATGTAACGAACCCAGTCGTCCCAAACAAACAGTCTCGGTCCCGAGTGATCCTCATCCACATTGTCCATCAAACTGAAACAAAACATAAATGATTCAGCTTACAAGTCCCAAGTAAAACAAGGGACCTTGTTTTATTATAGGGCCTACCTAGTTTTTATTATATTTTGCTCACTAGCTATTAAATTAATCCTCCTGAAAACTTATTTTCCAAGCATTTGATTAATTGTTGTCATTATAAGTAACTTATTAAAGTGGCCAATACATGAGGTAGACCTAATCCCTAATAACAATTTCATAAATCCTGCAAAGTGAGATGTTTTGAACATTTATATTATTTATGGGTCTGTGGGTACTACTTTTTAGGTTTGGGTCAGGTCAGGTAACGAAATAAATAAAAGTAACCAAATAAATATTTAAAAAAGGGAGGGGGGGGGGGGGGGGTTTCGCAATTTTGACACTGAAAATTTTCTGCGGCAAACTCGGTTATACTATGTTCTGTACCGCCGCCGAGCCTACCGAATACCAAGAAACACGCCATCGAATTACCCGTTTATTTGTGCGGCAAACTCGGAGATGCTATGCTCGGTGTGTCCGTCGAGCCCGAGCAGGGTCTTGAGCACGACGATGATGTACGCCATGACGACGGCCTCGTAGCTCATCATCCCGACGCAGCGTTGCACCTGCGTCGCCCCCATCAGCCGCTCTACGTGTTCGCCCATCTCCGTCGGCAGCCGCAGTTCGGCAAGGAAGCGACGGGTGAGCGCGACGAGGTCAGGCGCGGGGAAGCGTTCCACGCCCAGCATGTTGGATATGTGGAACACGCATCGCTGTAGCGACTTGTAACGGAGGTGGTGTTGTTTTTCTATGAACATCGTGTCTGACGCCGTTAACCTCAGTCCTTCGGGTAAGAGACGGGCCTGGCCGAAGTACGACAGGTGACCTTCTTTTATCCATCTGCAGACATAAGACAACAAATCTAAGACATTGTATTTATGAAAGTATATACACTAGATCATTATGTACAGGTGGCAAAGACCCAGTTGACTAAAAGAATTCTGTAGTCATTGTCATTGACTCATAGATAGAGGTGTTTGTTTTTCGCGGACCGCAAAATCGCGAAAAGTGTTGATAAAGAAGGGGGAGATAAACAAAGTGTATATCTGTTGATAGGCACCTTAAAAACGTCAAAATTACACCGCGAAAATTCACGAAATCTGTCAATTTCCAGTCATAACATCGCAATTTGTATTAAAGAGCGAAATAACACGAAATATCGATTGTTTTTAATATATTATAAAAAATTTTTAAAAAAATTAAATTTATTATTACCGTCAAACGTCATTACAACACACTCGTGGGGACCTATTATTTTTTTCATGATGATTTCGTTAAAAAGATCAACGATTAATTTTTGATGAAATTCGACTCCCAGACCCCAAATTACAATTATTAAACAATTATTAAATTACATGAAAATTTATTTTTAATTTAAACATGTTTCTGGTGAAATTTACTGTAGAAAATCTCTCAAAAAGCATAACACCGCCATAACATCGAAATTATTAAATCTATAAACGAAATTTAAGAAAACATAACACCATTTACAAACACCTCTACTCATAGAGCAGTGCTTGTTTCCTTTCTCTTTAGTGTTACGCGGAATATACGTGACCAGGAAAAACCCAAGCTTTGCACATTTTGTTATACAATTTTTTTATAATAAATACACACAGATCACTTTCAGAACTGTTGGTCAGAATGTTCGTGTTCAGGACAAGCTCGTTTTTCAATGTGTCTTACAGAACGTTTGTCGTTTTCTATTAATAACATAAATGCCTTCTTGTAGCAGGTTGAATGACAGGACACTCACCTTATTATGTCGCTGATCTGTATGGTATCTTTTGAAAAGAACACCGATAAGCATAGTACGGCCAAAACCATTTGTTTTGTCAAGACCATGGGATCAAAGCAAAAGGAATGCTTCATTTGATAACAGGCTGTGGCCGCATTCGATGAATTAGATTTAGTCATTTCCATCATTTTTAAGATGGCAGCCCGAGCTCTCACGTTGAATTTAATGCTGTAACATAAATTATATATATATATATATATATATATATATATATTAATGCCCTTATAAACTGAAGTCAATACAACAGATTACAATGATAATTTTAATTTGGTTATCCTGATCAACCTCCCAATTATCTTACGTTATAAAGCAGTGGTATATTTAATTATAAGCCAGTTTTTGTAGTGAGCACAAGAATGGCGATTTTCGTGCCCGTGAGACAACTCAACTTTGACTTTGAGGTTTAACAAATCTCACATAGAGAATTGACGGACCTCGAGATATATATTAATGCCTAATGCTTACAGACAAGAGGTTCATGAATTTTGTGAATGAAGAAAACACCAAAATATAGCCTAGTAGCCTACTGAGAATCTTTATATTTTACAAAATGAGCATTAGTTGATCAATTTTAAACCATAATATGTGTAAACTAAACCACCACCAAACACAAAGATTTGTATAAATCAGCAAATAACACTGAAATACACTTTATTTGCATTTTCAATAACAAAAACATAAAAAAATCAAATCAAAATTGAATATCTTTATTAGTCTATCCAAGTGTAAACACAAGACAGTTTTATACTTTAAGTGATTCAATTAAAGTCCTGAAAAAATAAATGGTAATAGTCCTACAGATCCTATTTAAACCTTTTGACAAGAGACTGGCCATAGATGTGATCATTTTCTATTGGTCGAAGGTCGAAACATTGTTAAACATTGTTGAAACGGCACATTGGCCGCCATGACTCGTGCAGCTTGAAATTCATCCAACCAAAGTCCACTCACGGCGATCCAGCGGACCTTGCTTATCAACAACTGCGCACCAATGTCTATTTGATTGATCAGCTCCGCCTGGCGGACGAGGCTCTAAGTATGTAGCCCGAGTATCTCAAACCAAACATAGCAAGTGAAAATACAGGACAAATTATAAAACTGTCCAAATAGTAAACCTACAGCTTGATTGAATGAATAAAAAGTAAAAACTGAATCATGTTAGTTCAAATACGAAATTTACTACAAAATAAAACCCTCTACTAGTAGAGTAAGTAGGCTATCTACATTACCATTACCCTTAGTAATCCCTTCTAATATTTCCAAAACTACTTACTGGTGGTCAGTCAATGTTTCTGAAGTCTCCGGCCTAATCTTGCCTAAGTTGTGAGCCTTGTTGGAGGTATTAATAATTTTCATTCGTAAATTTATTTCTTTCAGCGAGTCCCGCGAGGAAGCCAATTCTGCCTCGATTAAGTCGTAATCCACATCAAGAAACACTCTCTGCAACAAATATTTTTAGAATAAATAGCTTATTTAAAAAATTAGGTAACGTTTACACGGTGATCAACCTTCCACAAATACTGTACACGTTTTCCACTCGCTTCGTTTAATCTGAACTTGCAATGAGGTGGGTGATACAGCTGGGGTCAGGGGCGAATCTCCTGCCGCCGGAGGTAATTTTGCAACAGGCAAAAAAATATTTTGGCTAGCTGCATTAAATGCCCAAAACATGTTTAGAGGTGATGTCATAAAAAAAAAACACTGTAACGAAAGTCAATTTAGTCAATATTGCATATAGCCCTAGCCTTTGATTAATGACCAAAATGGAACTTTCAGATATAACAAAGTTTATTCGCGATACATCAAAAGTCACTCGCAAGTTGCGAGCTAGTGATTAGAATCTTTGAGGGTTGATGATTTACTTATTTTTATTTATTTAAATAGTGCTTCAGTAGATACATAGTGGTGTACAAGACACCTGTATATTTAGCTTGTCAACTCTCAAAAGAACAATAAATTTATAAATTAAAAAAATTAAACATTTACACATTTAGCAGACATAGGCCTACATGGGTATTACACATAAAAATAAATACATTAATATTCGTTAAATAGAAACAACGATAACACTTTATGACAATCACTGTTTTTGCTAACAAGACTACCAATATAACAAAGAATAATGTCAAAAAAATTCCCCAAAAATGTATTTTTAAACATTTTACAAGTCCCATTATAAGATTTAATTTACAAGTAGGCCTACTGTACATGGTTATATTAAAAACCAGACAAAGGGACTGGAATAGTAGTTTTTACTTTTTAACAGCAATAAACTTGGCGACTTGGTAAGGTGTATGTCAATACATGTATAACAAAAGGTAAACATAGGATACATACTGCTGCAATTCTCAATTTCTTGTCATTTGGAAGTTTATGTTTGTGTGACTCAGAGGTTGATGGCTGCGATTTCAGCATTGTTTTGAGATTTCTCTTCTTTCTTTTTATATGGTCTTGAATTATAGCATAATCTCTGAAACATAAAAATGAAAGGCTAAAGTTACATAGACTATAGTCTCTTTTAAGAAGTTTTTTGGGCCTAATGTACTGAATCATGCAAACTTAGTATTGGTTTCGCTCTTCAGTTGGGTTGGGGTTAGTGTATCTATTTATACTTGAATGCGAGTATTGTTCATCTTCTAATGTAGGCCTAGGCCTATATTATTCTAAAACATATGATGCCTTTATCAGGGTTCTTCGTAAATTAAAATGTATATATTCCAAAGCCAACAATTTCAATACGTAAGGGAGGAGTTGGCTAGCAGTGAGTTAAAAGACTAATATTTAGTACATATGAGCTTAACAGCAAAGCTTACTTGGCATTTTGATGAATCCCAAACTTCGGTAAAAGGTGTTTTGTTTTTGATGTGAATGCGATTTCCAATTTGCTGAGATATTTTGCCCACAGCTGCAAGGTAACCTGCTTTAACTGTGGACGTGCACCCAGAGAAATCAGTTCTTCAACGTAACCTTTGAGCACAAAGTTATGCCCTTCCCATGATGTCCAATTTGTGCCGCTCCCATCTGAAGCAAAAGCAACGAAAAAACAATAGAGTTTATTGGATTGATTGAATTTTTAATGATGGAGAATCTGGATGCAAGACGCACTTCCCTACGTCAGGACTACATAGGCCTAGCGCTTTATTATTATTATTATTATTATTATTATTATTATTTATTTTATAAACACAACAGAATTGCACAATTCCACAAAGTGTGTTTTACACTGCGATCTCCGTCTAGGCTAGGCCTAGTCAAAGGCCAACCTGCTGTGAAGGATGTCACACTTGCATGGAGCCTTTAGTACAATAAACACAAATGAATAGGCCTAGGTATACCTTGGCAAACCAGTTTCACATCATTACTAGAACCTAGTAAATAGGCCTACAAGATGCAGTAGCCTAGGCCTAGGCCCTACCATCCACCCCAGCAGACCCTTACATTTGTGTGGGTGTACGAGAGACCGTGGTCTAGGCCTAGGCCCATCCCTAACTCATGCAAGCGTTTATTTTTATGAGGGTCGCTCTGTTACTTTCCTAGGGGATAACCCTTCATTACCGGTACGTGTAGAAAACATAATCTAACAAAGTTGTCTAGGCCTAGGGCCTAGGTCGAAAGTCTAACCTACCTGTAGCTGAATGTTGCATGACCGGTGAGCGTACATTGAGGCATGCGTTCAAGATCACTTATCAATAATTCCAGTCAAAATAGAAGGTCATTCATTATAAGTTTATGTCAACGAAATTCACTTTACACACGTCAACACGTGGCCGCTGTCAGCCATTTTGGAAATTTCAAAACTTTTGCCAAAGAGCTTAGTAGGAATAGGAACCAACCGTCGCGTAACGTCTTTGGTCGGCTAATTTTTATTGCCACGTGGTCTCAAAACAACAACAACAACGACAGACCCGGCAATTTTGTTTCCCATTTCCGTTTCCTTTTCCGGTATTGAGAAGAAAGCATACACCAAGGCATACACATAGAACATAACCTCATTTTAAGAACTAATACAACGTGGTTTGATATTGAATCAAACCGAATAAAAAGTGGATATGTTTTGCTTAGTACACTAATAATTGATTGAAAATGGTAACTATAAAGCATTAGTTATTCTTGACTGTAATTATTTTTGGTTTTTCCGCGTCAGGAAGATTATTTACTGATAAGACAGCCACGGCTACAATGTGCCTTGGCCTAGGCCTAGCCTAGCTCTCTACCCACATGCTTTTCATAACATGCTCTGGATGTACTAGGCACACTGAAAGTTAAAAAAATTAAATTAAATATTCCTAGATGGATGGTTGTGTCGAGAGTGGTCTGAATTTAAGGTAGACGGCCTAGGCCTATTTATGGTGTTGGGAATTGTTCTGGTGACCTAACCTAGGCTTTAGGCTTAGCAAAAAACGTCGCTGACAATTCATTGATTGTAGCCTAGATTAAATTGTATGGAACTCATTTGTAAACACTTGAACCTACAATGCAACATTGGCCATATGCACAGTCGAGTTAAGTGTAGATTTGTTTATGGTTGGTATGGAATTGTTTTATTACATGCTAGGCCTAGGCCTAGGCCTATAACAAACTCCATAGCAACTAGGCCTAGGCCTAGGCTTATAAACAAATCCTAAACTTAACTCGACTGTGCATCTGGCCTGACGAGATGGTAATAAGAAAGTATTAGCCTAGGTATGTATCCCTAACCATTTTGTAATAATTTTGATTGATGCCTTTGTTTTATTTTCCAGTCTCAACTGTTTGTTTTGTTTGAACATGCAGCAGGCTATGCTCTGTTCAAGATCAAAGAATTCGAAGAGGCTGGAATGCTTTTGCCTCAAGTTGAAGCTTCCGTAACGGACATCTCTCGTTTCAATTCAGTTGTGAAGTTCGTTGGTTTCACGCCATTCAAAACGGCAGCCGTCGCTCTTGAAAATGTGAACAGCATATCGGAAGGCATTCTACCCGATGATTTGAAACTGTTTTTGGAAACCTTTTTGCCAGCACCAGGAAAAAAATCCAAAGTAACTTTGGGAGTTGGTGATCCAAAACTGGGCGCAAGTATTTCTGAAGCGATTGGCGTAACTTGTAACCATGTTGGTGCTGTTCCCGAAATCATTCGAGGTATCCGAGCACATTTTGCTAAACTAGTGAAAGGTTTCACCCCACAGTCCTCTGGTATCGCTCAACTTGGTCTCGGCCATAGCTACTCAAGAGCGAAGGTCAAGTTCAACGTTAACCGAGTGGACAACATGATTATTCAAAGTATTGCTCTTCTAGATCAACTTGATAAAGATGTCAACACGTTTTCGATGCGGATAAGGTAGGCGCCTAATTGTTGTTGGTCAGGCATAAGAGCTGTGAAAGGCCTAAAAAATAAAAACATAAATTTGATTAGGCTAATAATTTAAATTGTTTTTGTTTTTAGGGAATGGTATTCATACCACTTTCCAGAGCTTGTTAAAATTGTGCCTGAAAACTATATGTATGCTAAAGTGGCTCGATTTATAAAGAATCGCAAAGAATTGTCTGAAGAAAAACTTGAAGGTCTGGAAGAAATTTTGATGGACTCGGGTAAAGCACAAGCAGTCCTAGACGCATCCCGATCATCTATGGGTAAGCAGGTTTACCCCTCTTGTCAGGGAACAAAGCATGATTTCAAAGCTTCTTATTGGTGGTTGCCATGATGATTCAAACAACTTAGCAGAGACAAATTAATTAGTTGGAAGACCAGGCATAGGTCTACTATGAACTAAACTTACTGACCCTAATGGTTGTTTGGGGGATGGGGGGGGGGGAGGAAGTGGCAGGGAGGTGGTTCATCCAAGATAGCTCTGCCTGTCATTCAAGGCAGCTAAAGGAGCAGATGTTACTAACCTTGTGATAATCATGAAACAAAATTCCTATGTACATTGTCTATTTTATTTATTTAAGGGATGGATATCTCCCCAATGGATCTGTTAAACATAGAGATGTTTGCGGTTCGAGTGGTTGCATTGGCCGACTACCGCAAGGAGATGGCCACATACCTTCGCAGCAAGATGGCAGTTGTCGCGCCAAACTTGGGTACCCTAATTGGGGATCAAGTTGGAGCTCGACTTATATCTCACGCGGGTTCGCTCACGAATCTCGCCAAGTATCCGGCATCCACTGTTCAAATTCTGGGTGCAGAAAAGGCTTTGTTCAGGTAACGACTTCATTAAAGGTGTAGTTACGTAATAAGTGTATGACTACATTACATTTTATTACATGCTACATATTATTAACTTTTCAGAGCTCTCAAAACACGTGGAAATACCCCAAAGTACGGTCTCCTTTTCCATTCAACATTCATCGGACGGGCAGGGGCAAAGAACAAAGGGCGGATATCTCGCTATCTGGCCAACAAATGTTCCATCGCTTCGCGTATCGACTGCTTTTCTGGTACGTAGGACACTATGTGTTACTTGTTGGATGTCGTTGCTCTGCTCTGTGAGAACAATTAAGTATAAAATGTTTTAATTGTTTACAGATAACCCATGTAACATCTTTGGGGAGAAACTTCGCCAACAGGTTGAAGATCGTCTGAAGTTCTACGAGAGTGGCGACATACCCAAGAAAAACATCGACGTCATGAAGGAGGCTATAGAGGAGGTTGGTGCTCTTGAGGTTTGTAACTCTTCAGTAGCAAAATTACATGTTGGCAAATGTTCTTAACGAAGAAAGGATGTGCCATATTGAGGCCCATTGGTTTCATTAAGCTATATTTTGTGCCCATTTTTAATGTGTTCACCATGATAAAAACGTTTTGCATCTTTTTTCAGGCTTCAACTGCTGCAAGTTCAGGAAAGAAAAAGAAAAAGGACAAAAAACGGAAGTTGGAGGAGTCGAATGGGGATTTAGTAGAACCCGTGGAAACGGAAGATACCCAGAAGCCCAAGAAGAAAAAGAAGAAGAGCAAGGACAGAGAGTAACTCCCTATAATCTGTTTAATAGCTAATAGTTGGTTAAGTTGCTTGAAGTAGGTATGTTTGTTTTATATTCGTGCTGTGTAGTAGATATAGTAGTAACGTTATGGTGGGAAGTGCTCACAACTACCCATTTCATGTGATACAAATCAATTAGCAAATTTATATTATTTTCAATTTTAAACTCAATGCACAAGGAGATAGCTTATGAATAGGTTAGTATTCGATTCAACAAGAATTTAATTTCTTAGAACTGTATTATATAATATATATATAGGCAGTGGCACAATCGCAGTTTGCAAAATATCGGTACCTACTTCATGCACTTCCATTTTTTTTTTTTTTTTTTTCTAGATGGCTATTTGTTTAGCAAATTATCTGAATTTGTACTTCATTATCATAGGCTTAGTTTTACTTTCAACTAAATGACGAAGGATTTTATATGCTACTCAATAAAATATTTGGACTAATGGATAACATAATATTATATATGTATATAGAGCATATTTCACAATATCCATACTTGGACATTCAAGGAAACTTTTCAAGTGGGTAATTTACAGTACGACTGTATGAGAACTAAGAAGCAATCTAGTGATCCTACCAGAACCCTTTAATTTTAATTGTAAGGTATTGTATGTCCATATGAAACATTTTCCAGTAAAGATACAATTTTTAAAGTCAAGTAAATGCATTGTTATTTTTCTTACCTTAAACTGTCCTCTACCTGTATGCAGCCGATGGTGTTGAGATTTGAGGACTAACGATTTTAGTGAAACTTGCGATGGCCGATGGGTTTGCCATGAATATGTTAAATTCAATCCACTATAAAACTGCATCAAGAGCCACATCTACAAGAGGATTACTGTTAACTTTCAAGCCTACATTGAATATTGGCATTGTTAAAAAACAATTTAGGTCTTCTTTAACAACAATTGATGACACAACAATAATATATTTTGCATTTGAATGGTCGAAAACATGACTGCAAGCAAGTCTACGACATGGCGGCGGGAATGCAGAAAAAGATGGAAGACATCATCTCAGTTGGCCAAGGTCAAGTAGTTGTTATGTCTGGTAAGCCTGGTTTGAACCCTGGCTTTGGCATTGATGTTATGCCGATGCAGTGTGTATTCATCTCCACGCCAAACACAATCAGATTGATTATCATGGTTGCCGAAGTTGTGATATTTCAGCTTTACATCTCAAACTGTCAAGCTCAAATATCACAAACTTTGGCAATGCTGCTATTCAAGACAATTGGGTAATATTTCAGCTTTACATCTCAACCATCTTCAATTACAGTAGTCCCTCATTAATTCAAATTTATGTATAATTCAAACTATTGATGGAGTCCCAGCAGAAGATTTGGGTATGGTACTTAGTACTTAAGTTCTTGTAATTCAAATGGGAGGTTTTAGGGTCCCTTCAAATTTGAATTAAAGGGAGACTACTGCATTTAGTTGGATGTGACACCGGAGATTATCACACAAACGAAACGTTGAACCATTTGCATGGCTCAAGTGGCACTTTCTGGTTCTTTCTAAAAAGTTCAGAAAGATGTTTAATTACAGATATTTTTGTATCTCTTTTACAACATGAAGAAAAACGTGTTGAGTATCTTGTGGTTGCATTATGATCGATTGAAGGATTTTCTATAATCTTCATTTACCACCTAGTAGAGACGTAACATTATTAGTACAAATTTGTGTTATGAATTGATACTGACAGGCGTGCAATTAATGCATGATCCCGTAACACCTTTTTTGCTGCAAGTATATGGAACCATCTTGCCTCCTAATGAAAATAGCAGCATACATTTATGTAGTATGTTTGGTTGTGAAACAACTAGGTACTGTGCAATTATTAGAGATGTGCTTATTTAGTTAAAACTATAAATGCTAAATATGACAGAGCAAATTGTTCTATTTGACAAACTTTAAAAACACCTATTTGTGCAAACCATTTGTAAATTGGCTTTTAGATTAATTGTACAGAAAATAATTTAAAAAATTCAAGAAGTAACAATTGTCGAAAGTGTTATGAAAATGTTTGGCAATTTATTTTAGGGCTGCCCAACGATAAAAAAAATCATATCGATATCGCGGGAAGAAATATCGATATCGCGTCGCGATATCGAAGTTTTCAAGTGACGTATCGATATCGGCGATATCGCCACATCGAAATTTTCTCGTCTTTTTTAGGATTTACAGGCCAGCTAGATCATTCTTTAAACAATATTACGTAAAGAAATATTTTAGTTTTGAAATGTCTTACTATGTGTGTCAATTTGTTTGTTGTACTATTCAAATTGTAAAATATCCACACAAAACAGCGATGGTGCGGTTGGCGTGACGTGATACGTAATCGGTTTTTTGTATCAATTAGCTTATTAGGCACAAGTTCGATATCGCGATATGTACGATATATTAATTCTATATCGATATCGAATTATTTAGGTATCTATTATCGATATCCTTGGGCAGCCCTAATTTATTTACAAGTGCTAACTTCTTGAAATTTTGTATTTTTTAATATTAAAAAGTCAAAACAAAAACACATCTCTAGTGATACATAATATGTATACAATTGCAGTAAAAATGCTACCTGGGGTCAAAGATTACTGAGCGGAGAAGATGTTTCATCGCCGTGTTAAAATATCTGCGCAAGTTTTTTCGAAAATTTCTAAGTCTCACCACTAGTTCGAATTCTGACCGCAAGGACCGCTAGCCCTGCACGTTTGACCAAGGTCCACTAAATCCCCTGGCGGCTACTAGCGATCTAGTAGACCTTGCGTTTGACTTCGTTCCGTTAAACAATGTCTACTAGATCGCTAGTACGTGCCAGGGGATTTAGTGGACCTTGAGTTTTAAACTTTTGGAAGCGCGACTCTTGCGGTGAGAATTCGAACTACACGTCAGACTTAGAAAATTTCGCTCAGACACGCGCAGACGAATTCCCATATGGATGTAACATCTTCTCCACTCAGTAATCTTTGCTGGGGTCTCACTTAGGTGATTCAATAAGATAATAACAGTTGATACCAGTAAACATCTGAACTCTTTATTATGTCTTTACAACATAATAAAACTGTGAATAAATACCATAGGCAAGATTTTAGTTTGCCACTTATGAACTTTGATTAGCACATTGTTGCAAGTTTTATAAACTTCTTTCATCTGCTAGATAAAATTGGAACTATGCTGAGCAGAATATTTCAAATGAGCGGAAAATGCAAGATAGGGTGTAATTGGTTCTTCAAAATACTCATATTAATGGAACCAAAAAAAGTTTGTTTCTATATTATCAATATATAAACCCAAAAGGATCAATGCTAGATAGACAGCAGCAGTAAGACAATGAACTTGCTTTTATAGAAGAATTATAGTAAAAATGAAAACTAAAAAATGAGTTAGCAAAGTTAAATTAACAGGATCCTGCATATCATACGACAAATTTAGTTTTTAATTTAGCAGTTGCAAACTTGACTTAAATATATGAGTGAATGATTAATAAGATAAACTATGGATGGATCAACCTAAACACAATCAAAAGTTTGTCTAGAAAATGAGGCACAACAGCCATATTAAACGAGCAACAATACAGAATTAAATTAATTACCTACAAGTACTTTAATTAATCTAAAAGTATTCCATTAGTTTGTATATCAAACACGTATCTGTTATATCAGGGGTGCCCAACATACGGCCCGCGGGCCGCATGCGGCCCGCCAAGCCATTTCATCTGGCCCACACCTCCCACTTACATTCCAGTCTCACGACTAAACCCACGAAGAAAATTCAGTTTTATCTGAAAGCACATTGTTTTGAAATTTATTCGGTGGATATGTGTACAACTATATTTTAGACTTCGCAGCGAAAAATGATCACAATTCTTTTGTATCTACTTCTAGTTTTGTTCTTGGTCAAGCCTACTTTCTTGGAAGCCGAGAAAGAGATGGCATTATTGTTTTCTGTGGCGACATCCAACTTACAAACTAGCGAGAACTCTTCTGGCACAGACATCTAATGCTTCTGATTTACCAAATGTCCCCGCAAATATGTTTCACTCTTTTAGTTGTGATCTTGCAAAGGTATCATCATGACTCGAAGCACAAAAACGAGTGTGATAAATATGAAAGATTAATTTTGAATTGAAAAGGTAAATAAACTTGAGAAAAATCTTGGATCGCAGCACAGTATGTTTAAAAAGAAGGTTAATGAGAATCAAGCGTCTGTCCGCGCTAGTTTTCGTGTTGCACACAATTACTAGGAGCGGGGAGAAGACCATGTTCTGACGGGTAATTTGATATAGATATAGAATAACCAGAATATCTACGTGTATATATGTGGCCCGCCAACATTGAATAATTATGCCATGTGGCCCACTCCTAAATTAAGTTGGGCACCCCTGTGTTATATTACCATTGTGTAATTTGCTTACAATTTTTAGGTTGTAGAATTTTTTTAAATTTCAGCAATTTCAATTAGGTAGAACCAATAATATTTTACATACCATATTTTTCTTATGCAGCTGTTGTTTTTTTAAATTATTTAGCTGTTTTATTACTGTTTATTGCTAAATTTATTATTATTTTTGTTTTGTTAATTTTTTTTGTAAGCTGTGCACATATACATAATTATAACTATAGTTCTTTGTAAATCAGTTTCAAACTGAATGAATTTGACATTAGGTAAATAAATAAGTACATATTTTATTTAAACATACGAAAAAAAAGAACAGTGGGAATAACTCAAGACGGATGGCAAGACCATGTTGAGGTAGATGTGGAGGAGAGAGGGAAGAGTTGTCAATGGTTGGGGTGAAGGAAAGAGACAGAGATGGGGGGAGGATAAGAGAAAGTTGAGAGCTTGTGTCATAGCAAAGTGTGAAGCACAAAAGAATCCCACTTCAGATAAGTTGATTGATACATGCTAACATCAAAATGTAAATCATTTCTGCTCAACATAGTAAATCATACGCAACTTGGATAAATTCAACGAGATAACATTTATTCACTACATGCTAAAATCAAACAATATGACTTTAGCATGCTATACTACCTATTGGTTTTATAAATTTAACATTCATTATAATAATAGAACTAAACCCACAAAGAACAAAAGTTCAATTTTATGTTTTCTTTAGATTGTTAGAAGTACTTTGTACCCTGGATGTGCAGCTTTTACAACGTTTATTGGTATTCGTATCATTCTTGAACCAATGATAACAGACTCGACTCCATGTTCAACTTAAAATCTACTGGAATTTGGATTAGTAATACCGACGTCGGCTAATAGCAATGAGTCATAAAATAATATGCCATATGCACCACTGGCAATTCATACGTAAAAAATGTATGTGTAAATTGATGAACACAAGTTATTATTAGTTATTACCAAATTTGTTTATTTCACGCTTTCTTTATGTTATATTAAAGCATTTGGAGCCATTTACAGATTACTTCATTCTTGTGAATAAATCCGATACGTGGTATTCAATAACCATACCTGTTTTATTAATTTACCTGCAAAATATGCACATTTGGACGATCATCGACAATCAGACTTCAGAACACTCGTCACAAATTCACTTCTCATATCAGTTGAGTCTTTGCTCGTCCCCTTGCGACACCTACTATTGTGCAGTTAGTTGAAAATAGATCCAACAGTTGAAAAATCACCATTACACTTACAGTACATTTTGTAACCAAGTTTGACTCATAAGACATATTGGCTAACCTTAGCTAAAAAAAGAACTTATGAAAGTAACAACCTTTTTCGTGTAGGTCTAAATGCTTGTCGAATGTCCACTTACGATCTTATATTATTTTTGCAGTGAAAATGCAGTACTGTACTATCAAATTATGAATACTATATTGTTGGAGTTAGTTGGATGTTTATAATACATAAATGTAGCTGGCAGTGATCAACATCACAACAACATTTGTAGTCTGAACATTAAACATTGATCCATCGGGCAGAGAACAAAGCAAATGCAAACTAAAATTGAGCAATGTCTATAGTCTTTACTATCATTTTGTATAATAGGGGCCTACTCTATTTTGAAAGTGAATTTAATATTTATCGAATGAACGATTTTTTAACATCGCTCGCAATCCTCTGCTAGGCACCATACCAAGCAACCACAATTGTGCTACATTCCTTGGTAAAACTCGTTTCTTTTTCTTTCCACAAGTTCAATATCTTTCATGTTTACGGCACAAGCGGCTCATTGTTACTCTCATTAGAGATGGGTCTAGTTATAGTTAGGATTTAAGTCTGTATGCTTACGGTCTTCTATACCCAAGGGGGGTTTAAAATAAACTATTCACTATCTCATCGTTCGATTGAGATGAGTATTCTTCAGAGTGCATTTTATAATTAATAAACACCCCCCAAGAACAACACACGTGCAAGTCGAGTGACAATTACTATTCCTCTTTTCATCGCATGCAGACCTTGAGAGCTAGCTCGCAGCAGCATATCTAGGTACAAAGTACTTACTATAAATCTATGTATGTATTTATGTCTGCTTATCAAGACAAGAGGTAAGGCAAGTCAGCAAACCCCATTTTATACTCGGTGGTTAGCAACTTCAACATGCACAGATAGATATTCTGTTTTTATTTTCATAAATTCATAAAGAATGCTTCGTTTATAATCGGGTTGACTTTAATGAATTTTAAGGCACATAAGGTCGAGTTACTTTTCAACGATTGATACAATACGTATGGCTCTTCGGCCACACTGATACAATACGTACGGCTCTTTAGCCACAATATTTGCAAAAACTGATTTTCTACTACAGTATCTGGTTCTGTTCAATGTTCACAGCACAACATTGAAGAGTATATACATTCAAAAGCAAATTTGACATTTTAAAGGAGAGACAACAATTACCAATCTGCAAACATGGTCCATTCTATCTTATTTTCAAAACATGTAAGGTTTTTAGTACGTTTTGTAGAATATATTATGTACATCAGTGTATGATAATTCGTTTTATCACCTATTTCAACCAATATACATTTTCATTGTAAGATATATTAATACTTGTCAGATATTCAGCCCAAACATCAATCACTCAATCAATTGACGATACTGATCGAGACCATACAAAACACAACCAACACATTTTGTTGAATGAATCAACAAAATCAGAATAAGTACATAATACAGTAGTTAACAAAAAAGTTTATAAATTATAGCAATGTACAATGAGAAATTCTAAGCATGTTGAAGAAAATATAGTAGAATGGGGATAAATAACTGAATGCAGATAGCGAAATGAACTATGTTAGCAAAGAGTCTAACAAACGGTGCCATTTAGCTGTGCCATCCCCCAGCCCTTTACATTATGTTGTATGTACCATGATGACAGTGTGATGTACTGTAATTACAACTGCTCTGATAAATGGTTGTCACCTGCTTTGATCATCAACATTATCTTCAAAACATAAATATGATTGATTGTGTTACAACTCAAAATGCAAAATAAAATAAACCTGGAGGATTACAGAGCTGGCACAAAATGTTGAACTCTGGCCTGGCATAGTTGATTAATGATTACTTATCAAATACAGATGTAGAGCATTCGAATCTCGAACCTACATGTTTCATTGTTCTCTGGTGGAACTTCAGTTAGGTTAGGCCTATATGTTTTGTCAAATTGAGTTTCAAGCCTATCAAACAAAGTAGACTAGTTTATGTTATTTGTTTAATTCTCAAAATCTAGTCCATTTAAAAACATATATGTGAGGTTCCACTGCAGTGACAAATACCTTGTATAGATATCTAACCAAAGCACACTGAAAACTGAACTTTCCAAATACATCACACAGCCTTTTAGATAGAATGTCATCTTGGGATTGGAAGGGTACACACTACAAATTATTGTATACTATAACCACCTCAAGCCTACAGTAGAATCTCATTAGTGCAACCTACAAGATGATCAGTATGCTGGTACCTACTGGAAATTAGAAGCCAAATAGCTAACACCATACAGATATTCTAGTGATCTCATACAACGGTACATACCAAACATTTAAATGCATGTTCACACTTAAGAGGTCCCAGCCGTCCAGGAACCCAAGTCTTGAAACTTGAAACATTACGTCGAAAAAGTATTGACGCTATCGGAAGTCACTTGGTCTCAAAACGTATTTTTATCAAAACAGTAGTCTTGAAAACAAAACTCCTATTTTGGACATTACATAACATCTATTTTCATGCCACAAGAAAATAATACGTGGGTAAAAACTTTTTAACGTTCTCAATCATGGCCCTCTGGATACTAGTATTGGTAAACATTGATCGGTCCATTATTGCTGGGAACGAGAGCAAACCAAGTTCATATCATAACACCAGTACTGTACAAATATTCAAGACTAGCACTTTATTCAAACCACAAAACCTCGACGTTATGAGCTGTCATTTAGATTCAAAACATCAGTTTCAAGACTTGGGTCCAAGATGAGATGCTAGACCCCATTCCACCACCTGATTACCTTATCTAGCTATCTGGCCCCTATGACGTTACCTACAGTGAGCTATAGCAATTTCGATTTTCCAGATACAAGGAACCCCATGTGTGACTGCCAAGTACTGTTAACATTTTTTAAACTTGTTTGTTATAAGAGTTCAACATAGTACAGTATCTATATATCAAAAGGAATCCACACTTTTGAGGAGCCACTACGAGTGTGGTCACTCTTAGCTCAGATTATCGAGGTCAGACTGTATTTGAACTATCTACAAGCAAAAGACAACATAGAGCTCCGCAACAACACTGATTGCACGTTGCTGAAGCGCGGGCTTCATGGCTCGAACGAACTCCGAACGCAAAACACGAGGTTTCGAGTATTCTGATTACCCTGGACATGAACTAGGACCTATGGAAGAGCATCACTCCCATCAGTCCTAGAGAGACTTCAAACAGAATGAAAATCTTGCAATGCTGGGCCTTTTTTTCTCAGTGATACAACACACTGCGCATTGGGCCTACCACAATTATCACAAGCATTGTCATACAATGTCAGTAGTAAAAAAATCATTGTAAATGTACATAAGCTACAAAAATTAATCTTACCTCTTAAGACTTGCTATACTAACAGGTGTAAAATGAAGCCCGTCAAAGTATAACGTAGTACATTACCTTTTTTGTGCATTATAGTATTTACAATTAACATTCTAACTAAGTAACTTATATTATAATAAAAATAATTCCCCAGCACCAAAATAACTAAATAAGCATTACTCAATAGCTTCAACATGCGTAAATACGTTTATATAAAGAAATATACATACATATACAAATAACAATACTGCTACAATAAAACTAATTACATCCCGCTGTTATAAACTGCAATCTTTACATGAAGATATCAAATTTAATTTGTAACACCTTATCAACCAGGTTACCATAGATAAATGTATTTGCTATGATGACCAGAGAATTACGCATTATTACTAGAACCAGTACAGCTGTTGTGTATGATTGTTTTCTTGACCTCCCCATCTAATAAATAAATCACAGTCCAATCGTGTTTTTATTTTAGCAGTTATCCTTTATAATTTGAGCAAGTTAAGGGTAACACTGAATATTGATTGTAATAAAATTAATTACTATGCATAATATAATGTTATTGAATGGAAAACGCCTTCAATTGCCAATAAATAATTATAATAACAGGTGGGCAATTAATTAGAAATAGAATAAAATGTTAATCATCAGTTCATCACATATGAAATGCAAACAGAATAGAGGTCTTTGCCATGGTTTATAAAAATAAACTGAGATTATTAACCAACTTATTATGTTTAAGTAATAATTTGTCTTAGTATTTCTTGCTGAACAATCTGGCTACCATAGCATTCAAAAAATATTTTAATTTGAGTACTAAAATGTAACTGCAAATTTCCTCTTAATATAATGCAATGTGATATGTAATGTTAGTATTATAATAATACACTGAAAAGAAGATTATGGGATACCAAACATATTTCCAATGAAAACAATGGAGACATTCGGAATGAGTAAACCAAAGTCTAAATGAACCCTTCCCACGTAATAACAGTAGTACATATACTAACTACAGCAGGCACATACACTCTACAAAATAATACCGCCTGTGTTACGACCTAGTTCATAGTACCTACGACAGTCTGAGGTTGCGGATAGACAATTGAAATGTTAAATGTTATCATACCGCTGATTTGAAGGTAGTCAGTTGTGAGCTGCACATTATGTAAGTTTACCTACAACAATAAGGTATAAAATGTATATGCAATGGACCCTGGAAGTGTTTTCGACCTCAAATATGACACGTTATTTATTAATGACCGAGGCAAAACAATTTGTTTTTGTAGTAACGTACCAAGAATCCAAATGTTGGTTCTGAGTAGGTTAACCGCTATATTGCACGCACCGCTTTGTAATATAATGCCAATAAGCAAGTAAATTTTATCTCAACCAAAAATTTCAAGTTTTGAAGTTAGCAGTGGGAATTTTCCATTTCGTTTCGGTTTGTATAGAAGAACCATTTTACCTGTGCAAAACTACCTTGCTATTTAGTAAAGCGTTCGTTCACTTGAACGCCGGGAATATCACTGGATTGGGCGACATCTGGCCGCTCGCAGACCTGGCCGTATTGATCGGTAAACCTCGCGGCGAAGAGGGACTGGTTACGGCTAATTGGTTCATGGTCGGGGCTACGTTACTCCCAGACTTTCTGACCCCGCCGATTGTCAGGTTGTCGATGTCGATGTTTAGTTTGCCGGAATCGACCCACGTCGAGCCGAAACTCTGATTGGAAGACTGGAAGCCAAGGTTCTTTCCTTGCGACATGTGCTGTTGTGTGGGCTGATTGACAGATGCAGGCTGAAGGACGGGAGCTCCGAGGAAAGACCCTAGAGCAATAGATAATTAACAGCTCAGAAGCGATAATCAATACGAAACTCTTTAAAACAGTTAAGACGAATTTTGTAACGTATTAAAAAAGCAACAGAAATGATAGGGATTAAATTCCCCACATTCAACAACTTTGAAGATTTTTAGTTTCACTACAAATCGTTATTGTGGCTCTCTTGCTGTACATAAGATTTGTTACTTACAATACATAGCTTAGCGACCACTATCCTACACATTATGAAGATGTGGTAGTGGACAAACAAACGGTGTTATTTCAGAAGAATGTAACAGGAATCAACCGAAATACCATATACGTTGGTTGCTACTGAAATTGTGAGTTAATGTACACGGGAAAGTAATTCTTTAACCAGACAAGCTCAATGAAACTATCAAGCAACAGCAACAACAACAACCATACACAATACTACACCACAGGCACAAACCAGATAAGCTCCTTCTGTGTACACACAATTTTCAAAAGTATGTATTTTTATGCTAACCAAACAGAGTAAATTTAACAGATTATCTGATAACAGTAAATGAGTGCTTACCAAGCTGTTGGAATGACAGGCGTAAGGATGTGGTAACATAAACTTAGGGGGAAAAAATGCCATTTCCATGGGTAACATGCACTAATTATGAATTGTGCAAACTAAAAGCAAAGAGAAATACTCAATAAAAATGCACCTTTTATTTCACATAATATGTATATAATATAAAATTCACTTCAGGTTCAAATTGTTTTACTGTTCTTAATTATTGATAAATTACAATGTAAATAAAGAAATTATGACTACACAAGTTACTAGTAAAAAATTAATATCGAAAGGAAATATGTTATGCCAGAATACTGGTATAAACAAAGTCAGAATGTAGAAAATAAGCTTTATGCTGTGCAGGTGCTTCGAGCCACAATAGTCTTGATGTCAATCAGGTGATTTGATAATATTTTTTGTTAGTTTTGTTGATGAATTCAAAATATGTGTACATGAATATAAAGAGAAATAGCAAAACAGCATACATTATTTGACACAATATAAGATTTGCACAAGAAAAAGCTGCAACTCTCTTGGTATGAAAAACATATTTTACTTTTGACATGAAAAAACACACTTTACCAATACACATAAACTAAAGTACAAGTATGAAAACACAGGTAGTTTTAAATAGAACCTAGCCAGCCAGCTCTTAACCAGTGTTCTCCCCAAAGCCACTCTTTGGAGTTACCACCCAGCAAACATGTCTGCTGCTTCCATACATATTTTTTGTTTATTTTATATTTATATGATTCCAGACACATTTTTTGTTTTCTACTGTTTTTACTACTACAGTTATAGGTAGCTTTCAATAGGCGTCACGTGGCGGCCATTATGAGGTACACATTGCTTGTTTACATTTGTTCTGTCAATAGAAGACACATAGGTTATCCAGGAAATATCACAGTTTCAAGCCGTATAGATTGATGTGTGCAGGTAAAAGTTCAAGAAAATGATAACACATGCAAATGATTGTCTTCAAACAGAGTTTACGCGTTCTTATTTTGTTTTCAGTCATAATACGGAACTTTTGTTTGAAAACAGTTGATGTGTCAGTCAAAGGACATCTGCAATATTGCAACAATGCAGTGTCGGAAGAACGTAAACAAATGTTTACAGAGTACCTCAGTATGGCTACCGTGCGATACCCGAAATGAGGTTATTGTAAGCCTTTAGAGAGTTGCCTTATTTCCTTAAGTTTGCATCCAATTTGAATTGTATTTTAAAATAACATAGCTATAGTCTAATGTACATAAATTTATGTAAATTTATGTACATTTGACTATGGATTAACATATATATGTATATTTTTTTTTTATGATGTAAAAGAGAAAAGTTTTAACAAAGCGGAATCCGTTACCTGTGTTTCAACTGCTGTATGCCCAACTGCAATTTGAATATTTACAAGTATTCTATTTACAGTAAAAAAAAACCCTTGAATAGACAAGTGTTCATTCGACCACACCAACTACACTTGGAACTCTTTGTAGTGCCTCAAAAACTCAATTTATTCCACCCCCAAAGATCTTCTTGCCACACTCAGTGGGTGAGGGGGAGGGGGGCACCATCCACTCGCAGTTTGATGCTGGATTGACAAGGGTTGCCCCACTGAGCAACAGTTTGGAAATAACAACTCGACCCTTACTTCTGGGGAGAACACTGTTTTACATACTTAATTTACAACTATTCATAGATTACACATGTAAATATACACTTGACATTAACATTTCCACATTATTACAGTAGTTGTAATGTAACAATAGTACTTATAGATAAAGAGATTACAATAATGAAATGAATTAACCTAGTAATTTACACACAGTACATATTATACTAGTATACAGCCTTATGTGAAATGGATACGTAAAACTAATGAACAAAAAAAACTTCACTTTCTAAGATGTAAAATGGTGACTTAACAGTTGTACTGAATGTAGTGCATACATGCCAACTGCATGGCAATAACAATGACTACACTTAAACATTTGAGTTGGCCTCACATGGCTTTTTTACTATAATGTAATCTATCTACAGTTTTGGTTTATTGCTTAGGTGGGAATGTTATTTTTATTGATGTTATGTACCTTATAGCTCCTCTATTCATTTCCTAAACTGCTTTCGATCATGAAGACAACATAAGCGGCAAACTCACGGCATTCATCGTCCGGGTCACCCTTTGTCACAGTCTTGCTCATTACATCTACTAACCACAATCGAGATTCCAACAACAAATCGGACAAATCGTCTATTAACCTCACTTTAGGTACGGACATCACCACGGACGCAATACAACCGATAACAGCCAATCGAACTTTAGCCACTGGATGAAATCGTAAACTCCACGTTAGCTCGAGGACTTCCCTACCCATTCGAGTTTCAATGTTTGTGTTTCTAGAGAGTCCCATTATAACGGAAATGGTATGTAAATAGTGAACCAATATGATGGTCTCTTGGTATAAAATACTAGTTTCACTATATTTGTACAAAAGAGGGAATAGGAACGACCCTGCAACCGTGGAAAACCGGTTCGGTTCTCCGAAAACAGGTCTCGACGCCGACGCAAATCGCCGCGTGTGACTCTCGATACGAGCGCGTACTATCTCTTCCATGGCTTCCGACCTCTCTCGAATGTCTGACACAGAATCCGCTCGAGGCCGTGTGGCAATTGTACGGATCCTGGAGTTATCTTTCGGGCCACGTTTAACGTCCGGTTTGACGTCACGCGGAAGGCTTGCAAGCCTCCTGGCAGTACCCGCCAAGACGTCCAACAGAAACAAACGTTCGCCAATCGAATGTTTTCCGACCGCTTCGTGGAACTGGGCGCACAGATATTCCGCACACGGACCCGGATAGACGGAGGCGACGGCGACGCAACTCGCAAAGCGTTTTTTGTCGAAATCGACGACAGGAAATCGTTCGTCTAGGCAGCTTAATATCTCAAGTAACTCGAGGGCGAGACTCGCCTCGTCGTTCGGAAGTTGCGAGGTCACGAGTTCCTCCGAAACGTCCACGCTG
The DNA here is from genome assembly GCA_945910005.1 of Isoperla grammatica. Classification (NCBI taxonomy): domain Eukaryota; kingdom Metazoa; phylum Arthropoda; class Insecta; order Plecoptera; family Perlodidae; genus Isoperla; species Isoperla grammatica. The sequence goes on from OX246740.1 coordinate 50,212,271, forward strand.
CCTATGAAAACGTCCGGTTCTTTAGTTTCGAGCAAGCCTTGCAATAAATCTCTCAAATACTTTGGTTGCTGTGTCTTTGACGTCACTGTATCATTAGAAAGGTTGTATGGTTCTAACTCGTCGTCGGAATCCAATTCATCGTCAGAAGGTATCATCTCCTCATAATATGTATCGTTGTCTGTAGAATCATGAGTATTCATGATTTCAATTAATGATTTTTTCTTATTTGGTGCAATTTTGTGAACATCAATGGCTTCAAAACCTTTCGGTGTTTCTTCACTAGTATCAAGCTTACATTCAGCCATCAACTTCATTAACAAAATATCACCTTTTGATACATCCCCACTGCACTCCATGCTGGGCACCACACCTATGTCAGATTGCTTATCAACAACACTACCTTGGACATTTCCCATGCAGTCAGTGCCGACTTTCTTACTAACGTGACTGTGCAACTGATTTGTTTTGCTTGTTCTAGCATCTGGTAGTATCACTCCTTTAGTGGAGACCGGACAGCTGGATGTCAATGTTCGAAGGTTTGCAACAATATCGGACGTTTCTTTTCCCATGTTGCCGTACTCAAACTTCAGTTTTGGTCCATCCTTTCCAGTCTCTTTCGAATACAGGAAGCCGGTCAAAACTTCTGCCGTTATCATTCCGATTGCCCTAACTGATTCATTTGTAGATTCCAGATGAGTAGGGATTCCAGAAAACAATTTATTTTGAGCAACTTTTCTGTCTTCATCAGAAAGTGAGCTAGCGCTAGTAGTGTGTTGAGTACAAAGAATGAGTGCTTGCGTAATATATACGTGCTGCTGCAAAGGCGTGTGGTTTAGAGCACTTTTGTCACACCAGATGGCAAGTAATTTCATTAACAAATCATACATCACCGTTGAATCTGGTAGCATTGACCAGTAACTAACTAGGTTTTTCAATAATGTGACATCATGCCAATCAGAAAAGTGCAACAATGGAATTTTTGTCAGTAAGACATACCGCCAATCTTGAGAGGTGTGAACAATATCACCGAGCATGTTGTAAACTGCGGAGGACTCTGGACAGGTCTCCAATAGCATAAGGGCAACAGTAACAATACAACTTTGGTTCAAATTCTTCAACATGTCCTGAATAACTTGTGAACAACATCCCACACTACTCCAGTCAGCCAATATTTGCACTAGATCAAGTAAACCAGGGGATTTTCTTTGAGCGTTGTAATTAACAAAAAGTTTGCTCACAAGTAATGACAATGGCTGCACATTAAACGAGCAGCCACAACGTGTTCCTTGGGATAAAATCGTAATGCAATTCAAAACGTGAACGCTCAAAATTTTGCAGTAGTTGTTAGGGATAAAGGTATTTGTAATTCTTTCTTTTAATTTATTACCAACTCGGTTTGGCAATGATATCAAGGTTTGTACGCAAACTTCCCATACCTGTTCTGAATTGCTTTGAATAATTTTTTCACTCAGAGTGGAGACATTGTTTTCTTCAGGCCTACACCGTTCCAAAATAGCGGAAACCAACGCATCGCTTTTGACTAATTTCTCCAGTAATCCCACGAGAACATCTAGTTTTGAGCTGGGTTTTGTATCTTTTACAAGCGTGGTGAGAACCGTAAGCGAGTCGTTAAAAATCGTCAACCCACCCCCATCAACAACGAAAAGCCTTTGAAACAACGCTTGCGACTCTTTCTGCGGCCAAGTCAGAGCAAAGTCCCCGACAACTTTCCGAAGAATCCTTTCGTAATTAACGTCCCAAAATTTTGTTATCGCAGGAGGCTGCGTGTCAAGACCCGTCAACTTTTGGGGACAGATTGGACCTGGTAAAAATTCAATCAATGATTTGAGGATGTGTCTGAGGGCATTCAAACCATGGTCTCTTGTATTGGCCGCCATGAGCTGCACCAGAAGAGTGTTCATTGAATCGGACACACGCGTGTTCTTGTCGGGTATAAATCTCTTCTCGGTCGGGTCAGAGTCTTCGCCCAGGGCTTCGAGAGAAGACGCAGCTTGCTCCACAACGTTTCTTACAGACGCGGCGTCGTCTTGCGGTCTTCTGTCGATGATAGCTGTAAGGCGGAAAAGCTAGCTTGGGGACCCTTGTGTAATTACATCATCATATCAAGAAGAAACTTGCGTAGGTAATCCACGGTATCAACAATTTAAAAACACATATTCTGATTCTTTTGCATGGCCTACAGCCTACTATATGGAAGTCATGCATTAGAGTAAACTTTGAGATTTGTTTTCTAATTAGCTATATGTATTGAATATGTAACTGTGTGAGAGAGACAGAATACATCCATCTCCCTCCCGTGATTACATTGCCCAAGCCTTATGTATTATATTTATTGTATAGGTACAAAGTTTACTAGATGTGTTGGGAAAACACCGAACGGTACTACTTTCTTGACAGTAAATACTGCCTATAGGTAAAGCTACAGAAAAAAATTGGATTCCAATTTTCAACCTTTTCTTTTGTTTCGCGCGGTTGTAGCCTACCTAATATTGGCGGTAGTCTTTTCTCTTAAAAACCTATCATGATCAATGACCTGTGCAGTAAATAGTGAGTGCTTCCCAGAGCTTGTACCTCCAACTGACCCAAAGCCAAACACATTGAGCACAACAACAGTAACAGAAGTATAACAAAGCAAACATGGATACAGAAATAACACACACTAGGTAGTTAATACTTGGAGAGTATCCCATAGGGAGGTAAATATCAACAGGTATGTTCAAGCATTAACAAGTTTAATTTGAGGTGCACATACTAATTTACAATTAAACACCCTACCACACAGTTGATAGATTGAAATTGGGCTTAACATTGGATTTTATGGGATGAAACTGACCAACACAATACCGCACAGTACAAGTTTGTAGTTTACACAAGTTTTGTTAACAGCAGCGGTGCAGAACAGTCGGGGAATATTAAAAGGTTGGAATAAATCACCAAGATATACAACAGAGATGTGTTAGTAATTTTATAATTATTTAAAATTATAACCCCTTTCACCCATGCACACAAATATTAAAAATTGGGGGTTCACTTTATTAATTGTAGGCCTACATAGTATTATTAGGCCTACTGTATATTGATTGAACTTTTAGAACATGCTGAGCACAAGTCACTGCCAGAATGCAATTTTGCCATTATTAATAATAACTAACCTACTGTGTTTCAAAACTACTATTCACCAAGAAGATGCAAGTCTAAAATTGTATTCATTCTCTTACCTGGAACACTGTTGAAGTTGGGGTTGTTTCCAAAAAGGTTGGTATGTGCATTGTTCATTGGTGCATCGAAGCCCCCCAATCCTGAAAGTAGGTCCGCATTCGATTGGTTCCCATTGTTACTAGCCACATTTAAATGAATTGGTTGACTGCTGGAAGACACAGGTGCACCACTGAAAGCCGAACTGAAATCCGCGAACTCGTCCACTTTGGCGTCTTTAGTCGGCGCCGAATTATCACCGAATGCGTTTGTAAAGTCGCCGAATTCTCCTGCAGATGCGTTGCCGATGTTTTCAGACTCGCGAGGATTGAAATCGTCAACACTGTTTAAAACGACAGAGCCGCTCGAAGAGAAGAGATCCTCCAAGATGTCGTTGGAGGTTTTTCCGTTGCTTTGACTCGTCGAGTTGAGATTGATTTTGGCAGGACTGTTAGTCTAAGGGAAGAAAACACATACACATATTATTAGTCTTTATAAACTACAGTATTAAGTAGACACACAGTTTAGCATTTACCTCTATATATTATATACATACAAATTCCGGAGATACAGTGAGGGCCACTTACAATATGTTTGACAAAAGTTGTTTTCAACCATTTAATTTTTTGTGGTAAAGACCAGTGAATAGTCCACAAAGATATAAAGTAGTACGGATTTTATTGTTGTGTTGCAAACAACATTTAGTTGACATTTCAACCATCCTCAAACATACATTAATATTTAAAACTGAAAATAATTACATAAATAGTAGGTCTATTGGAAGCAGAATAAAACACTATTGGCTTGTCTATTCTACTTGTGGTTTATAATAACATCAATGACTCCCATTTTCATAAACTTTATCAGCCTCATATTTCGTGTCTCCTGTCTATAAAATTTAAACACATTTTGCCTCCCAGTATGCACGTCGTGACGTTAGGGTCTAAGAGAATGCTCCATATTGGAAGTTTAATACATTTCCTAAAATGAAGAGATTTAAAAACTCCAACGGACATCTGTTGATACGTGCTCACTCCTCCGTCTTAAACAAACAGGCCCAAGTTACGATACTTACGTTCGAGCTAGAGTCCTTGCCGTAGTGTGCGGCAGCGCCCAAGTCGATCTTTTTCACGTTGCCCGCGGCAGGTTTGCTCCTGACCGGGGTGCTCGGCAGTCGCGCCTTCTCCTTCTTCTCCGTCGAGTCCAGACTGTCCGTGTCCTTGTCCTTGTACTCCTTCCCCTTCCTCGGGGCGGCAGACTCGTTGTCCGAGTCGAACCGCTCTCCCTCGTCGCTGTTGTTGGTCGAGTCGTGGAATCCGCGACCTTGACGGCCTGTTTGAGTGTTGCCCCCGCCTTTGTCGGGATCCCATTCACCTAGTTACGAGTTGGAAATGAATGACTCAACACTTGTGTTTAGGCCTAACCTTAAAGTTTTGTCGGCTTTAGGAAGCAAAGTGAATTTAGAACTACGGGTGGCTCAAAGATGGAAATTAACGTCATTCAGTGAGAAATGTATATTTAGTATTAAATGTGGGATGCCACATATTATGCATTATATTATATCGTAAATACATAAAGAAGACTGAGGCTGCTAAATTATTGATTGGGCCAACGATTAAAATTTAGATAAGTTTAACTGTGATACCTAAAAATAGGCAAAGTTTCCCTTCACTTACCAAAAGATTCTTCCTTTTTCCATCGAGGAGTTTCGTCCCAACCTCCACCTCCACCGCCGCCGCCACCTCCAAATCTCATACCCATGGCATCACTTGACATGCCAACATATTTATCTTTGTTTTTCTTAGCCTTTTTCCGTTCTTCACGAAGTTTATCGTCATCTTGAATGAAGTCTATTAAGTCTCTGACTTTATGTCGGATATTTATTCCTTGATCTTTGCCAAATTCGTCAATGTAGGAATAGTTTTCTAATGTTCGCAAATCATAAATGTGCTCACGAGCAGAAGTTACAACTCGTTCGGAGCCATAACGAATCAAATAATTTAGCAGAAGCAGAGACTGAAAAGAGAATTGTAAGAAAATATTAGTAGGGTTGAATGTTATGTGTTTAAATTTAACTATCAGCTGAAGAATAAAAATACCAAGTGAAATCTAGTACCATGGTGGATGGAATGACAGCGACACTAAAAATGCTATAAGGTTATAAATTTAGTATCGACACACGCTTGCTTGCAGTAGCCTATTCAAAGGATGAATGTAACGAAAATGGTGGAAACGGAAAAAATTTAGAAGTAAGCCTACACCATGATGTAAAACCAGGGTGTAGTAAAATGCCGCCACTTAGCTCAGGTGTAGAAATCTCAACATTAGAAGTTCCTTTTACTACTAACATGAACTTCTCTCAGCTGGTAATGTCTATAAAACAAAAACCTTACCTTATAAGTTCGCCGCCAATTTCTCTTATTATCTTGCAGCATTCGTTTCCATAACATGGTCATCACTTCAGGAAAATGTTCATATGTGAAAGTACCCTGAGCAACTTCTTGCATAAGCGATCCTGCATAGAACAAAAATAGTATTATTACTTAGGCCTATTATTATTGAAATTAAATAGTTTGCATTCTCTTGTAATATTCAAGTGTATGGTGAGGTGATCCATTTGAACTAGATACAAAAAGTATAGATTGATTATAATCTAACAGTGTGTAATATGAAACGGTAGGCCTAGACTATGTGAGGAAGATAAGGATCTTGGGCTGACATGAGAATAATCTAGTTAGAGTATGCCTAGATGAACTAGTCCTTAGTACAATAGGCCTAGGTCACCATAACTATGATTTAAAAATTGTATTAAATTAACAAGTTTCCCTCACCCAACTATGGTCTAGTAGTAGTATAGTAGGGCATACCAAGCCTACTAATAAGTGCAGATTTCTAGCCTATGTGAGAATATTTGATAATAGGCAACACGCGTACGATTTTTTTTGTTAAACCAAACACTTAGTTTAATAGTATTAGATACAAAAAGTATATTAATGCAAGTCGCACGTAAAAAAGAAATTTTTAAATAGGTTTAATGTGGTCGCATTTATTGAAGTTTAAACTGGGGATCTGAAACGCGTACAGGTGGCTGTGACGCAATGGTTCTGTAGACTTGGCGTAACAGACCAATCGCTGAGGCGGTGAGCGTACAAAGTACAAACCCATGACGTCAAATCCACTCTACATGGCGGCGGCTCGTTTTTCGCGCCCTTTTATTTAGCGTTACTAAACCAATTATTTTGAGGCATAGACTGATCCGTTTTTCAAAATTCAAAGACACAAAATTATTAAATGAGAGACAAGGTATTTAAAAATCGATAACAATTTTCATACGCGTGTTCCCTATTGTTTAGCCTATAGGCATACCGGTAGCCTAAATAACATTTAAAGGTAATTGTACAGTATCGCTGATCGCGTTTCGTACTCACTTTTTTCGTGGGATGTCAGGCAGCTAGACTAGGCCAAGATCGACCAGATACAATAACCCCCCCTAACCGATTTGCGCTCGAAAGTGACTTTGCCCGAGGTTAGGGGGGTTATTGTATTTGGTCGGCCTAGCTGCCTGACATCCCCTGAAAAGTGAGTACGAAACGCGATCAGCGATACTGTAGCTACAATCACGCATTTATATTTTATATCAACCCACTAGCCCAACCCATGAGCCACTTTTTGTTGACAGGTTTAGGCATGTAGGCCTAGATTAGGCTGCTGCACTGCTTGTTTACATTTACACCCCATAATTATTAAGCATTGCTAGGCTAGGCCTATATCCAGTAGCAAATGCATTTTGAACAGCTTGCACACAGCTCCTTCCCAGCAACACTTCAAGTTGAAATAGTATGGCCAAGGGTATAGACTCTTCATTTAGCACTAGGCCTAGGCCTAGCCTAAGCCTAGGGCCTATGCTAAGCTAGGCCCTAGCCTAGGATGTCTAACCGCACGTGCACGTGTTTGCAGCAAGAAAATTGGTCGAGTTTCACTACTGGATGTATTCCTTATATTGTGCTAATATAGGATATGGCCTTTGTATTAAAAATAATTCAAAATTGAAGGAGTAGGCCTAGGCCTAGGCCTAGGCTAGGGCCAATGCCTAACTCAAATTGTAACTTATTGTACACCTAGACTAGGCCTTTACTTGTAAAATTAGAACCCTATTCCAAGAACCATCCACGCAAATCATAGCAAATTAAAAGAAAATACCAGTACGCTAGGCCTAGGCCTAGGCCTGCAACAGAACAACTAGGGCCCTAGCCTAGGCCTAGGACCCAATTATTTGTAGGTTATGATGAAACATTATTACGTAAATAAGAACAACAGTACAGGCTGCCCTACCTGTCGGTCCCCACGCATCGTCATTCGTTGCTTCTCTCACTTTAGCTTCAATTTCCGTATAATTCATCACGACGTTAGTTCTGAAATAATAGTGAGAATTAGGTAATGGTATCTAAATACGTTGTCAAAAGGCAGGAAGCTACGGCTAGGCCTAGGCCTACGCCTAGTCCAAAAGCTACACAGAAGTTTCATACAAAAGATTCTTACACTTTATCGGCAATTTCCCTGACTTTCCACATGCTGAAATTCATCATGACAATTATAAAAAATATTAAAGCACGTAAATAATGTTAAATTAACCTGGATGACACTAGATAAGGCATTTAATTTTCAACTTATAGGTTTCAACGATCCTTCACGTAACAGCTGATGGCTGACGTGCGCAAGGAAAATGGCGACTAGCGGTTTTCGAGATTCGACTTCGATTTACTGGGCGCCTATCGATTATTTCCCGAAGAAGAAGAAGAAGATTAATAAATGGTTCAGGACTTACTTTGTTTTTGTCTGGTTTAATTTGATCTTGTTCTTAATTAATGCATCAAAATAGTGAAATTTACCTTCACTATCGTTACTACGTTATGTAAGTGTTCTTATGTTATACCAATGATAGGCCTAGACCAATTCCATGTCAAGAATGAAGCTTCCTAGCCGTCGCTAGGCCTAGGCTAGATGCCTTAAGTTAGGCCTAGGCCATAGCTTTTCTTGGCCTGGTGGCACGCTTTACATACTATTTGTTTAATACAAATAATTAATTACACATTTTCGTTTGTTCAGATCTTACACTAAACAATGTGGCATGAGGCTCGTAAACAAGAAAAGAAGATACGAGGTATATTAGTCGATTACAAACGAAGAGCCGAACGAAGACGAGACTTCTATGAAAAGATTGTAAGTAGGGCGTAGGCTATGATGGTAGGCCTAGGCCTATATACGTGACTATGATATTGGCCTACTCAGCTTTAAGTAAGCTTTAGCTGATTAAAGGGAGAGTACATTTTGGCCTGCCAACTTAACTATATCTAAGCATTGTGTGTGTTCCCAGAAAGCAGATCCAACACAGTTTTTACAGCTCCATGGCCGCCCGACTAAAATTCATCTCGATCCTGCCGTGGCATTGGCTGCAGATAGTCCAGCTAACATGTATGTGAACAAGATCAACTATTTAGCTTAGCCCAGATGGGTGTTTGAACCAAGACCGTAACGAAGAACCCCTACACACTTGCACACCAACACAGCACAACACTGCTATTACTGAGCTGTTACGCACAGTAACCACCAAATGGGGGTAGTAGCCTGGGCTACTTTAGCAGGAATATTAATGGCAGCTAAACTCAAGGCCAGGCTGTAGTGTAAATAGCTCAAAGATCTCCTAGATAATATCCCTTCGGTAGATCATGTTCTATTCTCTTGTGCTTCTTTTTACAGGATGCCTTGGCAGGGTCAATCGGACATACTTATTGATCGTTTTGATGTTCGGGCTCATCTGGACATTATTCCTAACCACCCAAATGAGCCCGACGTTCCTAACACAGACGAGTTATCGTACGAAGATCGTATGTCAAATTACGAACGATACAGAATAATTGTGCAAAATGACTTTCTTGGTATCGGTGAAGAAAAATTCCTGAATCAGTTATATCTGGAAGAGCAATTTGGTCCGACTGAACAAGTTGAAAAGAAACCCACTAAGACTGGGAAGGGTGTTGCTATACCATTTACGTATGAGGACGACACACCACTATCTGAACCACAAGACAACACTAACACTGTCGTACCTGCTGATAACCAGGAAGAGGAGGAGGAAGATGACGACAGTGACATTGACTTTGGTAAGAATGTGTTTAAGTACGTTCTGTATGTATACGCGACTTGGGCAAAAGTCAAAGTTGATTTCAAATAAACACATGTGAATATGAAAATTAAATGACCACATTTTTTTTCATTCTTAAATTAAATTGAAAGTTGACTGCTCTAGTCTTTGCCAGTATAATACATGATGACATATTGGTTCTGTTCTTTAGACCTGTGTGTGGATGTAAGCGCGGTATCTCCACAACAAGCCCACGAGATGAACGTTTGTGCCAATGTTTACGGCATGTGTGGAAACGACTTTTACAGCTTTCTTACACGTGACATTGAAGAGAAGGAATCGTTACGACTGGCTCGCGAGCAAGAGGAGGAAAAAGCTATGTTTTCAGTATGTAATCACATGCAATACCTCAGCTCAGATCATGGTATCTTGTTTAATTTCTTAGATGTTTGTATGGTACCAGTTATTTTTCAACATTTGTTTCTTGTTGAACAACACTACCCACCTAAAGCATTTTGTTTTTATGACCATTACAATTAGACAATTATAATTATGTGCTTTTGCTTTAAATGCTCATAAAAACAAACAGTAGGCTAATATTGATTTATTATTTACTATTTTTTTTTTTTTTTTTTTTTTATATCTGCTCCCTGTGTCCAACAATGAAGTCGGGTCACACATTACTACTTAAATTTAGAATTTCGTGAATGAAAATGGCATCTCTAAAATATTACTTTCTTTCAGGGCCGTAAATCTCGAAGGGAACGTCGAGCTTTTAGAGAAAGAAGACTTCAAGGAAGAAAGATTAGTCCACCCAGGTAATTATCTACAGTGTACAATAACATGTTACTGCCAAGGAGAAAGATGTAATGGTTCAAAAGTATAGTACTATACATAAAGTATAAACTTATAAAAGCTGTAACTTAATAGAGATAACTTACACACTTCTGCTTATTTTACAAGTTTACAAAGTGTATAAATCAGAGTTTATGGTCACTAGATTGTTAAGAACCCAGTGTCCTTAACCCCTAAACTGTTGTGTATTATCAATTGCAAAAAAATAAATGTGTAGGCTAGCTGATAAGTGTTTTTGTGTTTGTCTAATAGTTATGCTGCTCGCACCAGTCCTACTTACGATCCTTATCGGAAGTCCGAGTCAAAGTCTCGATCACGTTCACACTCGCCCATCAACTCGGGTCAGATCACTTACATAACCAGCTTTGGTGGAGAAGAGGATGAAGGAGATGCAGAGAAGCCACTTACCATTGTGCCAGAAAAGTATGCAGTCACCTGCCACCCCAATGAAACCTCAATTACATTGTTTTTTTTAACCCTGTACCATCCAAGTTTTTATTTTGAACCAATTTTAAATGGCACTAGTGTTACATAATTATTAATTATAATTTGGTACTGTAAGAAAATCTAGAGCTAAGCTTAAAGATGTTATTAATTGTATTCACAGGCCAAAACCTTCCACTGCCAACAGACCAACTCGAAAATTACTAGGTCCTGAAACCAGCTCAAGACATAGACCACAGAACAACAAACTTAATTCACCTGAAAGTTCAAGACAATGGAGAGGTTTTAAAAGCCCACCAAGACCATTGGAAGGTTTCAAGAAACGACACAAAAGCCGCTCTCGATCGCCCGAGTCGGTAAAGTACAGACGGAGCAACAGAAGTAGGTCACCCGACAGCCCGAGGTATAAACGTACCAATCACAGCCGCTCGAGAACACCTTCGGAAACTTCCAAGTACAGGAGAACCAACAAGAGCCGCTCCCCGGAAAGCCCGAGGTACAGAAGGAATAGAAGCCGATCACACTCGCCGACGGAAATGTCAAAGTATCGCAGAGTAAATAAAAGCCGATCGCCCGAGAGAAGAACGCGGAGGAGTCCCAGTCCGCGGCACAGGAGGAACAATAGGAGTCGGTCGAGATCTTCGGACAGCCCAAGACACAGACGGTTCAATCGGAGTCGGTCACAATCTCTCGACAACTCCAAGAACCGTAAGAGAACGAGGAGCCGTTCCCCGGGCAAACCGAAAGCAGGCGTCGCGTCCCCAAAGAAGTCTGGATCACCTCCCCCTCCCCCTGTTCGAAGGTATAGCGTCGTTCACCTCGGTCCCAACAAATTTGTCCTCACAAGTTTTTTTAAAATGTAATGTATTTTTTTTTCTTTTCAGGTACTATGGAACTCGAAAGGGACAATCCTCGTCCTCTGAATTGGAAGACTTGTCTGATGTGGAAATGAAACCGGCACCAAATACCAAGCCTCAACCAAACAAGTATGTAACAAAGCAAAGGGTACCTAATTCCGAAGTTTGTACATCCGCTTGACTTGATCTTTATTGGAGGTGCTATGTTTTCCACATTTTCACTGAATGTTTGTTAACAAAAATATTGATGAATTTCAATGTGCAGAACTATGACCAACAAATGCTGATTCGAAAGCTAAGGTTGATGAATTATATATGAGTAGTAGATATTGTCCTGAAATGTGTTCTTTTCTTTTCAGGAGTTCAGCGTCGGACTTGGGTAATTCTGGTGGCGGAAGCAAAGTCAGTAAGAATCATTACGCTCTTCGATTAAGTCTAGCTCATTGTTCTTTTAAAACCACCCAGAAACTATCAATATGATTCACCTGTCATTTGCACAAACTATTCACTCATCTCACACCATTAGCACAGCATTCTTTCTCATTATACTACATATTATAGTTTTAAGAAATGTACAATTCTAAACAAGTAGCTACCTATATGTCAGTCTACTTACTTCTGAGCATGCTAATGCTTAAACAAATCTTCGGATCCGACTTTTTCGTTCCTCTCTTCCTCACTCTTCGTCCACGCACACCAAGTTCTTGCCTTTCTTTCCCTTAACATCTTACCATGTGGTCATACAATCCACATCTCTTCACTAATTTGTTACTACGTAGACTTACGTTGAGCTTTCTTTAAGTTCTAATTTCATACATAAGCATAGATTGTTTTGAACTGTATATTTGGGTAACAGTTCCAGCAGAGCCTGTGTGATTTTAATTAATTATGGATGTTTTTTAGGCCATTACCAATTGCTATGATGTAAAACTATACATAGTAGGATAATCATGATTATCTTATCACTATTTGGTCTGTATGCCCACTCCAAAATTATCTAGAATTAAAAAACAAATTACTAAAATGATGATTAAATTATTGTTATTTGCATAATTAGGCATAGGCCTACTAGCACTAGTGTATAAATGTATAAATGCATAGTAGGCCTACTGTATTTGAATTTTGAATGTATTGTAACTTACTGCTATGGACATGGTTATTAACTAACACCATTCTAGCTTAGTTTTTTCCCAATGAGCTTTACAGTGATTTTAGTAAAAGGGAAAATTGAGTTTGAAGACAAAAATTATTTAATTCAAAGAATGTTTCTGCAACTATTCAAATAAGTAACAAAATTTAAAAAATAAATTACTATTGCCATTGTGTAAGAATGTCACTAGTTAGACCCAGTATCAAATGCATTCTTTGTTTTACACACACATTTAATTACCGGTACTGTAGCATTTATCTTTCTTTGTTCAATTTAGAACTAGAATCATTGCATGTAAATATTTTTTTATTTGTTCTAGCCTAGAAAACAATTTTATTTTAGCATACCTGGAAGGACTGATTCTGATTGACTACTCCATTCCTTGTCAAAGTCAGAGATCCAGATTATCTCTTCAGCTAGGAATTAGCTTAATACGGCACATACTAATGCATTGTGTTCATGTTCCAGTACCAAACGAAGGGAACGGCACGCGAAAGACTGAAGAAGAAAATGCAGACGTTGTTGAACAGGCAATGTAGGCTAACTTAAATATTATCTTAGTCTTACCCATGCCTATTTAAGATATTGTTCCTTGTTTGGATTTTCCATCTAGTGTGTTGAGCATGCTAATTCGCTGTTTGTTGGAACTTGTGTCCAACAGGTAGATTGGTAAGCTTTTCTCCAATACCAACCAGGGCTTTTTGTGAAGTCACAATTTCATAAATTTCACAATCATCACACTTTATATAATGCATGTAATGATGTAATAGAAGTATTTACTATAATATAATGTAGGGCCAGAATATGATGGGATTAATTTCCTATCCCCTACCCGACTTCATTGTTGGACACAGGGAGCAGATATAAAAAAAAAATAATGTACTTACAATGTGCATTTAAAAACTAAAATAGGCTCTCCCAAAAACTAAGTATTGATTATCATTCAATTAATTAATAATTAATCATAGAAACTCTCTGGAAACTTGACCCATGAGTGACTGTGATGTACAATTTGAAACTCGACCTGTTTTTACTTTTTAGGTATTATTTTAGGATGTTGTCCAAATTTTGATTTTGATAAAACTGTATCTGGTATAGGTATCTAATATTACACCATATTATTGTGATTCTAGACAAGGCGGATAAACAGGCCGAGCGGATGCGAGTGAAGAAGCAGCAGCAGGAACGTCAAGAGAGGGAGGATGAGCTCAGGGAAATAGCAATCAAACTACGCAGAAGGTCGTATCAATTTCATTCACCTCTTATCGATAGTGGACGTAACCGTCAGAGCAGATCTCATCCGGCTTTCAAGTTAAGGTTCTCCTTGACTGGCCTGGCAGACGTTTTATCTACGAGCCAGTTATGCATAAATAAAACTAGACGTAGTAACATAATTGTTTGCCTTTTTTTATGTTTATGAAATGTTGCGTGTTAACTTCTGCCATATTTGGCCATTCATTTTCAAGTTTTAATTTTGAATCGGCAGTTTTATTTAAGTACGTATGCTTTGTGAACGTTAAAAAGTAAATTAACAATCTATAACAAACAGTAGCCTATATCAATAAGGTGTGTAGTCATGCAGGACACATGGTGTCACGTTTGGTTTTGATAATTTTGTAGTCTAATAAAAAATAATACAGTAGTCCCTCGTTAATTCAAACTCGGTTAATTCAAAATTATGTATAATTCAAACTATTGATGGAGTCCCAGCAGAAGATTTAGGATGGTGCATAATGTTAATGTTCTTTTAATTCAAAATGTTGTAATTCAAATTGGAGTTTTTAGGGTCCCTTGAAATTTGAATTAAAGGGGGATTACTGTATTTAATTGCAATACATAATAATATGATTGATTTAATCATGGTACTTTATGAATTAGGTAATACTTTTTTTTTTCCTTCTTGTGCCAAGACGTTATTCAAATTTCTTATTTTCTGCACGATTGAGAAAATGGTCTGCCTTGATAAATGATGACACAATTTCTAAAGAAAATATCTTACTAATTATTAATAGTGCTTTATGTTGAGTGAGGGTTGTTGTGTATGTCCTGAGGGGAGGGAGAGGAGTGCTGGGCAACATTGCTAATATTGTATTCATTAGGATTCTTGTTTTTGATTCCTTTTGGAATCTAGTTAATTTATTCATCCATTCCCACTTGGGGCAATGTTGTAAAGCATTGAGAACGTGTAATAAGTTTCACACGATTTTACTACCGTACGCAAGCGCTCGTCAAACTCTACCGCTCCGAGAAGCCAAGAGGTAAGTGTCGGTGCAACGCCGAGCGAGACGGCAGTGACTGACTTGCGTCCGTCTCTCTCTCTCTCTCTCGTCTAGGGAGCGAGCAAGGCGACACCAAGACCGCGGGGAGTCGGACGACGAGTCAGCCGGTTCGTGGCAATCGTCTTCGAGTCTGTCTTCGTACTCGCCGTCGCGCGAGACTTCTCCCAGGCGTGACGAGACCCGCGCCAAGTCCCGACGGTAAGAGGCTTTTCCTGTTGATGAGATTCCATGTAATAATAATGTTTATTTTCAATCTTTATTATTATTTTATATACTGTATTAGTCTGCTTTGTGGCAGAGGGGAAAAGAAAAGTACGAAGGCCAAGAGAGAAATGGGGAAGGATAATTAAAGAAAATGTATAAAAACGGGATAAAATTTGGGAGGATGTGACAAGAGTACAACTGTGGAACGACAGAAAAGAGTGGAATAAATTGGTGGAGAAACGGGAGGAGGAGGATGAGGAAGAAACACCCGAGTCTGGCAAGCTCAGTATCTACAAGTTTCATACCCTAGATAACGATAGAGAACCACCACTCAACCCGACATAGTTGGAAGGTACCGCCCCACGTACCCACTGATTAGACCGCGCTGATGTGGCGGCACCTAGCGGGCCCCCCCCCCCCCCCCCCCCCCCCCCCCCCAGTACTACTAGCGTACACGGTCGATTTATGGGTTGACAGTTGCCAGTGGCCACTGGGGCTCTACCCTACACTAATAAACTCAATGGTACCGGTAACATGACCCTAGGACATCATATGAGGGGTCGACATTACGCAAATAAATACAAATAGTTGTCCTCTCTTTTAGGGATGACGCACACGCATCTCACGAGAGAGACGGGGAGAGTCCGTCGTCGTCGTCCTATAACCGAGACTGTCGATTAGTGGATTACTGAGGATAACAACGAGGTAACTATTAACAGTTGAGAATGGTGACGTGCGCCATCGCTAAAATGTCTGTAGTGTAACATCTGAATGTGTATAGAGAGGTATTTGTACATGGCTAAGTGAACCGTTATTATTTATGTAGCCTGTTTAATAAAGAGGCGTTTTCCAAGTATGATTTGTTTGTGTCGGATATTTACATGTTAGTTCAAAATAAGAACACAAAACAGCCATTCTTGTGTAGGTCCCCTACATGATTTATGATTATGTAGACAGCCTAGATTTAAAATTCACTTTGTAAATACTAAATTATGTTATGACATCGTCATTGGGCTTACTACAGTAGTAAGGGATATGTATTTGTATGTTGTCCCTTTGCGCTAGTAAGTAGCATAGTTCTTCCATTGCTTAAGCCGGCTAGAAAAGAGTATTGTATGGTACTGTGTGTGTTAGACAAAGGGCTAAGTGTGCAGAAAGCTGATAACTCCAACTTTTCAAAATTATCCACTTCTGGGGCTTTCTAAGCCAAGAGCTATGTGAATTATTGTAGAATCTTGGGTTAAATTGCATGTACCTTCTCTTCCGTGGGACACAACTGCCATTCAAGACAAGTTCACAACGTAGAGAAGGAGTGGTTACCAGGGGTTGCAAGTAATGCTTGCTGGAGGCTAGCAAAGATGTTATTACACTAGGTCAAGTGCTCGTATAATATTAATTGTAATGAAGTTATTGTTTCTACCCTGTAAAATACGTGTAGATATTGAAATTGAATTTTTCTTGCTCTATTGTTGATTCAGTTTATAAAACGTTACTTCACTCCATCCCACTGTGCAGCAGACTCATGACATTCAGTTTTGTGTATGAAGGTTTAACTGATATCGGTGCAAGCCGTTAGAAATAGTCTCGGAATAGTGAAGTGTTTGTCGCTAGCACAAAGAAGTTAATTTCAACCCCTGGTAGCAACTGTGTTCATGAATTAGAGCTCATTTGCCGTTTTGTATTTATTCAAAACTTTCAAAATCAACACGAGAACAGTCGTGTTGAAACCTACTGCACATACAAACCAAAAAAGGATTTCAGTTATGTATTTGTTTGTTTATTTATTTAATAAGGTACAGTACGTCACACTCACGTGCATTTCATTCTTTCTTGATTAGAGCGAGCTTGAAACTGTGTGATGTTTTCATCATTTGACATTTGGTGGTTGGGCAGACCTCCAAGTGGACTGAAGAATTGTTTTGCTGTAAATAGTTCCAATATGCATTAAAATTCATATGCCTGGTTATCAAATTATCATCAACATTTTGACTTCTATAAATTTATTGAAATACATACCTTCTTGCAAAAGCAACAACTAGGTACTTGGCTGTTAACTTGTTACATAATATTATTTATATCATAGAAAATGAAAAACCATTTTAAAAATAAAAGCACCTATTAATTAAATAGAAGAATATTGTGTTAATATTCTGTGTATGGAAATGAAACTGTACTAAAGTGGTCTGTACCAAGAGAGTACTCAACGCTCTACATGCGGTATATAAGAGAAAACAACGTGTACCTGGTACCTGTGCACTATTCTGTTACTGCAATTACTTGGTCATGTTATTTGCAGTGTTGTTACAATATTTATTTTTCTATATCAAATATGAAATGGACAGTGCATGCATTCAACACGCATAATAATTTGACTTGAGACAAGGTGCGAGTCAGCTCTGGATTTTATAATTTAAAATTTAATAATTATTAATTAAATAAAAAAGATTTTATTTTATTATTTAAAAATGTATTGTTACAAAAAATCAAATTTCAATGAATTCCATGTTAATGTTGAAGTTTGCTCCTGTGTCAGGTGTGCACTATTGTATCGTCAAGTGAGTGAGTGTACAATCAATGCAGTAGTATACATTTAACTTCATAACCTTGGATTGTTTAAAAGTTTTGCTTAGGACTTCGGAGCATTAACTGCTAAGCCACTACTAGCTATAACTTAGGTGTTAAGTATGTCTATGGTAGACTGGTCTGAAGTCTGATCACATTTCTTCGTAAACATTAATTTATATTTGTCAATTTGGAGATAAACGTTTAATATAATTACTACGTATGTATTTTATTTATCATTCATTTACCTTTGTATGATCACATTCCTGCAAAAAATTCCCTCCATTTCTGTGTGTCCAAGGAAACCAAGGAAACATGACCTGTACCATGCATGATTCTATGAACAGTTTGGACATCCATACATTTGCAATTTTACACTTTGGAAAGCGTTTCCCGACAGCGGCCAGCAGCTTTCATCATCAAGAAATCTGTCCATAGTGCCGATCATGTTAGTATTTGCAGTGAATTGGTCAATTGTAACTAGGTGCTGCAACTGCCTCCATTCCAGTTCTATTTAAATCTCAATCTGTATTCATATTACAGATGTTGGATGTGCACACTTAACCGCCATCCTGGAGTTCCAGGTTCGAATCCTGGCTTGGGCATGGATGTCACAGCGCTTCTTCGTCATAATCACCCACTCATCGCCTCAATTAGCATTGCTGCCAAAATATAAAGCCCAAATACTAATGTTGTTGTCCAATGGCTGTACTGAACCACATTGGGTGCACCTTCATTTAGAACAACAATACACAATGAAATAGGTGTACCAATGCACACTCAGTGTGGTCCATTGGAAAATGCTACAAAATAGCATCATCAATGCTGACATCCCACTGCCACTCTATGGTAACTACATAGTTACACTACACTTATCTAGCTTATTGTAATGTAGCCACTATGTGCTCGTCTCAAATCAATGTGCTTCTATACAAATACTGTACTGCCACCTTTCTGCACACGATTACAAGAATCAGGTAGGGATGGGATGGAACAATTTTGATGTGGAACATTACCAAGTACAGTATATGCTTAATGTTTCATCATTTTTCTTGACAGTTTCTTGACAAGCAGTGGCTTCAGTAGACTGTACAGTATGTGCCATAACTAAATCAAGGGCAGTATTGAAAGGGAAAGGGAAGAATGAGAAAATCAAGGGTAGGTTAGAACACGTTGTTACTCGACGTTACTAATCTTTAACTCTCATCCAACGTATGCTGCCTAAAGATTTGTAAATTGGATTGAGCCAAGAAACACAGGGCGAGTCTGAGGGTTCGAGTAAAACTGTTCAACCCTTGACTTACTTACAAGTACATCTTATGCAAACTTATTTTGCACGCTTCACTTTCTCCGATGTTAACCAATTTTCAAAATGAGATTGGGAAAGTACCATTGAAAACACATTTTCTGGCAAAATAACATTATTGACCAATTGAAGAATGAATTGGGATTTATTACAAAAAGTCTAGATTCTCTTACCAACAAGCTAGTCTACTTGTGAACAACTATTGCTGAAACGATTTTCGACGATGCTAACCAAGAAACC
The DNA here is from genome assembly GCA_945910005.1 of Isoperla grammatica. Taxonomy (NCBI): domain Eukaryota; kingdom Metazoa; phylum Arthropoda; class Insecta; order Plecoptera; family Perlodidae; genus Isoperla; species Isoperla grammatica. The sequence continues at coordinate 50,231,526 of OX246740.1, forward strand.
ACATTAAAATATACACTTGAATTACAGTATATATTAGGGATGTCATAGGGTATCCGGGTACCCGGGTTACCCGGATCCAGAAATTACCCGAATCCATTTTTAGGATCCGGATCCTTATCGGGTAGTATTATTTGTAAAAAAAAAAAAAAAAAAAAAAAAATACGCGACGATATTTCTGCGGCTACTTTCCTTGAAGCTACAGTGCATTCCTGCTTGTGGGCGTGGCCAGCTGGTCGCTGGTTAGCACGCGCTGTCATTACTGCGGGCGAGTTCTGTGAGACCATACACTCCCCTCCCCCCCGCCCCCCTCACACTTCCCGCGCGCAGCGGCCGCACATAGCCCAACCCACACAGCGGCCGGCAGCTGACACCGACAGAGAACGACCTTCAACCGCGTGGTTTCGGGGGGGGGGGGGGGGTGTAACTAGATATGATGACATAATTTAGGCTTTTAGGATTCGGGTAACCCGGTTCTTGGAAGGTCTGGAACCGGATCCGAATTTTCCTACCCTATGACATCCCTAGTATATATAGTACATCCACAAACTATACAACAGCTTGTATGTACAATTATTATGTAATGGGAGAAAACGATTATTTCATTGCTAAATCATATCGCCCATATTAGGTATAAAAATTTAAAATCACCTTTTAAAACTTAAGTTAAAAAATACTATTGAGGACTATAATCTTTGTTAATAGCCTAAAATTATTTGTGATGAACTGTAGCCAGTAGGACCTACCAGTAGGTCTACCATAAGCTAATAAATAACAAATGGACAATTGATTTGAAATAAAATAAATATTCAGCAAAATGATAAGTACCGGTACCCAAAGCACCATGTACACAGACCAGTACACAATCTGGTTCACACGAAGATAATGCAATATTTCTTCCAGACTTAAATTGGAATGCTCACAAAAGTGCAAAATGTTTTGTCACCTACACAAACGTAGTTATACCGTATGATTCACCACTTAGCTCGTTTTGACCAATCTTTCGGAGTCCAATGAAGACATTTCGGGTCGATACGTATCTTCCGCTTCTCCGTTGCTTGCGCATGGCTGGTAACTAGTTCTTTACTCACTGCTATTATGTATTGTCCCTTATAATAATTTATCAAGTTTAAATTTTGTAGAGTTGAGATCACATCTTCTTTCTTGATACTTGTAAGCTCGCATATATCACTGAAAAATAAAATGCACAAGTTAATCCCGCCTACATGAGATTTTTAGACAGAGCATAACGTTTTGCATATTTTACGCTTTGAAGTTTGAAGCTGCAATGGCCAATGGAACTTTAGTTAAATAATTCCACAATGTTTATCTGTATATTTGTTGTTACACTGTAAATTAAACTCTCTCAAGTTCAAACATTATTTGTAGGAAAGTTTCAGACAAACTCTTGATGATTAGTAGAACATAATCCACCATAAGCAAAACTGTATGTACATGTTATTGAACTCTGCCATCAACTTAAAACTGTATAGTAAAATAGCCCCTTTTGGAAAATCGTCTCAATTATAGCAAAACTAAACCTGCATTAGCGATAGTCTAGAGATAGGGCCATGCTCTATCCATCTGATTATTTAGTTAGTGAAATGCGATAATTCCCACCTGCCCCCTAACCCCTTTCCTAGCAAATTTATTCCAAGCTATGCCACTGTAAGTAAGCTGGCATATTACAAACATGCTTGGGGAGATATGCCTGGCTCACTAATAAGGTGAAATTTCCTAATCTTCTTAACTCCTATGTAATACATATATGCATTACTGTACCTAGCTGATTTTTTTCCTTCCTCAAGGTTAATATAATGTAAATACTATATATAGTACCTACTACCTACTGCTTCAAATAATTACAAACAAGTTTTTCACACAGCTCTTACTTGATGGTAACTTGTGGTTTCTCGTTATCTCCGACTGGCTTCATTTCGATGAGGTAGTCGAGGATTGTCTGAGCCCAGTAACTTCGATATGAAAGAAGTCCCAAGTCAGAGAGAGGTTTCTCGGGTGATCCAGTCTTGCCTTCAAATTTAGACAATTCATAGCCTGCAGAATATAGTTGATTGTTTAGTAAGGTACACGATTAAGTCACTCTATCATCTTCAAAGAGGCTGGATGTAATGGTTAATTAATCAAGGTATTTCTAGTAAAATATTTACAGTAACTTTATTTGTCCATATGTTCTATGCAAACAAGTTGACATTCACATAACCAGTGCAGCTAACTGATGATTGATGTTGGGTCTACAAGAGACGAGTAACAAGGTACCTACAGATAAACGATCATTCATTAACAATTAAGATGATATCGTTGCCTATTTTTATCCATCAAGAGTTTCATAGCTACGGTTCCAATCCTGGGGGTGCTTGGATTCTCCACGTCTTTTTAGACTATATATAATTTAATTAAATACGAGTGGGCTTATTTTGGTGGACCAATGTACTTTTGTATATGTGTACAAAATAATAACAGATTAAATAATCAGCTTAGCAAATTGAAAACAAATATATACTCATGTCATGGATGACTATTATTGTGGGGAACAGAAATATACTAATCTAAAATCATTTACGTATAAAACTCACTGAATTCGATGAGCAATTTTCCGTAGCCTTTGCGCTGGTACGGAGGCATGGTGAGGATGCAAGCTACGTTGTAATCCTCCGTCGACTCCTTCTCCTTGGAGAAATAGCCGACGATGTGGAATCCTCTACTGTCGAAGTCCGTCATGACGTAGAAGAGGAAGGGGTCAGTGTCGTAGTAGAGAGTCTTGTGGTCTAGAAAAAGTTTCGCTAAGAGACAGAGGTTTTGGGCGTAGCTCTTGTTCTTCCGTCCGTCGATCTCGAAGAAAGAGAGGGAGCCCTTGCGATAGATCTCGTTACCCGGGGGGTGACGTAAATTGCACTTTTTCTGTAAAAAAAAAGTGACACCCAAAGGCTTAGACTGGTGGTTTCAAATATATATGACAGTGAAATGAGATCAGTAAGAGTGTTCCATAGGACTGTTTTTTTTCAAGTGTGTTTAACTCAAAAAATATAGCCTATATGGTATAATCAGTGAACAAGGATAACATGCACATTATAAAATCTTTCTGAGTTTTACTCTAGTTAGATTAAATCCAGCTCGATATTGAGAAAACGTACAACCGTAATTCCTTTTCCACCATAATAATTTGCGTTCACATATTATAATTATAGTAAATTACTAATAATAAATAATATTAAATAACTTTAAAAAATAATATAAATACTATTATTAATAATAATTAGGTAATGGTACTAAATTGGAGGCCATGCGTAGTCATTTCCATCAGTTTTAAAACCGGGAACGATTAAATGCATGCCACACATTACCAGGTGTCTCTCGAGGCACTTTCTGCTCTTGCGGTACTTGAGGCAGAACTCGCAGATGTAGATGCAAGGCAGGTGGACGAGCTCGGGCGGGTACGGCGAGAAATACCACGGCCTGATGCGGTGTCGCCCCAGCTCGATCATCTCGACGTTCTTCATCCGAGTGACGACGTCGTCGTGGTGCGCCACCATGCTGCCCGTGCTGCGCGGACACTGTTGCTGTTGTTGTTGTTGCACGGCTGCCGTCGCCTCCTGGGAGTCCTCGCTCTCTTGCGCGATGCCCGCTGCAACAGGTGATGCGTTACCCACAACTGTACGTTTTAATTGTGTAGCCTATCTACCTTATAGGGATGGGACGTTTAAACGTTTAAAGGTGGGAGTGGCTTTAAACGTTTGTACTTTTTATGCCTCGTTTAAACGTGTGTACAGAAGTGTTTGTATATAAGATAAGAAACAAATATTTTACAACGGAGCGTACTGCAGTACTAGTCTACTATTAGGCCTATAGTTTTTTCTAGCTACAAATTGTAATTTTACCCAATATTTTGGAACTTTTCTGTAATTTACTGCATAAGCCCTTTTATTCATCTCGTGGCAGGGGATAGAGCGAATAAAACGTTAAAACGCGAGTTTTAAAAACGGTTAAACGTTTAGGCTATTAAAGGTATTTGCCCATCCCTATATCGAACTGGAACTCGGAAACAAGATGAACACGTTTTAGTGAGGGAATCTCATCTATATGTTACACAAAGCTACCTATCTACTTCATCCTGAAGCTGTCGTCCTTCTGTACCTTTTCTCTCACTAGAACATGTTTATCTTGTTCCGAGTTGCAATTAACTCAGCCATTTTGCCTCTCCACTCAAGTATTCGGCACTAAATGTTGCAGATATGATCTCTGGCGGCGAAATCGTGAAGTAATATTTAGAGGGCAACAGAGCCGCTGGATGTCATTTGTCAGTGTCATTTGTCATTGTTTATATGAGAATGGCAACGATTCCAAAGAAACATAAGCGATATTGTTGCGTCAGTGAATATCCAGCTTTGCTGGATATTCGCTGGTTGCGTTTTGTATTCAAGATGCCTTTGATATTATGGGGATTTTGGATCAGGGGACATACCAAGTATCCGAAGGTCCGAAGTTCATGTTCTGATCATAATGTTAATTAACCACATGCAATTAAAAGGCCACCGATTAACACTGCCTGTCTTTCATTGAGGTTCCTTTGGGCTCTATTTGCTTTCAAATATATGTATATTTCAGAATAAAGTTAAAAACTTACTTTGCGCAATAACATGTTTAGGCGGATCCATGCTCTCCTGTCAGTTTGTTACTTTCTAACTGTCAGCCATGTTGCGCAGCAGTGGTGCTATCTCTTGACACATTTAGTGTCGAATAGGCCTACACTATATCGTGTACACCTAGATAAGATTGATAATTGTTTAAGCAAAAAAAAGGATGAGCCTTCTATCAAATTCAATTATCATTACTGGTAGTCCCATACATTACAAACGTGTGGTAGGTACGTAAAACTGCAAGCGGTAAATTAAATGGGCCGCAACCATTTACATTGAAAGTGAAAATGTAAAGGGTGGGTATTAACAATCCATTAACTTTGTGAAGTTTGTACACTTGAGTCATAACAAACATTGCACGATCTCTTAAGAATAAAGTGAAAATAATTATGTAGCCAAATACAGGACAGGAATCACCTCTTCAGATGTAGTAAACTTAAAACAGAACGTGACGCATTGCCTAACGGCATGAAGAGAGAAGAAAAGGAGGCCTGTCTCTACTGGTTGACCAGATCTTACATGATGGCCTGATTAAGCCAAATGTGGGCATATGATAAAAAAAAAAAAAAAAAAAAATGCCTACCTTTTTTCTTTCTCGACATCTTCTTTTGAAGGGCTGCCGCCAATACGGCACTCCCATTGACTAGTTCATTTCCGACTGGAGAAGTTGGCCGGGACGGATAACCCCCACCGCCACCGCCGATTTGACCGCTGCCAACGCCGGTCTTCTTTGGCGTACTAACGCCAGTTCCAACCGATGGGCCATCGCGACGGGGGAATTGTACTTTCCGGGTGTCTAGACGTTCCTCTGTCACCCACTCATCGAGGCGTTTGTTAACTGGGCGACAAAAATCGTTTCGAGTTAAAGCGTGGAATTGGTAGTGAGATGTTTACAAAGTATGATACCGCGACCATTTCAAAGTTCTTCAATACGTTTTTTAATCCAGGGAAGGAAGTAATTGTTGTTACAAGTTACTAAACATTAGTGGTGTCAAACGATATCGATAATTCGATACGATATCGATATCGCACGAAAATCACCGTTAATTTCGATATCGATATGGTAGTGTCATATCGAAAATATCGCGATATCGTGGTCAACTTAAAATATTAAAATATTTCCGCTATGGTCTGCAGTATGCATTGCTGCAGTATGCGTTGCTGCAGCTTGTCACGGAGTACCAACCCCCCCCCCCCCCCCCCGCCCCCCCGCACGCGATTGTCAACTTGAAGTATTTCTCCCATGGTTTGCAGTACGCGTTGCTGCAGTTTGTAACTGGACATCTACCCCCTCCACACAGATGGCCGCACGGGCCGGCGGGTTCCCTTTGTTTGCGTCGAGACATTGGATCCATTCAACTATTTGTACCTGGGGTACATGTCTTATGGCCAACGGGAAAAGTACCTACAGGGAAAAGCACCTATATTCTCTGCGGAAAAGTGCCAACTGTCAAACCCATGTCATGCCCCAGTCAGTGCGGCAGCCTTTGAGGAAACCAGTTTATTGAAAGTCACCCCCAACCAATTAAGATGAACAATATTCAACAGTATAGATAAACCACCCCCTAACCTGTTGCCTTAATATCCAGGTAGCCAGTGGTCATTTTCCTGTAGGTCATAGTACGGGTTCCCGTTGTTCAGTATTGCTTGATACTTTTACGACTGTCAATGGGTACATGTCTTATGGCCAACGGGAAAAGTACCTACAGGGAAAAGCACCTATATTCTCTGCGGAAAAGTGCCAACTGTCAAACCCATGTCATGCCCCAGTCAGTGCGGCAGCCTTTGAGGAAACCAGTTTATTCAAAGTCACCGCCAACCAATTAAGATGAACAATATTCAACAGTATAGATAAACCACCCCCTAACCTGTTGCCTTAATATCCAGGTAGCCAGTGGTCATTTTCCTGTAGGTCATAGTACGGGTTCCCCTGTCAATAGCCGATGCCCGACACGTGACTAGACGTCATCACGCGAATTCAAGCCTTAATCGCTAAGCAGCAACTCATACTGCAGGCCACGGGCGGAAAATTTTCAAGTTGATAATGATATCCCGGGGCAAGGGGGGGGGGGGGTATAGACGTGAAGACACTAACTGCAGCAACACGTACTGCTGGCCACGGCGAAAACACTTTAAATTGACTACGATATGTATTGTTTTATTACCGCCGGAAAAAAAATTCGATATCGCGATATCGATGTCAATTTTTAATATCGATATCGCGATACGATATCGGCAAAATTGCGCCGATATCGATATTGAAAAAAATATCGTTTGACACCACTACTAAACATACTTTTATACACCTACATTAGCCTACACACAAAGATATTGTAAGCATTACTTTAATACAAGTATGCCCAGCTTTTTGAAATGGCTTTAAAAAGAATATTATTTTACAAATTATATGACAAGTTTACAAATTTGCAATAATATACTCACAATCAACGTAATGCACATAATAGCACTTCGTTCCCCTCAATTCTTTCACACTGATGATTTCAGCAAGGGCTGCAAAAGAAATGTTATATATTTAGTTATAGTTGTATCATTTACTAAACAGAACCATCCATGGCTGGCACATCTCAACAACTTACGCCAGTCTTCTCCACCCTGCATTCTCACAGGTAATCGACATCCTTCAACTAGGGAGGCCTGAATAACAAAATAACAATAATTTAGACCTGACATTCATTCGTTTCATTCTTTTCATTGAATCCAGTTTAGGCTAGGTCTATATTTCTTTTGAAATTCATTTTACAAAGTAGGCATAGGCTAGCATAGCCTACTAGGCTATGCAAAATGAATACTTAGATGTGATAGACCTATGTACAACATGAAGAAATGCCTGTGTAAGTGGGGTTTTATCATTAAAGTGAAATAAACATTGAATTTGATTGACTGTCTGAAATAAATACTTTGAATTTAAGTATTAATAAAAACTGAAACTTCTAGTAATATACATACTGGTAATAAACCCAATACCAAATGAAGGCAAGGTCCTGCCAACCCCCTTTGTATCAACTTGTATCTTGTACTAGGCCTAGGCCTAGGCCTACACACACTGCCACAAACTATGGCATGTAAAATACAACCAATTTAACACCTTGTATTTCAAAGTGCCAGAAACATGTATGCATTACTATCAATGGTGAATGAAGACTCAGGCTTAGCTAGGTAGACCCAGGAATACAATTTCTCACGTTCATGAACGTTTAATGGAATAGCCTAGGCTAGGCTAGGCCTAGAACCTCCAGCCTAGGCCTTGCAGGTTAGGCCTAGGCTCGGGATTATAACTTGTAAATGCACAAGTGGGCTAAATCCTACAAATGTAATTGCGGTATTTTTATACAAACTTATTTTAATTTATAAATTTTGTAAGCAAGCCAAGCTTACACAGTTTATTACAAAATATGTCTTGGGATAAGGTGCACCCTAACCTCACTTTATGTTGACTTACTTGTTTTAATAGAAGTATCAACTAGGCCTAGCCTAGTCTACAATGACAACGCTGCAAAAGCGTATTGCATAGTCTAATATATGGTTATTTAATGCTAATGACATATGTAATTAATGTATTAAACCTACCACAGAATCACAAATTGTGTCTTGACCATCTTCTTCCATCATTTTTATTTCACTCACTCTTCTTCTTCTCTAATTTTTCGGCGGGTCTTGTAGACCTCATGGTCACATTGACCGCACAATAAAATCTAACAAAACGTCACAATTTGACTTGATATATTACTGATTGACACGGTAATTATGTGCCGATTTTTTTAAAATAATTAATATCTAGCACGATTTACATTTTTCTTAACTGGCTGTTATTAGAGTTCACACCCAACGACCACTGTGCTATTTTTTTTTTCTCATACCTGTACGTAATGTTGTTTACCTTGGAACCACGTTAGGTAAAACCAGTAAAACTAACGGAATAGTTAATTATGCATGTCACGTATTCGTAGGAAGTTAGGCACATGCAAACGTTTGTATCAACAGCAAGTAGGAGAGGAAACCTAAATATTTTGAAGTGAGATATATAAAAAAAAAGTGGTCAAATTTGGCGGGAAAGTATGTACCTATATTAATCTAATGACATTGATATGTGTATACATTAAGACACTCTTCAATACAGTCATTCAAGTAAATGTAAATTAAGTAGGCCATACATATGACATTTTAAACTAAAATCCAGCCATTTACTTGTGTAATGCGTTTTCTGCGGCACATCACGGTGACATTGTTTGTAATTGGTACATTTGCGTCAGTAATTATTATTATCAGTAGATTCTTAGAAAAAACATTTCCCACGGGAAAATTTATAAGACCTTTGCAATCAACAGGGCAAGATTTGTATCCGGATTCAATAACTCTATTAGATTTGTGGCATTTTCAATACATCATCAACAATGACGTGTGCACATTAAACAACAAGACTACAGTAACGGCAGCTCTGATTATAACATCACACGCTGGTGATGTAGAAGGAAGAAATGCAATTCGTCTTGCATACCCCACAGAAGAACTAAATAAACTTGGGATACGACGAGTGTTTCTGTTAGCCCTCATCAACCCACAAAGAAAAGATAAGAAGTATAAAACAGTCTCTCAAAGTGTAATCATAAATGAAAATGAACGTTACTCTGATCTAGTGCAAGGTAATTTCGATGAAGCATACAGGAATCTAACTTATAAACATGTAATGGGATTGCAATGGGCAGCGAGATATTGTAAAGAGGCGAAGTTTATTATTAAAATGGACGATGACATAATTGTTGATTTCTATCGATTACTAGATCTGATGAAACTAACAGAGTTTAAGGAAAAAGAATTGCTTATGGGTTATGTTCTGCGTGGGATGCAACCAGTTCGTGATAACAAAAATAAATGGTTCGTTACACTTAGCGAATTTTCTAAAACTTTCTATCCACCATTTTTATCTGGATGGATGTACGTGACTACTCCTAAAACAGCAGACAGACTTCTTCAAGTCTCCAAAGAGGTTCGCTTCTTTTGGATAGATGATACATACATCACCGGAATGCTTGCAAAAGTGGCCGGAATAAAGCTGAAAGACATTAGCAACATATTTACAGTTCATCCAGAATTTCTCGAGTGTTGTCTTGACGTCAGTCAAAAAGCCACATTGGCCTGTGACTTCATGGTTGGACCAAGTGGTGACGATTACGATCTACTGCTCAGGTTTAAAAAATATGCGGCAACATGTTATGCGCAAGATTGCGCTAAACGACAACCAAATAAAGCTTTGAACAAGACATGCATCTCTAAAGGGAAACCTTTGCCTCTAGGAAAAGGAAAGGCAAAAGTAGAGCCATATAATCTCATCTAAACAATGTGATATCAATATCATAGTTGAAATTATTTGAATCGAAACATATATTCTTTGTACTTCTATCAAATGTAAATTTCCAACTGTAATGAACTATTCCTATTGCACGATGCTTATAAAAATTAAATTCGTACTTAAGTCCTACAATACACTAATATATTCAGAGTTTGCTGGTCACACATCAGTTTTGCATTATGCAGATTTAATGAGATTTTATCATTAGTTGACTGATTCAGTCTTATTATACACAAAGTACAAAGTAAGGTATCACCTGTTTATTTATTACTTAGACACTTTGCACCATGGTATAATTTGTGATTATGTGGTGTAGGCCTAAGTCATTTTGATGTAATGCTTGTACAAATAACAAAATAAATTATTTATGACTGTTGAATGAAAATACAATGTCTATCAACAAAACCCAAACCACATTTTGTTAGATTGTAAGAGTCTATAAACTAGTGGGGGAAAATGATTGGAAAAGATCAAGCTGCAGTTTCAGCCCTATCTGAAGACTACGTAAGCTTACAAAGGCTACTCCACGATGTTATTCTACTAGAAAATATTTTGCAAACTAATTTACTCTTACCTTGGAGAAACAGTGCAGAGCATCAAACTATTTGATACAAAATAGAACTTAGTATCATATATTACAAGGAAACACATAATTAAATCCTTCTTCTTGTGGTCTTGTGGCTTTTCTGAAATTGCGCTAAGATTTGAAATGTGTTCCACTGCAAAACTCTCGGGAACTAAATGCTTTGCTAATACGTATTCGTAAAGCCACACCCATTCATGTCAACCGCATGCATAAACCAATCATGGCAAGGATTTTCATGTTATGTGTATAATATACTAAGGAATAATATACTACTGTACGTGATTAGTCAACGCATATTACGTACAGGAAACAATGCCACTTGTTACAATGTTTTTCATTGTATCATGTACACTCTGCTTCATAATACTGGTTTATATCTGTAAATAAAATGCATGGGTTAATTTCCATAATTTAATGATACATTTTCAGATCACAAACCAATAGCAAAACAATTTTCAAAAGTGAATGATAGCATAATCAAATATATTTCGATGTAATGTAATATTTATTTGATGGTGGATGCCAATGTTTATGGTAGGTACCTACTCTACAACAAAGCATCCATGGGCATAACTGGACCAGGTTAACTGTAAAATGATTTTTTCCTTAGCGTGGATTAGAAACATTGTTTTAAGGAAGAACACACTACTATTTATTGAACAATGTCAACAAAAGGTAAGCTTATTCTGTCAATTTTTATAAGTAGTTATTAGGGACATGGTGTTTTCTGTTCATCCTTCTGATTTAAGCCAAGGTCTACTAGATCGCTTGTAGCGCGCGCGAAGTAAGGTCATCTAACCTATTTCCATAATGTTAAAAATCCCATGTTATTCAAATGGAAGAATCATTCAGAAAAACAAATGAATTGATCTGTCAAAACAAATTATGGACCAAAAAGACAAAATAACAATCAGTAATGAGATTTTGTCATCACATTCTATAAATATATATTTTGTAATACTTTACGCGAAAATTCACATTATTGGTGAGGGTTATTTAAATAATAATGCGATTTTTGTAGTTGGATCCAAAATGGCGATTTTGGATCACATTCAATGACCTTACTTTGCGCTTCGCAATTACTCCGCTAGGAGTAAATCCAGTAGACCTTGGATTTAAGCCAGCTGTCATTAGGGTACAAAACTTGTTTCTAGTAAACAGAACATTTACATTACCAATTATAATGTAAATCAAATCATCTCATCTACTACTTGCACAGGCCAAAGTTGATTGTGCCTCCATGTATTTCAATTCTATCACAGTTCTATAACAGGAGATTCAGGGGAGGCCGGATAATGCTACAAAATGAAAAATGATCTTGAAAAATATTTATGTGGCTTGAGAGAATGAACAGTCTAAATCACCATTGATATATCACCAAATTTCAACCCATGCATATTATAATTTAAGCACGTTCACACATTTATTCTAGGTAAATTTCATTTTGAACACTAATATTATATGTAACAACATTATTGTACAACTTTTTTAATAACAAATTTAATCAGAAATTTATATCAAGCACATTGCTGGATAATATCTTTTTTTACACAAGAAAAACTATTTAAAAATTTAACATGTACTAACGTGAACTTTTTAAGGGGGCAGTAGCAGCAATGATATAACATAATCTCATGCAAGTAATGAAGATGAACCAAATCCATGAAATACTACTGAAGATCTACTGCTATTAGACCCCAGAACATCGTACAAACTAGACAGTACCACAAACACCATTACACACGGTATGTATTCCCATACTCTGAGTGTGGTTTGCTCTTGTAGCCTGCATCACTATTACAGTAAGCAATGTGAGCTAAACATGACAAACAAAGGTTTGTAGCTTATCCACCTAGTTTATTAACAATTTCATAATAATTACGTAATATAATATTGTTGGGTTCGTTTAATTTTATACTTTTGTAAGCAATACCCAGAACATTTATACTTTTCAATTTCAGTATGCTTTATTCAACCAGTTGAGATAGTACATACAATACCATATTACATATATGCAGGGTTTGTTTAGTTTAGTGCATGCCCATATCAACAAAGCTTGTGTGTGGGCACATTAGAACGAATGTTTCTAGTACGTATTTATGATAACTGATCGTTGGTCATATGATCTTGTTGTTGAGTAAGTTGTTTCAATAATAATAATAATAATAATAATAATAATAATAATAATAATAATAATAATAATAATAATAATAATAAATAATAATGTTGATAGCTACAAAAAGCTATTTCGATATACCACACCACCGTTTATCAACGATGTCGTGTGTCAAGTGACCATTAAGGTTCACAGCTGCGTCATTAACATCAAATTAACCACGATTTCTTAAAAATCTGAACTGTGATGAGCTCTAGTGGACTTTCATAAACTATAGCTGGTTACGTTACAAAATTGTCTTTCCCAGCCTGTGGGGCTTTTGACTTTAAGGGCAGTTCAGCGACAGATTCGTCACTGGGACGTTATGTTACAGGTCACTTACTAGTGTTATTATCGATATACAGAGTTTTAAGTTTATTACAAAAGCAAACCACGCTAATAAGTTAAACATACATACACCCATGTTGATGCCATAGAACTTCAGTGCAGCATTACTCAAACAAAATGTAAAGGTATATGTATTTATATATACATGTCTACGATATTTTCAGCGATTCTTTTTGCAGATTACTGTTCACTAATCATTTTTTTAAATCAGATACACTGACTTGTAAATTGTAATTAATATGTAGATGAGGTTCCACTATGAATTTTTCTTCAAAGCTGACATAACTACTGTGTGTCAAATTACTTAAAACACTGTTTGTAATCCAAATAAAAATGGGCAACCACATATACTTTTATGATTACGGCTTATTAAAACTTGAAGATTTAAGCATTTATCACATTTCGTTCAGATTTAGGGACAATCCAGTCCGACCATATCGAGCTATCAATTAATTCTGTGAAAAATTGACATGACAACTTCCGGGTGCTCTTGTTTTAGATTACACCAATATTTCACCCACTGAATATATACACAACATATCAACTAGCACAAATAAATGAAAATAACTTTAACAGTACATTAAGAAAAATCAAATCAAATTAAATATTTTCCAATGTAGGCCTACGTGTGATGAAAAAAACTGATATGCAATAACATGATAAAACCACTGTTGTTCATAACTTTTATAATAAAGTAGAGATTCACAATCACTTTTTAAATGGAAATGCTTAATGCATAATATAGTAATAATTACTATACAGTACCTAACACATAGCAACAATACCTTGATCATTCAAAATGAACTTATAACAAATAAAGTAGTACGTACTATAATGTTTCACATGAAATATAACCTACTTTAGTACTATGCCTACTCTGGATAGGCACTACCCAATTCTAAAAAGTAATAAATTGTCATGTTCATGGAAATTGGAATGCACGATGTGTAAAAAGCGTAATAAATATTTTTTCCACATAGGGTGTAACTCTTTTTAACAAGAGTTCCACTAGCATGACAACACCGCTAGAAGAATTTACTGGCTGCTTCTGCACAAACGACAGAGAGAGCTGCATTGGGGAAGAGTTTTTGGCCAACAAGAAAGTCAATGACAAACATTAACCCTCTGGCAACATCACAATTTACCACACAAACATTGGAACAAGGTGTATAGTATACCCACACTAAACATCCCTACACCCACACTACTACCACCCTGCTAAACAAACAAGAATATGTCATGCAAACACACTGAGGTATAATTTACCAAGTAGGGATGGATTAGTATCAACACATCATCCAGGGAGCATTGATAAATTGCAAAAAGTTGCATTATCGATTTGATTAGTGTGAAACCCCATAAAAAACATGAGACGTACATATGGTAGAAAACCATACTGGTACATTTAACAGCAATTATACACGTGACTTCAACATAGTGGTTCATATACCTTTGAGGTAGATTATGTGAGGGAGGTACAATTTAATGCCAAGTGAAATAATCAGCATACACAATGAACCTTTCTTTCACCTCAATAACCACATGTAAAAATGAAAAAAAATGGTTTTTGTAATATGGTACATTGTATTTAATTAATTTTGATAAATGTTGAGTTGATAATAATTGGAAGCATGAGAATGACGATGGTAAATCTGGTAATCAATACCTCTGATACAAAAACACTGACTGCCAATTTCATCACCGGATCAACCTACACAATAACACCCCAGTGCAACACTGATGATGGCTGTCTTACAATTCTTCATTTATCTACCCAACTGCATTAGAAAATATCTACTCATGTAGTTTCACCTTATTCACAACTTAGTGCTTTATGCACTAGGAAGTTACTTCCATATCTCAAGCAGCCACTTTTTTAGCACACAGAATATTAGTAACTAGAAATAGGGGGTGGGGTAAAGGAGATAAGTAAAAATATGTCTGTCTTACTATGGAGAGCTTGGAGTTGAATGTTCGGCAAATTGCTGCCACATTTCTGACGGCATCCATTCTCACATCAAAGCTAACATTCTACTAAATAAGATACTCTCCTAGATAACATTGGCCTAGGGCTCCAGTCAATGTTCATAAATACTGTAACATATTAGGCCTACACTAAGTGCAATTACTGTTTTAAAAATGTTTAGATTCCAACAGCTGAACTGAATATACATATTAACTGAGTATACATATTATAATCAAGACATCACAGAAACAAAAACTAGCTTGAAATGTTTCGTCTCGTGTGGCATTTCTGACCTGGCTTCAAGTTTGTGTTTAATTCCACGTCTGTTCGGCGCTATTGGCTTCTATTCATAAAATATCAAGAGGGAATGTTCTGATAAAACTGCACCGGTTTTCTGACTAGATTTGAGGTGTATTAAGAAATAAACACGATGACGTTAATCCTACATTCCGATCATGTGTTTTTATGAGGTATTTCTCGGCCTGTTAAAGGATTTCTCAGCAGATTTTAGGGAGAATGGCTTTTGGATGTGTGTGAATTGTGAGACACAATATTGAGTATTAGGCTATGTTGCACTAGGACATAGGCTATTATTGGAAACATAGACATGATATATCAGCCACTTTTTGCTACACAAATGCTGATGTTGTGGTAAACATCACAATAGAGATAACAAAATCGTGTAGCATGCATACACATTGAGTATCAAATATGCTGATTTCAATGTAGACATTTGAAACTACGTGCCGAGTATAGATTTTCATAACAGTTGGGCAAACATGTTTTTTATGTAGGGCAAAATTTACCTTAGCAACATAATAATTCTGGTGGGTCAAAAACTAGTCGCGACATCGGAAAATTCAGACGGTTCTGCCGGCACACGACTCGGCCTGAGGTCTTGACTGCCGTTGTTGTCGACAGAACCTGCTTCGCTACTCGGTGCGAGCGAGTCAACAGCCTTGGGTCGTGTACGGCTCACAAGTCGTGATCCCCGACACTTTGCTCCAGATATTCTCGATACAGTTGTTGCTGGAAGAAAATAGAGACTACGTTAAAAAACAAAACATAGTCTACAGTTATTTGACCAGTGTACAAAATACAAATTGAAACTAATTTTATGCAAATTTACAGTTAGGCCTACAGATTATGCATTGTGAATATAATAATCCAGGGAGCTTGATGGATGGCATACTACTCAATCAAGATGGACAGAAAATGATAGACTGAATGCTCTTTAAAATTATAATTTATCAGTGTAAATGCATTGTTTACCATGCCTACCATTTTTTCCATATTAATTTTTACAAATCCATAACCTAAAAGATTAAAACTACAACAAAAATTCGTGTACAAATATGCGGCAAATTAAAATTGTATATCTTACCTTCCTAATTTTCACCACGTTTTCGATATGGTCGATCATTGTTTCGAAACTGCGTTTCTGTTTCCTCGACAGGGTATCCCGCAAACCGAGGGACCACTTTGTAAGGGTAAATAAAACCGCAGATAAAACCACCATGAACAGCACGAATGTCCACTGGTGATTCTTTGGTATAATGGACCACACCATACCCACAGGCGACTGAAACAGAAGATCAAGCAATGGTGTTAGCTGCACTTTAAAATTCTTTGGAAAGTAGATTGGCCAAATTACCTTGGTTATATTTATTCTACAATTGTTTCTAAAATACAAACACATTAATTCCATTTATGTGGGTCACCTTTTAATGTTTCATATGCAATAAATAGTACTTACAAATAGGTAAAATGAAGCCACAATGCAAATAAAAGTTTTCACAAAATTCTATCGATGCAATTTTTAAGAATTGATTTTGGATACCGGTAATTAGGGTAGACTTATTACCCTAGGGCAACTTCTACAAAAGTAAATAAGGAAAATGTTTTTGCTATCCATAGTGAGGTAGCCTAGAAGTTAAACTTAAAACAGTTTCATACCAAAATCCCAATCTTTTTCCATAATCTAATCCATACTTATGGATGATTGAGTTTAATGTGATCCTGTCATGAAACTGTAGAAATCACATTACGCTATCAAAGGCATACCATGATTGTACTGGTGATATGAAGATACACAATCATGAAATATCACTGCAATATTTACCAAGAAGGCAATAAGGCTGTCTGTAGTTCTTTCCCCTAGAATCGAGTCCAAGAATGAGTTGCTAAGATTTGTCACGAGTAGATAAGTGATCAGTAGAAACGGAATTACTGCCCCAAGACCACCGAGAAACATCGCTGAAACACATTAAAGTCACTTTGTAACACACAACAGGCAGGGGTCGCCATAGGCGAGTAAAAATTCATACTGGGTGAGCTTCATTTCATGTGTGCAAACTTTGAGAAAAAAAAATTGTTTACTGACATTATTGTTATACTGGCCACTACATAAAGTGCTTCAATATCCTTCTAACTTCACACCACTGCGTTCTAAAAAAGCAGTTAAAAATATGATCATGCAAGTTTGGTTAAAATAGAGAAAACAATGTAGGCTACATTTAAAGATTATCAGTTTATTTCTGTATGATTAAAAATGGCTAATTAGATTACTAATTAGCAACTGATAAAGTTTCACAGAATGCTTCCATTCATGACAAAATAGAGTACGGTTTAGGGGGAAACTTTTCCCCTGAATTCCTGACGACACATGCCTGAAAGTAGTGCATTTTTTCTTGAGCTAGGCTCAACTGAATATTTGTCCTAATAACAGGGATCCAATACGCATCTCCAAGGCACAAAGTGATGTCAGATCAATAGAGGAAGCCGTCTCTACTTACCACGCCCCGACGTCTTGAAGTTGTAGTTCCTATCGGCCACGTCCTGTATCACCCGCCTCGTTATCAACTGCGACACAGATTCGCAGTCGCGTTCCAGAGTGTTGAGCGTGTTCTGGATGGTCTGGTTGATCGTGTGTTCCACAGTCTCGCACATGCCGTCTATCTGGTTCACGCACCGCGTTTGCTGCAAGCGCGACCGCAACATACATAAACGCTCACCCTACGTCAAACACAATACTGCACCGCAAGCACATTCATTAATGAGTGACAGATTGATATTTGTTAATGAAATAGTATTAAAGTAAAATCAGACAGTTTAATGATGAGATGAGAATGATAAGATTTTGAAGTGTTCATTATTTCGTAGTTAACTGATAAAAATTTACATTTGTAGAAAAAATTTAAGAAACATGGTAGTATACAGAATCACCAGGAATCATATCTACCACCGCTGTCAGCGTTCACCTCATGCGTAGTGCTAAATCCCACAGCTTTCCAGTATTCAGCTGTTTCATGGCTGTTTATATCATATTTGATAAAATGGATAGTAAAGAGAAAGTGTCCATATGTGTGTAGAATGCAGTTCAACTATACCTTGTTTAGATCTGGAATGTATATAGTCGGCATGTCGAAACCAGTTCGATTCAGCCCGGGACGTTTGCAGAGTTCTTGTACAATCTGCATCAGAACTCTGTTGACAATAAAAACCATTGCTATAAAAATAATTCTACACATTGTAAGTAAAGATAAATTAGATAGGTAAACAAGAAAAATCCAAATAAAGAGAAAATATATACATTTAACACTGCTTTTTTTGGCCTCTGTTTATAATTTCCTAACTTTTCCAGCCTGTAGGGACACAGCAAAATTAAATATGTCAGGATTATTAGCTCCTGCAAACGACTGTACCTTTGTCTGTCAGATTCGTTGCCAGCGTCGTCCGCCTTGGAAAGGTAAAACCTCATCTTCTCCGTGTGCGACGTATTTAAACGTTCCACAAGGTCGAGCGTTCGCTTACATAACGCTTGGCCGATCGGATCGAAGAAGACAAACACTAGATCGGCCATCTTGCCTGAAGCACAACAACGTACATTTCCATTACTTATTGTCCTCCTGTGGACATTAGCTTTGTAACTGAATTCGCCATATTAGTTAAATACTGAGCAGGATCTACAAAAGTTAAAAATGAGATGAAAAAGTGTTTTAACTTAAGAACTTGGCTTTAATCTATCAATATGATACCAGTGTGCATGTAAACGGTGACTTTAGAGCCATCATGAAGCACATAAAAAAAGGAATAAATGTCTCCAACTGAAAATCAGTTCTCGTTACTGAGTGGCTAGACTATAAGTACAAATTTATTTTATTTATTTAAAAAAAAAACTGCAATCCTAAATTCATTGACATTACTGACAGTGGCATCACTGAACGTGTTGCTTATTGTATGGAGAACAAAACTAGCCACAACTTCTAAAAACAAATTACCAAGCCACATGATGGTCTCATTGACGTCATAGGGGTACTGCATATCTCCATCGACAAGGCCAGGTGTGTCCACAAACGTCACCAAACTGAACTTCTTCTGTTTGGACGTGGAGATCTCTGTCGAGAGGAAGTCGATCACCCCTTGAACATAACGAGTGTTTCTATTAAGACTACAATACACGAATAGAGCGTTTTAGATGGGCCGTCTTCCACGTTTCAAGAACAAGAAAAAAACTCATGAAAGTAACAAAGAAAAATAAATTCCTAGAATTACTATAAATAAAAAATAGACCTCGAAGTCTTTGAGAATGATTACTGCCTATTAATCCACAGTGTGTTCAAGTCACAGAGCCTGACGCCGAGGCCGTACCTGATCTCAATGCCGCTCGCACACCGAATGGATTGCACGCAATGCTCGAACGAAGATCGTGAAGTATTACCGCAGCCACGTTGTTGCCCTTCACCAGGCAGCTAGCAATCAAGGTAAGCTGGATGCCCGGGGACGAGCCGCAACGTAACACGGTTCTCGAAGCAACGGCGGGCGTTACAGTGAAACCTACATCGCACGGTGTACACTAGTCTACACTTCTGATAAAATATGTAGGCAGTTCTATGTCAATGGTTATATTATAAAAAATACATGAAAATTATAAAATAATCTACTTAAATTATTGTCTACTTCAACTCTTCTACTTAAAAGTGTCCCATGTGAAAAAGGCATAAAAAAATACAAACAAATAGAAAATTTGTTTCATTAAGTTCTTTCAGACACAATTAGATTGAAGCTTTGATTCAATCTAATGCTTAATAGATAAGAAGTGAATTATAAACTTATAATTAATTTATAAATGCATAAAAATTAAATGCAAAAACCTAAGGTATTTAATTTTAAATTAATATATAATGTGTCTATTAATTTGTTGAGTTAAATGCTGGATTTCAAGAGAAAATTGATGTATTTGGAGACACTGAAGTTAATAATCCCTACAAGATAACGTATTAACTATTAATTGCATAATTAATAAATGATAAGTAAAAATTAAACTACAAATTATCAAATTTACAAAATTGTGTTCAATCGGTGTAACAATTAAGTACTTAACGTAAGCTAGTGCTTGCCAACGTCCGATGAAGGTTTCACTATAACAGAAGTGTAACGCTGCACTGCGCGTCCAAGCGACCATCCTCAACGAAAGACTAACAGAAACTACGCCCCAGTGTAACTTGCAAATCTTTAAAAGGAAACATGACGGAGTTCCGCCCCCAAGATATCAACATGGCTGAACAGGAAACAGGATGGGGAGGGGCCCTGGGAAACAAGCCAACCAGCCAATCTATAAAAACACTCAGCACAGCAGCATAAACTGAAATAAAGCTGTTTATCTACAAACCTCAACTACAAACCAAGCTGTTCAAACTTAGGTATATCCCTACCACAGTTTTCAATGGAAATAAAGTAACAGTCCAATGTACTACAGTGACATGCCTTTATAACAAACAGTTTTTGAGGTCCCAGGAAAATACACCATCCTCATAAAGAAGTGTTATTTATAATAAAGTAATATTCTGGTCCCTGAGGTATAGTTATAAAGAATTTTCCCTGCACGTATATATGATATATATGATATATATGATAGGTAAAGGATAGACCCCAACAGCTTACCTGAATTGTAGACCGTTGTGGTATAGAATTCAGGTAAGCTGTTGGGGTATATCCTTCTACCTATCATATTACTAGCCTTTTGGCCTCTCTTGAATCCAGTATATATATATACTGTTAAGTTGACAGGATTATTATCAGGCAAAATACTACCACGGCTTTTACTCCAAATCCTGTCAAAGCAGCGCTCCACTGCAAAATACAAAATAAAACATTTTCGGAAAAATTTATACATGGTATTTTTCCAGGCCAACCACACTGGATGATGATGATATTTGGGCTTTTTGTCTCAGTTTGGTAACAATGCTAATCGAGAGTATAAGCAGTTGATATTAAGTAAGATTAAAAATTGTAAAATATGGGTCTCTGTCAGGTGATGTCACAGATAACTAATTGTACATAGTAATTAGTTATCTGTGGTGATGTAAAGAATTCTATACACAAAACAGAAAAGCTAGTTAACAACATTAGACACTAGTTCATATTTTCATACTGTACAGGCTTTTCTTGAGATGATAACATTTGAAAACAGCTTAATTGAACAACGACCACAATTCTATGGTTGCAGGAAGGATGTGGACACAGCCGTAGACAGCGACTACTACGAACAAACTGTGGGCAAGATAATAAAAGAAAGAAAATATAAACGCCAAAAATGTGGCGAAATACAGGCGACCACACTGGATACGCATTTACAAAATCAAAAATAGCTTGCACGAGTTCCTTTCAGATGCAATAGGCCTATAATACAGTGTGAGTGTGTACATGTTTCTAATAAAATGCACACAAAAAGTACTAACCGATTAGTTCATGCAATATTGCACAACAGTCACTAACAAACTTTACTAGCCCGAGTAGTGTAATCGAGGCCTGGGCAACTCTCTGAGGTGGGCAATATTATTGGACAGGATGTGAGGGGGCAATGGTGTGACAAGACAAAAATACAAAATGCACAGAAAACGATGAGTTTAGCTTTTAAAAATAATAAAACGAGCCCGACATCGGGAGATGAAGGATGGAACTGAACGTTCAGCAACGTAACGAAGTTTATAAGAAAAGAGATGCAAAATATAGATCAATAACAGAGACAGTTAAAATGTTTATATTATTTGAGGCGCTCATTTTAAGAGGCTCGTGTTGTTAGATTTCCACACGGCGACAAATTATAAATGGTTAGGTAACTAACTTGATCGTCACGAGCGATTGGCACACGTGCATTTTGAAAGAAACGTTTGAAATAAGAAGAAACCATATCCTGGAAACGTGCGGTTCAACAGCAGGATGTGATATCTCGGAACGGATGCCAGTCCATTGATTATGGCGCAAACACAGAACCGCAATTGTAAGCCGACTGGGAATAAACAATTGCATCACATACGTTATACTCGTGTCCTTAGCTACAAAATTGTCCGACTCGTTACAATCCGTCTCGCAGTGCGACTACCAAACATTGACCGTCGCAGATAGAAGCATTTGTAATCAGTGCCTGCATAAAAAATTCCATCGACTCGACTGACTCAATGTTTGTGAGTCACCATACAGGACAAGTTGAATCTGCTCGAACCCCATTACCAGGCAACATGTTTGTGACACAATCACAGTATCAACCACAATCCAAGCCACCCTCCATTAATAGCACAAGACTCAATTCCAAAAATAGCCGTGTTGCCGTGTTTTGTTTCAGACAAACATTGAATATGCACCAATCAAAGACAGATACGACTATGCAGTTGCCTAGCAACACGTTGTTTGTCCGCCTGTGATGTCACAACCTCCTCAATTGAGTCTTGTGCTATTCCATTTGATTCTTAAATATAATTTGGCTTTAGTTCTTCATTGATACCAGAAAGCAGAAAGCAATTTACTTCCCTTTTTCTAACTTTCAAGAAATAAGTTCTACTATAGCCAAGATTTACCAAAACGTGTTTACACAGAGCCAACTCCCTTTGGACCTCATCCCCTTATCTTCAATCACCCATTCTTTAACCATTAGGGAGCCACCCCTTGAACCCATGGCCACGCTTATCACTGGACAACACTAATCTATTAGCTCAACACGCCAGATAAGGAAACCAAACCAAAGCTGACAGAAAATAATCTCACATTGACACCACTTCCTGAGGTGAAGCCAACGGATGGACTCTCGCGGTGCAACAACAAGAGGGTTAACCGTCATTTAGAACACGATTAGGGGCCTATGTTGAGTAATAACTTCATTATTTATTTATTTCAATAAGCCTTCTACATTCTTACTCACATACACACCTGAATGTGAATGTTAACAATTTGGAGAGTTATTAGCATTCATTGGGGTTATTTGGTTGTTAAAAAAAAGTCCAATATGTATCTCGGTTCAAACACCAACCGAATTGTCTCAATCACATGTTTAATGTCAACACCTCCATTGCGTCAGCTTCAACGCCTCATCTTCTAATAACTTGCCTCATCTTGATGAGCTTTTCCCAGTTTTTGAATGTTAGCCTATATAGACTATAAAAGTTAAGGCAACACTTGACTGCATTTGACAATTGCCAAGTGATGCACAGGAGGTGCCGTGAGAGATTGTAGGTTTCATGATAGTAGGTACAATTAAGATTTGGAAGTGGACTTATGATATCTTTGAAAGGGTGTGTTCATTTCACATTATGTTCAATGTAAGTTGTTAAATGTTTCAATATGATCTGGCTTCAAGATGTATTAGTAAAACTTAATTACTAGGCCTATTAGCTGTGCCAAAACCTGTATCATTTAAGCAGTTGGTAAATTGCCAAATTATATTATACTGACCATTATATGTTACACAATAATTATGTCTTACCTGAATAATTCGTGACTTACCTTTGTTCGACTTGTACCTTGCTAAAAAAATCTGAGAAATCTGAAACCTGCAATATAGCACATACCTGGTAATTTTTGTAATGGCTTGAAATGTGGATACAAATGTAGCGTTGCATTTCCCATTAGCGACTCCCGCTTCTTTCCACTTGTTACAATGACAAATCCTTGGGTCTCAATAGCGACTCCCGTCTTCTGGACATGCTCTTCAATATACCTACAACATGTTTCATGCAACTTAAGAACAAAGCCATTGCCTTCAGATACTGCAATTACTAGTTAAACTCCAATTTACACAAAATCATTAATCAATAATCAATATTATAATGTTGGTCCATACAATCATGAGGAAAAGTCGAGTATTTGATGCTTAGCAAATGCATAACTTTAAACCTAGATCTAAAAACAATAACCTAGATTATGAACATTGATATTATGTTATGCTAGTGCACATAGGTACTGTACTTGTAAAGTGCTGATGCAGAGAGGGGCAGGGGGGGAGTAGAGAGGGGGAAGGGGGCTCTAACAGGAAACTGATATGCCATGAAAGATCTTGAATACATAGCAAACTGATAAGATGAAAAAAACTTATTCCAGCAGTCTAGACCGAGTTGCAATGCATGCATTACAACCTACAAGATGAGTGTATTTGTATTGCTGCAAATACTAGCCTCAAGTCTTGTTTTTTTGTGATTGCCATTGCATCTTGTGTCGTGCATATAGGGTCTTTCATCTGATAATACCAGCCCAAATTGAATAGGGTCCAAATTGATAACCTCTATAGTAGGGATGGTACGTGTAAACGTGTACACGCCGTGAGGCGTGTACACGTTTACCGATTTTCCTTGAGAAGTAAACGATTTATATGTAATGCTATTTTTATCCATTGTGCAACCTGCTGAATTCTTATCATAATATTAAAATATTAAATACAATACAGTTAATCTTCAAGTTCAATACAAATTCTTCTTCTGTGGATTCACGTAATTAATTGCCCTATGCAGTGTACGTCCGGCCTGCAAGCCTGAAGCGAGCGACCCACGGCACGGCAGCCGTGTGACGCTGACCGCTCGGCGCTCGGGTTCGGCTCCTACCCCCTCCCCACCCTAACACTATAACCATATTCTGGACGTGCAGTGTTTTTTTTACGTAGGCCTACATATCAGAGTCAATGGGGATTCCGTAAGGCCTCTTGATTTCCTTGGAGGGGGTACATTATTATGCAGTGAACATGTAATGACCATTGAGTATCAGGTTTACTATATACTATAAAAATGTAAACACAGATTGTACTTCTTGTAGAAGTAAACGTGTAAACGTGTACACGTTTTTGTGGACGGCGAGTACACGTTTAGTGAAATACACGCTTTTTGACATCCCTACTCTATAGTCTATTTATATAATTTAAGTAAGAAATATAGAGCATGATCAATAATCTGTGAAATCAAAGAAAAACAATGCCACATTTGGAATTGAATTGAATGAAACCAGTAGCTCAAGAGGAGCTGAAAATCTGGGAATTATAAATCTGGGGAAGGGGGGGGGGGGGGGGTACATTCTTTGTTAGATTGCATTAAATGTTATTGAATGTTGGACACAAAATAAATACATATGAGCACATTTTACAGTGCTTGAATACTCTCAGTGAATTGTTATTTGAAGGTTGAAATACCCTTCATTTGTCCTGCCATTTGGATCAAAATTGTCTGTTTTGCTAATCAGCTAGTTTGTTATAATTATTCATAATAATTGAAAAATTTAGTCTTATTGTATTGAAAATAATGTGAGTAATTTCCAAATTTCCACTGTTGAAAAGTAGTATCAAAAG
This sequence comes from Isoperla grammatica, assembly GCA_945910005.1. Classification (NCBI taxonomy): domain Eukaryota; kingdom Metazoa; phylum Arthropoda; class Insecta; order Plecoptera; family Perlodidae; genus Isoperla; species Isoperla grammatica. Next base: position 50,257,204 of record OX246740.1, read on the forward strand.
ATTTATTAAAATTAACGTTTTACCAATTTATATATAAGCTACACCTTTATTAGTTTTTTAATGCAAAAAATCACATTTCTATGGCATGCAATGTCCCAAACACATAGTTTGTAAATATTGAACATCTAGCTACATCTTGTTTCATGCACACTAGCCTGAACCTGTTAAAATGCAATGTAAATTATACATACCAGCCGATTTAATTTTCCACACAGCCAGCACGAAACTGCGAGTTGAGAGTTTTTGCCAGCAATGCTTCCAACAAGCTTCCTCGCTACAGATAAGGTACCCCACCATGATCTGAATCGTCCCATTGTCCAATATCACACAAACACTTATCTGTTGTCAAAATAATCCCCATGTTAAGCAAGGCGATAGGCAAGTGTGTCACTCACTGCTGCTGCATCTGCAGGGCTTATCTGGGAGGCGCGGGTCTACCCCTTCCCCCCCCCACCCCCCCCCCCCCCATACACACACTCTATCACTATCATAGACGCAACTGTTGTTCTTTCCTGGAAAAACGCCCCTATAGTTTATTCAGTCAAAAATTCCTTCTTCTACAATTTTTTTAGCAAATTAGTGAGGCATGATAAGAAAATAAGAATTAAATAATAACGCCGTTATAAGAATGAATTCCATTTAATACATGGGCCGGGAATGTATGTTTGTTTGTTTGTTTGACTTCCACAGTCAACAATCTGTTCCGATTCCCAGCAAGTTGGCGGCCACATGTTAACACTTACTGCATTCAGTTCGGTTTTTGTGGGAAGCGAAACAGGACAGGACACAGCTGTGGTAGATAAACTAGGTACCCGGCCGTACCGAGAACTCTTACTTACCAGTTGATAAACGAAGACTTCCCGGCGGAATGATTTCCGATCAGGAGGACGATGATCTTCTTTCTCGGCGCCAACAGGCGAAGACCGAAATGTTCGGCAATTTTAATGAGACCTTGAAAACAAACAAAACAATCTGCAATCACGCGTAATACTTCGTCGGCCATGCAATGATGACGCGCGTTCACACACACGCGTGTATATGTGGAAACACACGTAAAATCACGTACACGCGTAATACGCACATCCAGCAAAATGACGTTCACACAATTCGCGTGTATGCAAAAATAGACACGCAGACACACGCAAAAGGATACGTAGAAATTATATACAACACGCGTACAGACGCGCATACACGTAAAAAGATCGCATGCTGCACGCATACAGACATACGCAGTCACGCGAAAAAGGCTACATAGCATACGGCACAATACGCGTAATGAAGCACACACGCAAAAAGACGCACGCATACGGACATACGCAGTCACGCGAAAAAGGTTACATAGCATACGGCACAATACGCGGAATGACGCACACACGCAAAAAGACGCACGCATACAGACATATACGCAGTCACGCGAAAAAGGTTACATAGCATACGGCACAATACGCGTAATGACGCACACACGCAAAAAGACGCACGCATACAGATATACGCAGTCACGCAAAAAAGGATACAGCATACGGCACAATACGCGTAATGAAGCACAATACGCGGAATGTCGCACACACGCAAAAAGACGCACGCATCGGCATACAGACATACGCAGTCACGCGAAAAGGTTACATAGCATACGGCACAATACGCGGAATGAAGCACAATACGCGGAATGACGCACACACGCAAAAAGACGCACGCATACGGACATACGCAGTCACGCGAAAAAGGATAGATAGCATACGGCACAACACGCGTAATGACGCATACCGTCATACGGACATACGCAGTCACGCGAAAAATGACACAGCATACGGCACAATACGCGTAATGACGCACACACGCAACAAGACGCACGCATACGGATTAGACATACACAAAAGGCATACAACAAGCGTATCACGCACACACGCAAAAAGACGCATACAGACAGACACACGCAGATACCCGAAAATCTAGTTACGCAATACAAGCTATCCTTTGTAAATCAGTTTTAAAACTAAATGAGACATAAAAGATAAAATATAAATGATTTATGTTTTAAAAAATAAACAACGCACGCGTGGGAGTCGATATTGGTTGAAATTAGGAAGATAGTGGCGATAGGAATAGCACTGTAGGATGTAGACTAGGTTGGAATTCATAGTCGGCCCCTACACCTAGGTGCACCCATTGTTGCTATGGATTTGTTTTGTTTATGGGAAATAACATGGAAACAACTGTTACCGTGGTAACAATGGGCGCCCCTAGGTGTAGGGGCCGACTATGAATTCCAACCTTTAACAATAAAGAAATACATTAACTATAATCTACACCGACCAAGTACTGTTATAGATAAGACGAAGCTTATAAGCTGAAGCATAGCATGTCAGTGCTGTTCATGAATAGGAAGGGTTTATGAACTTTATGAACAATAGTGAGCAATGAGTTTCTTTTCGATTGATAATGCTTTTTTTTTATTGATAATGGCCGTCAGTGTGCCCGTGATGGACGATCGATAAAGTATGTTGCCCAACAATATGATATGCATGGTGATTACTATTATTATTCCACAACTACAATCAAGGCGCGTTCAGACAGAATGACTATGGACTAAGACTAACAATAGAGTGATTAAGCCTTGGGAAAACAACGTACTCGAAAATATCCATCCCCAAATGTATTTCAACCAGGGCTTTTTTTCGGCCGGTACGAGCCGGTACGCGTACCGGCTAACACAAGAGGCGTACCGGTAAAAGGCAATTAAGTCACACTATAGCCGGTACGCTACGATTAGCCTTCAAGCGCGTGAATAACTTTGAATTGTGCAGTGTGACAGGTTGGTGACTGCAAAATATGTTTCATTTTGTAATATAAGGATGTTGCCACCCGCTGGTGACATGGGTGTGACATGTAGTAAAACACCTCTTTTTAGACTCTTGGCGGCCACTCACTACAGTAATCTTTTCTATCATTTGGGTCATCAGTTCTAAGGAAAGATAATTAGGGTTGTTTTGACTAAAATGTCAACTGTCAAGAGTATAGCTTCTGGGAACCGCAAAAGAGAATTTACCCATTCTTACTTTTCTGTTTTCCTGGAAAGCGCCTTTTCAATTTACAGACAACGATTGGGTTGTGTTGTGGGAGGAAGTGGGGGGGGGGGGGGGGGATGGGGATCGGTGGTCAAGGGATTGTAAGTTGTGTGTGGCCGGGTTAGTTTCCTCTCTGGTGACGAGTGGAGATGTCGTCGTGATTAGCGAGTGTGTGTGTGTTTAGTGAGAGTGTAAAAAATAAAAATGAACCGAAAAATAACTTCTTGGGTCGTCACCTTGCCACCTATACCCGAAACAGAGCAATAGACCGACGTGTTGCTGACGAGAACATGACTATGAGTCATGTTTGGAAATTTCTTTGAATTCGATATCATCGATTTTGGTGAGTTATAAATTATTTTAAAACAAATATTAACTATTAAGTTTGTAGTGAGTGTTTGGGTCACGTTAAACAGGGGCGGATTCAACATGAGGCGGGGGGAGGGGTGGGGGGGGGGGGGGGGCGGAAAAAATATATTTAGTTTCCGTCTTATTACAATGAAACCATCACTATTGGCACGTTTAAAAAAAAGATATTTTATGTTTTCTGCGGACGCCAGTTCACGCGCACGCGCTGCTTGATCGTGTGGCAACATAAGCTTCATATTTCGTCGATATCTACGATACAAATCCGCCTTAAAAATGCGTTTTTGGCCATCAAACTTAATGCAGTACCCCAAAAATTTTTCGCCTACGGCGAATTTGCCTCCGGCGGCTGGGGCTTCGCCCCAGACCCCAGCTATACCACGCCAGTCACATGACACATGATACCGAACGTACCGGTTAACTTTATTTTAGAAAAAAAGCACTGATTTCAACAATGCCAACAATCGAAAATCAACTTTCTTAATCACTCGTTCTTAAACACTAATCACTATAAAAGTTTGTTTACGCTTAGACATAAATCGTATACTTCAACCCTGTTAAACCTTAAATCGTTAGTCTTAAACACTAATCGTTAGTCTTAGTCATTTTGTGTGAACCCGCCTTTATATGATATCGCCGTCGGGGGGGGGGGGAGGGGGTTTGGAGGAAAGGGACAAGTAGAACGTAAAGGGGTGGAGAAAGGAAAGGGGGGACGTGGACTGCCTTCCGTATGGCTCCTTCACCTCGCACATAAAAACTTTAAGGGCCATATATGATTGAAAAAATTGATTGTATTGAGCGTGGGTGTGTGTAGCCCGTTTCCCGATTATATTTATCACGTGATAATCCCACCAACCCTCTCCCTCCCCCCGAAATGCCATCCTCGCTTTGCCACACACTGGTCCATATCACGGGCATAAAACCGCCGGGTCACGACTTTTATCTACGCAGTCCCGCGTTGTCGATAAGTTAATATGTTGTGGCAGACCATGAAAACAAATCTTTGTTCAATCGGAAGTAAAACTAGTTTCGGTGATAGATTAATCCCATCAGGATGTGGATGGCTTAGCGGTAACACGTGGACTCTTAATTCGGGAGGTTGCCGATTGGCTAATGGTCGCCGGCAATCCTGAGTCCTGACTGAAGGTTTCTTCTGAGGTTTTCCTTCAGGTCAGCCACAATTTGAAAGGTGGGATCAGTCCTACTAGCATTAACCCTTCCACTGCATCACTAAAAACTCCTCTAGCCTATGTCTGGAAAATTAGTGAAAAACATCCCAAAAATGAAATAATTTTGTTTCACCTAAAATATTCACCTAAAATATTGCCATTGTAAAGAGCGAAAGCTCATTTTGGTAAAAAAAAAAAAACTACTACTAAAAAAAAAAAAGAAGGTAGGCCTAAAGAAGATAATTTTGTTTATTGTTATTTGAAGACTTCCCCACAACCCAGAATTTAATTTTGCACACATTGTCATTCATTGTGATTTTTTAGAGTGTAAACACGTAGGTTAAGCACAAAAAAATACATGCATGGTACTGCAATCACACATAATTGTCATTGTTGTGATTTTTAAAGTTAAAATGCATAGGTAAAACATTTTTTTTTTAAATACATGCATACTGCATAGTGCCATACATATCATACATACATACATACATACATACATACATACATACATACATACATACATACATACATACATACATACATACATACATACATACATACATACATTCATACATATATACATACATACATGCATACATACATACATACATACATACATACATACATACATTCATACATACATACATACATACATACATACATACATACATACATACATACATACATACATACATACATACATACATACATACATACATACATACATACATACATACATACATACATTCATACATACATACATACATACATACATACATACATACATACATACATACATACATACATACATACATACATACATACATACATACATACATACATACATACATTCATACATATATACATACATACATGCTGGTGCAATTTAACAGTGAAAAATTAACTTTTAGACACATATGTTTTTCAGAGTGATCGACTAAAGTCGAGTTTCACATCCAATGGTTATTTCCCAAATTCGAAGTCCCTTTCCACAGCGAAAGGGTTAAGTCAATTCTCACTAACTATCCAAACACCCTAATGTAGGTCCACCTGGTTAGTCACCTAAAAGTATTCTACAGCCGGGACTCCTACAAAAATTATTATTATTATTATTCCGTCAGACTGTAAGTGTGACCTTCCTTTGAGCCCCAATATACTTCCGTCATTTGAATACAAAACATCAATACAATACAATACAACATCATACAATACGGTATGTGATAGATAAAACCTATAATAAACACAGTCATCGGATGAACTCAGTATTAGGTCACGTGTCTCTCAACAGACGACTATCTAGGTGTCTTTAGTGATAGTTGGCAATGTCAATCCAAGAGCCGCAACCCAGAATTCACATGTTGGGGCTAATCTGATGTTTCCCTTACACGCACACTCTTGCATGGCAGGCTTGGTGGGTAGAAGTAAATCTGCAGATGCGACATGTGTCGTGTGTGTGCTAAGTTGAACAACAGGAGGGCTATTTCCGAAATTCGTGACAACTCGAAGTAGTCACTCAAGTTGTCACTCAATGAGATATCACCTGCTATTGGCTGACTGAGTGTTTTCCACACGATCCCCCACAACTATCAGCCAAGCAAACACGTACATATCACTTAAATTGAGTATTGTCCCCGCGACAACACTTTCAGCAATAGTGGTTCTGCCAAATGCAAGGCATGACGGTTTCTAGCAGTGTCATAATTTTGTTGGTTGAACGGCAAATCGTCAAGTACGACTAACGCAAAGCACAACTGGAATATACGGAATCGGGGCCCAGAATGCCTTTTGAGCACAGTTAAATAATCTATGCTTACTACAAAAACAATATATTTCAGATTATTTATTTAGCCAATGACAATGATATATAGGCCTACTCATAGGTTGTTACCAAAGTGCCGCCAACTGAAGGGTTCCCTAGGGCTTGCTCAGAATTATAGGAGCTGAAGGCAGTCTGCTCCAAGAGTGCTTTTCACATCTATACAATTAACTAGACTAGAGCTTGTTGACCGGTTGACCATCACTGGACCATATGACCTATTAATTAAGCTACATGAACTGTGGAAATAGCTAATAACAACAATGGGTGGGCAACCACCACTCAACTCGACATAGTTGGAGATTAGTTTACCGGTACTCATAGATTATTATATTTTTAATACCATGATAAGTAGGGTCTATAGGGCCTATAATAATAAAATAGGGATGCCCATCAATTTCAAACTCATTATCAATATCATCCAGTAATAGGATTTCGATATAGGCCTAGACCTGTACATTGACAATTTCCCATCCATTTGAAAGGAAATCCACAGTACGGTAACATGAGCATCTTATCAATATGTACTCCATACCCTAAAACGACTTGCCGACTTGTCAAAATGGTAGGCTACAATTTCTTTAATTTGAAGTTTTTACAAAGATTGAAGTCATATACAAAATAAAAATGATCGATTTTGGAAATGATTTTATGAATCGATATCAATATTGATGGCCAAGCCAAATAATAAGTAATAAAATGTTTCTACCTTTATCAGGATCTGTGTACAAGACATGACATTCTCGCAGTATTTTCTCATTCACAGTTAGGGTTGCTTGATCCATCGGATTTGCAGATTGGCGGGTTTTGGCGCGTTGTGCCTGTGCCATGATGCTAGTTGGTGAAGAATTCAATGGATCCTAAAGCAAATAGTACATTCATATAAAATTTGAATGTCTAGATGGTAGGCCTACTGGTTTGAAAATCGTTTAAAACGTGTAATTGTAAGCCTAAACTGTAACGGTTAGTGCATGTGTCAAGTTGCCTAGTGTATCAGGGCTCTTGAAATCCAAGAAAAAGTGTTTCGCCCCAGGCGTTGTGACGTAGACCAAACGCTGCGCTGCTCGCTGCATATGGGGCATCTTCTATGTTTCGAGGCCCGCGCAAATATACCTCGTCGTCCAGACCCACCTAATTCAATTGAGCACAAATCAACCATACCACTAAATTCGTCTTACTTCGGTCTACACGATGAATGTTTAAACAACCTTCTACCATTTATGCAACTTATTCTATAAAATGTGAAATATGAAGCAATTACCACATAATTTAGATGGAAACACAACTAATTTCAAGCTTGTGTAATGAGGAGGTAGCTTTAAAAATCAGAATTCGAACCAGCCTATCATGTTAACTGATATGTCAAAATATTATAAGCAGAAAACCAGCAAGAAATTGATGAAAATGTAGCCGATTATCGTATGTATATAATAATGCGTGTTGTCCGTTCACTGCCGCGGAGTACAACTCGGTGAGCGCGGGCAAAGCCGCATCATTGGGTTGTCGCATGGGCTGTCAAGCTTTTAATAGCTTGGCAAAAAACATAGACGCATTTGTACATTGTACAAAATAGAATGTTTCAATTCTAAACTTATTAGTTGTATGTCTCAATCTATTGCTATCGATACTTTAATACAAAAAATAAAAAAGCGCATAAAATAACTTAGAATAACTGAACAAACTATAATTTGAATTTGAAATATAAATTAATTCTACAGTTATTAAGAAGATACAAAACAGCTTGAACCTGATATTATCAATATAAGTATTGCGGTTATCAAGATTTGTAATGTTAGTTTCCGGCAATTTTTAGTTACAGAATTTCCATTGATGCCAATAATAAAATAAAGTCGATATATTAATAATAATGTAATGTAATAATAAAAGTAATAATACCACCAATAATAACAATAATAATAATTGTGATGATGCAAACACGAATAATATGTTAATCACGCACACGCACACAACCAAACCATTGATTAAACAGGTGTTTAATCAATGACCAAACCATGACACACACGACTATTGTAGTTTTGTCGTGTTCTTTAGGCCTAAGTAATATATTTGTATCAGTTATTATTATTATTTCCAGGCCTGACTGGTAGAAATCCCACTCACTCATTGATATATGACTAGATACATATACAACGCAAGACAAAATCAATACAATGTTTTTATAGTCGATAGTAAAGACTAGTAGTTTTGACTGATCTCGATTTACGCAGCTCACTCGATATATTCGCGGACGTATCAGGCAATAGGCCGCTACACGCGTTGTTATATACACACGATAATCGGCCAAATGTTCATCAATTTCTTGCTGGTTTTCTGCTTGTAATATCTAAACATATCAGTTAACATGATAGGCTGGTTGGAATTCTGATTTTTAAAGCTACTTTCTCATTACATTAGCTTGAAATTGGTTGTGTTTCCAACTAAATTATGTGGTAATTGCTTCATATTTCACATTTTATAGAATAAGTTGCATAAATGGTAGAAGGTTGTTTAAACATTCATCGTGTAGACCGAAGTAAGACGAATTTAGTGGTATGTTTGATTTGTGCTCAATTGAATTAGGTGGGTCTGGACGACGAGGTATATTTGCGCGGGCCTCGAAACATAGAAGATGCTCCATATGCAGCGAGCAGCGCAGCGTTTGGTCGACGTCACAACGCCTGGGGCGAAACACTTTTTCTTGGATTTCAAGAGCCCTGATACACTAGGCAACTTGACACATGCACTAACCGTTACAGTTTAGGCTTACAATTACACGTTTTAAACGAAATGTGAGGGTTTAGTGGGCCTTTAATAATAATTTCTTTCCAGAACTCACACATAAAAAGTGGAAGTGAAGGTGTGTCAGGGATGTGTGAGGGATGCGAGAGGGTTGAAGATTGTGTACCCTACAAGATAGGAGAACGGATATGGGTATCTTCTCCTCCCTAGGTAGAACAGTGGACGAGCTAGCCTAGCAGGCTACAAACATTTGGGTGGAAAAGGAATTCAATGGTTTTGGAACCCAGTGAGAGCGAAGAACATTTACAAACTACAGGTTTGCATTTTGCACCTGTCATTACAAAGGTAGGCATACCTACATTAGGCTTAGACAAAATGAAAACGGAATTGGTCAGGGAGCTAGGTTGGGAGACGTTTGAGGACAGAAAACGGAGGGATCAGCTGGGTAAAATGTACAGGGTAGTAGAAAGCATGAGGGGTGGGGGTAGTTAAGTAGGGCGGTTGATGGAGCCAGCTACAAGAGAAGGGGGGGATTATCAGTAGAAGATAGAAAGAAGGTTATGGTGGAAGGATGTAGGCAAGTTCTCCTTCCTGGGAAGGGCGACCGTTGAGTGGAACCAGCTAGACGGGGAAGTTGTGGGGCTAGGGAAGGTAAAGGCTTTTGCCGACAGGCTGAGGCCTAAACCCAAACCCAGGTTGAAGGAAAAGGCGAAAGGCGATGGTATGGGGAGGGAGGAAGGTTGGTAGCAAGGGGGCTGATGGAAGGGAAGAAAGCAAGGAAAACTGAGAAGAATGGAAAAAGCAAGTGGGTGTTGGAGGAAGGGAGGAAGATGCAAAGGATGGGAAAGAAGGAATGAAGGAAGTAGTCTCTTGCCACCGGCGTACGGACAACAGTGAAGAGAATAATACCAACCAACAACAACAATAAAATAAGGCCTGCAGTCAATAGGCTAGGCAGATGTGCTTAACCTCAGTTCTACTAGGCCTAGAACAGTTCTAGCATAACCCTAGAGCCCTACAAGGTGCAATGTATCGCAAAAGCTAGGCGTATAACTAGCTAGGCCTAAATCTACACACATACGTTTAGAAGGTATCAAAGAAGTTGGCATTAGAGATTGAAATGTTATCATGGTTATGTACCAGAACCCTTCATTAATCTCTCAAAGCACAGCATTGTTGGCTTGCCTACCTTTACGCCTAGGTATACGGTAAATAAGATGTAATCCAGATATTAAACATGGCCTTAGTTAAAAATGATAACAGGAAAAATTACAAACTAAAGACATTACTGTAATATATCAATTACCTTGCAAAAGGGAAGAAACCTGAAGAATCTCACCTGTTTTGACAGTTAACGCGCGAGCAAGTGGATTTTGTTTTTTAGGGCACCGCCTTCTCTACACGTTAATTGGATTACAGATTAAAGTCAAAGAAAATTTGAATTAAATATAAACGAAAATATGTCAAAACCAGATTAAATTTCAACGAAATTACCTATTTTTAATTAGAACATTTGGATTTAGTTTTACAATGATATATTTTCAATTAATAAAATATATTCGACAAGTTTAGAAGCCAGTGACGAAAATTGCCATCGTGGGCGGAAGTAGAATTCGCTGTATGTTTGAATCACTACCGCGAAGAAAGGTAATCAAAATCTATTTTTGACATAATCGTAATCCACAATGAATTATGGAACAAAGGATTGATAAAATAATATTAACAATAGAATAGTATTGCTCTTGTGGTGCAGGAGCTGGACAGTGCGGACAGCTACCATGTCCGGTACAAAGGTCAACAGGTAGGTGATAGATTGTAAATAATGGCAAGCTGCAATACTAAAATTATTTAGTACAAACTGAATTTATTACATTGTATAGAACCACATCACATACTGTACAGATATATATTATATATAAATTATCATTCTTGTTTAAGAACAAAAAAGACAAAACAAAACTTGTTATTAGATAGTAAATTACATTATAAAATAAACTTTCAAACAAACTAAATGCTAGTGTACACCAAAATAACAATAAAATCATGCCATACAATGAGGTAACTTAGGCTACTACTAGAACAGTCCAACTGATCTCTAAACTTATAAATATAGCTTAAAGGTCTAGCCATAACTGGTGCAACTGTAAATGGAACATGCAAACACAAGACATTAAGAGAATCCTCACTACAAACACAACATAGGCGTCTGTGGACTTCGTTCATCGTCTTCTCCAATTACGTTTAGAATGGGATAACAATTCCAAAAGCTTGCCAGAGAACAGTAGGTGAATCGATCTGTCTGTCTGTTCTCAGATAAGCTGTTAAAAATTGACCCATTACACAAATTAATTATGGAGCCTATTGCTCTATTGATCAAGGAATCTACTGGTAATTGATAGCAAATGTGTACAAGATATAAAGGCAACAAATGATTCGTTGGTGTTTGTTCGGAGGTTGATCTTTTGTCGGCGTTTTGCCCACTCCATTTACGACTGGGATGATTGCTGTTAGACCGTAAAGGTTTCAACTGGGGATGGGGATTTACTGAGGATCCAAATCCAATTCGAGATCGATGTCTTCAATCTCCCTTAAAGTATTCATAAACGTGTATCGTGAGAAGATCATGTATAGTTTGCGAAACCACACATATTGGGACTTGTGCGCCTTCATTGCATCCTAGAAGAAAATCAATGTGTTTTACAATTATACTAAGTACATTAACAGTGTAAAAACAAGTGATTTTATGACATCATTCTATGCAGGAAATAATGTCTAACTTACTCTGATTTGTTTACGTTCTTTGAATGAAGCTATGTACCAGAATGAAGAAAAGAGGTAGCTGATTGGTAGGTCGAAAAAACCAGTGTACTTTCTAAGGATATTTGTCGACTCCAATGCATAAGCTTTGCAATCTGAAATGAAAAATGTAACATGATATAAAAATAGTACCTTACAAAGTTAACATACTACTAATAAACATAAAATGGGTCTGGTTCATCATATGCTGAAATTTTATGACTTCAGAAAGGTAGTGCTCACAAGTGGTGCTGTGTAGCAGACACCATCCACGCATATCAACTATAATGGTATTCAAATGAGTAGACAAACAAATGACAATATCGAGTCAGAAAATAATAATGTATGAGTTAGAAAGAGATAAAAGAGAGTAAGCAAAGGATTATGGCAGCCTCAAGACAAGGAATGATAAACTGGTAATAGAATAATTTTCAAAACTTATGAACACTGTCTGCAAAGTTTATATGTATCTACTATTGAGATAAATAAAACATGCAACAAGTTCAAGATGAACCTTACTGGAAGGAAACTTCTTCTCCAAACATAGCGAGATTACAGCGTAATATATAGCTACGTGATTCTGATGGCTACTGACCCCTGCATTATCAAATGTTATTATCTGAAAAATAAATAAAGGGCATTGTACTTATATAAATGTATGGTAAATGACTAAATGTAACATCAAAACATGGCTTACAGAACTACATAACATCACATACCGTATCAATAGACAGAGCTTCAGTGTGGTTGAGTATAAAATTTGCTACAATGTCTTCACGCCACACGACAGATGGGCTGTCTGGTAGCAAGTCATGCCTGTAAAAAATATTGAATGAAATAATTACAGTATTTCATTGATCCATTGCGACATTGCTTAACTAGACAAACATAAGTTATTAAAATCAGAAAAAGTTATGGCAAATTTTGTTAAAGGCAACTAGATCATTTGATGTCAGGGGTGATTGGAGTAAAGGGACAAGCGGGAGACCGAGTAGGACTAATATTCATAAGATTGAATGAAAGAGACGGGATGCCAACTGCTTATCCGAGTAGAGTGATGGCAAGTAGTCGTAGTAGTCTTGTATTGATATGTATTTTTTTTTCTGTCATAGCTTACCACCACTCCAGTCATGAAAGCTGTTGGTATCCTATCTCTCTCACCCAATTAGGCCTACATTGCCTTAGCCTTCTGGCACCCTGCTATAACGTAACATGCTTACGGAGTTAAAGGTATGGTAAAGGGATGGTAGGGAAAGGGGAGGACCTCGATTTCTCGCCTCTTACTATCGTTAGCTAGCTTTGGTAAAATTCTACCTCAGGCGCAGACGGTGGAACGTGATAATAATTTACTAACTTCACTAAAGTTATGTTGCTATCAGGTATGCCGAGGATACTGCATGCATCCCATAATTCCTTGCTTCTAATTGATCCTTTCTTTTCCAGGTTCCCTGCAAAACATAAATAAAACAATCAGATGTAGGTATACATTAAAAATAACAAAGTTTGAAAATGTTACCATGAAGACTTACCATCTGACAGGCACAATAGGAAGAGTTGACAGTCTTTCTGTTGAGCTAATTTGATAATGGTTGGACCAAAGAACATACATTCATCATCGGGATGTGCCACTACAAACAGCACTCGGCTGACTGGTCTTATATGACCACAGTCAGGGTATATGTCAAGGTACACAGTAGCAAAGTAAAATACGAAACAAAGACAAATATAAGCCAATATGCCGATGATTACATGCTCGCATGTGTCCTTAAAATATTTCAAACTCTCCTCTATAACAGAATCGCTGAATTGTTTAAGAAATTCTAAGCGTTCATAAATAATAATTGGCATGAAATCTAACATGCCCGACATTTAAAATAAGAATTCGAACTAGTGAAGGCCTAGGCCCCAAGGGTCCAGCCAACCTAGCCCTGACTTAACCTAAACAGACCCTACACTATGGATGGCTAGAACTAGCCTAGCCTACACTTTCATAATAGATTAACTTATTGAAAACCTATTATTTAACTAGGACTACACAACAGAAGTCCCATTTTGATCAAAAACTCTTTTATAAGAGCGTTTTATTGAAATATGCTTAAAAAGACACACAACTCCTGTCTGCCATCCTAAAAAATAACCTGTCTGTAGGCCTACACTTTTCATTTGTTTCAAAATAACCTTCAAAACAGCTGATCACAGCCTTCTTATGGTGTTTTCCAATGGACTGCACTCGAAACGAGACCAGTGCGCACTGAAACGTCACAGTGACGTAATGCACTAGACGAGTGGAGCAACTAGTGCAGCGCTCATTGGAACACGAAAATAAACTCTGTGCAAAGATCTAGCGCGCCAAATGAAAAAGCGTAACTGTGTGGTTATTATAAATATTATTATGGGGTCCGATAATGCCGAAATAATAACTAATGACGGTGTGTTGTGCAATGTGAATATTGATGGTTATTTGCACAGTTATATAATATGCCTAGATACCAGCATTTAGCCTACATAACCTACAAATAGAAAACGACGCATTGAAATTAGATTGCAATAGGGCCCTAGCTTTGTGTAGGCCTATCCAATAGCCCTAGGCCTCAGAATGTAGCCCTGAATTTTTGGTTTAACTTCCTTAGGTTGCATCATTTGTAACAATATTATTTCGTCATCGCTGCTGTCGGAGGACACAAGAAATTCCATCAACAAGTACATATCTCCCGCGTCTAATGCCGCCATCTTTGCACTGACTCGATTGCACTTGCCTCTGAACTGAGTGCGACTCAGTGCGGTGCACTGAGTGCGCACCGAAAAGTCCATTGGAATACGATTGTGGGTAGCGGTGCGCACTCAGTGCAGTCCAGTGCACCCATTGGAAAACACCATTAATGAAATGAAATCGATTATCGAATGCGTTGGATCGAATAAATTCGACCTATCGATAGTGGCAGTGACAGGCAACAACTCCAACTGCAAGTCGCAACAAAAGAACAGGGCAACATCTGTAATCCAAAATGGCCGCAGGTACTGCTGCGATGGACGTTGACGAAGAAGAAATTGAATTACCTACATCTAGTAGTGGAAAAGGTGAGAAGAAACGTTTCGAAGTAAAGAAGTGGAATGCCGTGGCGTTGTGGGCATGGGATATAGTGGTCGATAACTGTGCCATTTGCCGCAATCACATCATGGATCTCTGCATTGAATGTCAAGCAAACCAGGCATCGGCCACTAGCGAGGAGTGTACTGTTGCTTGGGGTGTTTGCAATCACGCCTTTCATTTCCACTGCATCTCTCGATGGCTGAAGACGAGGCAAGTGTGCCCTTTGGACAATCGTGAGTGGGAGTTCCAGAAGTACGGACATTAAATCTTCAAACCATTCGACCCAAAATTATTTGCGATTGGGCTAGGCCTAGGCTAGGCCACAAGGGTTGGCTGTGGAACTGGTACTGATTGGTGCGGCCTAGCCCTAGGCCTACGCCGCCCTGGCGAGCCGAGATCAACACCCAAGCCAAGCTCGACAAACTTTTTTCAACTACCAAATTTCTTCGTTATGGGCAGGCCCTAGGCCTAGGCCTAGGATGTTCATATTCTGTGATCAGACCCCAGTCTAAGCCCTGGTTAACACACATTTGCAAAACAACAGCACAAGCTGTAAGACATTCCTAGGCTAGACTGAATAGGCATAGGCCTACTGGGTAATGTAAAAATCATACTTTGAAGAATAAATTTTCAATTCAGTACATACACCTTGTTTAATGCTTGAGATTTATTCATTTTCTTGTCCTGAAACACTCCTAAACCCATCCATATTCTTTTACGCGGGGTTCTGGTGCTCTGACGCCACCGGATAACGCTAGTCGCTGGCCAATCGGGCAATGGAACGTCTTATATGACTTGTCCCCGTTTCAAATAGGATTTATTTTTATTTGCTGTCTTAACACTGCATAGGGCCTAGGCTGTAATAGGCTAGTATTGGACCATGAGAACCCAGCATTAACATACATTATATTAATTTTTCATTGTGAGTAACAAGAATATATTATCTGTGGTGTTGTCTGAGCTCGAACTTAATACGTGTAAGAAAAATTATTTATTGATTTTAAGGTTACATTTACGATGGAAGGGTAGGCCTATATAAAAATACTTGTCGAACGATGGTTGAACTGACTTAGGCCTACTATAAAATTGCAAAAGAGCAAATTGGAAGAAGACTGAAGAATGGCACTGAACTGAAGAATGAACTACTTGGCCCGGATCGTACAAGGAACATTTTAGGGAATGTTTTCAAATTGTTCTCTGCAAAAATTAACTTTCTCAATTAAGTTACATACGACACATAAAAGGATTGTGTTGCTTGAAAAGTTTCCTCTAAATGGAATGCGTTCATTTAGAATTATTTCCCAGGTAGTATGTAACCGACTAACATCAATCTGCTTATCACACAAACACTACCTGAATCAAAAATGTTATTTGTGCCAAATCTCACTCAAAACTACATAAACTAATCTTTGTTTCCATTAGGGCCTACTGCTGGAGATTAAAAAAGCATTAATGCTATTTATAGCAGGCTTAGTTTTTTTTTGTAATAATGCATCAGAATAAGGTTGACCAACAATGAAAACGATTTTTCGATAATTATATTGTGGGGAACAAGGTGGTGAGTACGTAGAAAATTCTTTACTTGACAGCGAGGTTTACTCAGGTATGACGTAACAACCCGCTCTACAATAAAAGCCCAGAAAAGGAAAAATTTCAAACTTTATGTAAAAAAAAAAACAATCTGACACTTTGAATTGGAAAAGGTTTGTGGCCAGTGTTTTGTAAATGAAGACCTATCTATTTCAGGTGATCGAACAGACAGCTTATCTTCTGCAGTATTCAAGAGACCATTACTAGTACAGAGAATGTTGATTAGCCTCAGATTAACCTCGACAGCCTCGCGTCGTCTTGTTCACTCATCAAAAGTTGTGAGAAGACCAAGTGAGAAGTAAGCAATGTGCTTACGATTCATTTCCACTGCTGGGCACTACCAACATCATGTTTATTTACCGTACGCTATGTATTCACACTATAATTCATCTCTGTGTGGGCCTACTGTTTTGCTATGACTAATTTTGTATTTTTACAATATGTATAATTTGATAAAGGAGAGGAATGGAAGGAGCTTCATGGATGTTTAGACTGGATGAAACTCTTAAAATTTGTTATCCATTTCCAAAAAAGACAAGTAGGCTGACTGTATCTGCCCTAGCAGTATGTAGCGGTCTTCCAACTGATTCTTCTTCCCATTGTCATTATAATGAGAATTACTCAGCAATACTGAGCAATTTGAGCATATTTTTGTTCTATTCGACTGCCTGTCGGAACTGGTAGTAACTCACCTTCAACTTCTCATCCAACTTCTTTAATGGAAAGGTTTACTAGCCTATGTAAAATAGCTTTTAGTCTAAACTCGCAATCATATTTTAAAAAAACGTAAAATAGGATTAGGTTGGCCACACTGACGGGATGACATCACACATTACACACTGCCTCGGAGAATTGTATTGGTTGGCGTACACACCAAGCCTAATTCACTGCGGAACTTGAAGCAGTCAACAGGTTACCGGTACAGGATTAGAATTGTTTGCTCCACATTCAGATAATAATCATTGAGAATTTTCATTATTTAATGATAGTACATCTGTTTGTCTGACCACGTTACATTTCTTACTAATGATTAATGAATTACAATTGGAAAATCAACTAAATGAACTTAAATCAGGTGTGGTACTTTCAATCATTTCCTACATTATTTATAATTTTCTTCAAGAACCACAGAAAGCCACATTCTTAAATATTGTATTACAATATCTATTATTAAATTAATCACTTATTTTACAGGGATTTCATTCAATGTAGTCTATTATGTCAACAATCATTCATTAACAATTAGTAGATAAGATTTGTTTACCTCTTTAGTACTAAGGTTAATCAACAAAATATTTGATACTGAAATAAATACTAATGAATTTAATTTTTTGGTACAATTGCCTAATTAATTCACTGTTTGTAATAACAATAATAAATTACATAGATTAAAAATAATGATTTAATAGGTGAGATAACTAGGATGCTTGCCAATAATAAGTAGTAAGAATATTCTGGACACTTGACTGGTCGCTTTTGACTTTTATTTCCCATCTTTGGAAGTTCCATACTTCGCAATTCGTACACTTTAATTAATAACTGATGTTTTTGGAATGGATTTTTATACTGTATAATAGTATACAGTACACTACAAATGTTTGACACTAACATTGCCAAGGGTAGGTGTAAATTATAGTAGTTCAAATAAATTCACTCAATTACAAATTGTGTGCATTTTTATAGCATTTACAATAATTTTAACACTCTGTATAATTGCAGCTATGCAGCATTAGGGGTTTGCTTCGCCCTTTGTATAGTTATTCTAATCCAATTGGAGCAGATATTGTCGATAGTTTGTTGGATATTTATATACAATATATCATTCTGGTTACTATTAGTAGTTTTGTAATAGGGTTATAACTTACAAACTGCACTCTGCAATTATTATAGTAATAATAATATAGTCTTCATATTTTACAGAACTAAATTTCTCCTCCACTCTTCGGACATATCGGAACCTGACCTAAGTGTACTCATATTCAGTCAGTTAAGATAGATTTGTCAATATCTCTGGAACCAATACACCATAAGCCCAAATACTAACACTTACTGATCAATGCTTTTCATTTATCTACAATAACACTTTATAAATTCTCTACATAGAATCCTGAAATCAATTTTGATTTTCCATTTTTTCCCAAACCAAGCAAAAAAAATTACTAACAAGAACATCATGACTTTAACAAGATGAAACATAAACAACTGAAAAATACATACAAAATGTTAAAAGCGTTTGGAGGGGCAAATACGCCTATCCAATCAATACCTAGTTCAGGAATGAAAAAACCATTCGTAATAAATTCATATCAAATAACCTTAATCATAGTCTAAGCATTGAACTGCATTAAAGTCACTTAAAACATCTCTCCTGGCTCGACGACCACCGTTACTGTTGCTCAAGGACGAAGTGAAGTATTACCTACATGCCGTAGCCTTGATAGGGCATGTTTGGAGCGTACGTGTTGGGGAAGCCTGGAGCATAGCCTGGGGGGATTATCCCAGGACCGGCTGTCAGCATTAGCTGGGGCTCCGCTGAAACCACAATGCCCGTCAATATCAACTGGTACAGTATTATTCTAATAAAAAATACACATCCTACTACAACTAAAAATTAAAATGGATCCTTCCTACATTGAATTATTGTTGTTTGAATAATCGATTTACCTAGACACATAATTGAAACTTACTTCCACTTTGGTCAGCACACAAAATTGAATTACAATCTAACGCTACTGCCTGTAGAAAACAACTTGCAAGCTAACGGTAAACTAATACCAAGGTAGGGGACTTACGCAAGATCATGGGTTTGTGCTCCTGACTGGAGGTCTCCTCCCAAGCTAACGGTAAACTAATACCAAGGTAGGCGACTTACGCAAGATCATGGGCTTGTGCTCCTGACTGGAGGTCTCCTCCCAAGCTAACGGTAAACTAATACCAAGGTAGGCGACTTACGCAAGATCATGGGCTTGTGCTCCTGACTGAAGGTTTCCTCGCAAGCTAACGGTAAACTAATACCAAGGTAGGCGACTTACGCAAGATCATGGGCTTGTGCTCCTGACTGGAGGTCTCCTCCCAAGCTAACGGTAAACTAATACCAAGGTAGGCGACTTACGCAAGATCATGGGCTTGTGCTCCTGACTGGAGGTCTCCTCCCAAGCTAACGGCAAACTAATTCCAAGGTAGGCGACTTACGCAAGATCATGGGCTTGTGCTCCTGACTGGAGGTCTCCTCCCAAGCTAACGGTAAACTAATTCCAAGGTAGGCGACTTACGCAAGATCATGGGCTTGTGCTCCTGACTGGAGGTCTCCTCCAGCCGCTGGGACTCGGCCTCCTCCAGCTTGTCAACCTTAGAGATGTACTCGCGCGTCACCTGGATCAGGTACGGCATGGCAAAGTCCATGATGTCGTGTTTCCACGCCAGCTCGAGTATGACGTCGGGGTGGAGGAGGTCGTAGCACTGGAATAGGCACGCGGCGAAACAGTCGTGGCTTCCCTTCTCGAGGAACCACGCGAGAAGCTCCTCCGCCACCTCCGCTGTCTTTGACTCGGCCGCGTACTCCATCGCGTCCTACACCAACAACTCATTTAATATCCATCCTATTCAGTTAGAAAACTGATTAATAAATGAAGACGGTATTCAATTTACAACTAAGCAGTGGAAAAAAAACAGTAACACTGAACACTGAAATAAAATAATAACTGAGAAAGGCCTAACACAACAACAAAAAACATACTACTGTATGTATAGAAAAAGAGAAGAACAATAGAAATGGAAAAATAAAAATAAAAAGCAAGTTCCATTTTTGGATTCAATCATTCAATCCCACTCAACTCCTGACAAACATTTTTAGATCCCAATTAATTCAGTGTCATAACACTTTAAGTACCCACTTCACTCCTGATAGAAACAATTCTAAATCACATCTTAACCAATAGGAAATTGAGCCGTTTTTAGGCACTCTTAACACATTCACACCTATTTAGACAATTGGTAAGACCGACTGAACTAACGTTTAAACATTTCTTCGTGTCTAAAAAGGAATCAACTGAACATTTAAATCTTTGTTGGTACAAAACATACCTTGAACAGTCTGTCCTTTTTGCACAGCTCCACCGACTGTTTCCAGCGGTTGTTTCCCTTGTACAAGTAAGCTGCGATGCGTCTGAATTCGATTAGTTCGTGTTTCTCCAGTTTCTGCGCCAGCGCTATGTTGTCGAAGTTGTCGAATGCGTCGATGGATGTCCTGAGTCCCTGGTAGTCTTCCTCCTCGATAAGGAGGTTATTTAGCGCCTCATTGATTGCCTTATTGTTGAGGGATTGTACTGACCGTAGGTATGGCTTCACCAGCTGTAAGTGGTTAACCTAGAGAAAGAAACATTCATTAGTATAACGCTACCACAGTACCACTCCGCCAAGTTACAAAGTAACAATCGTATAGCCAACAATACATGTATAGAAAGGCTACAATGTTACAAACAACAAAATAGAAAACGAAATTACAAAGCAGACTGTTGGTTACATGTTTGGTTTCAACTGTCACTAACTGTTCCTGCAATGTGATTTTATTCCAAAACAGTAGTCAGTACCCCTTTAATTATGATTGCAAAATACCCTAAAACCCCCAATTTGAATATCAAGCATTACGTATACCAAAAATATCTGCAGGGACTTCATCAGTTTGAATTAACAGACTTTGAAATAGAGATGTATTAAGGAAGTTTATTATAGTGAAATTTACCTTAGTGAAGAAGTTTACTGATCGGGTGTGATCCATGCGCGGCGCCAACACCAGCAACACGTCGTTCAACAGCAGCGGCTTGAAGTCCAGATAGAACTGTATCGCCTTGTAGTACAGTTCGATGTTGGCCACCTTCGTGATGATGTCCTTGAAGTGTCCCTCGCGCCACGCCTCGGTCGGGTGGTTCATCATCGCGATGACGGCGTTGTCGTACTCTTCGTACTTGTCGTAGAGGAAGACCAATTCCGCCCAGAGGTGAGCTTGCTCGGCAGCCCGCAACACCTGCACAGTACAAACAACGTGACAGAGACTGTACATACGTTCGGGCGGACACAACCTTACAGGTGAGCCTGCTCGGCTGCACGCAACACCTGCACAGTAAAAACAACGTGACACTGGTGATCGAAAGAGACTGTGCCGCGTTCGGGCGGAAACAACCTTACAGGTGATGTTTGGCTGTTAGCCAAGTGAAACTTCTTTGCAACAAATTCTCGGGACCAGAACATTATTTTGATTGAAAGATTATTTTTAAGTGCATACCCATTGAATAAGAACCTTCTTAGACTTCAAAAACAGTTTGTTTTATTTGATCTCTCAAGGACGTAGTATCATGACATCACTATCTAACATGGCGGCAACAAGGGATACTTTAGGTGGTCTTTGTTTACAAACAATTGCAATATCATCCAATCTGCACAAAGCTAGACGATGCCGCAAGTTACGTTAGTACTCCTTGGGTCTAGGGACAAGTTTTCCCGCTAGGTAGCGTATCTAAGCTTGGCGATCGCAAATAGATCACTTATGTTGTAAAGGCATTTGAAATAAGGCAGGAAACGGGGACGTACCTTTGGAATATTGACTCTAGACCAGAAGAGCTCGAGATGTTCCCTCATCTTGGCCGGCTTGTATTTGGAATATAATATCGCCAGCTCGGTGAACATCCCCATGTGCGCCCTCTCGAGTCCGAGCGCCGCCTCCAGCAGGTTGATCAACTCCTCGAAGTATCCCCGGTCCTGGTAGTAGTTGATGAGGTCCTCCAGCTCGTCGGCGTGCACGACGATGTGCAGGCCGCACATCTGCGCCAGACGGAACTCCTCGGAGTCGACGCACGCGAAGCAGACCTCCTTCCAGGTGCGCGTGCTGTTGGCCTTGCGGGCGCCGTCCACCGCACCCTGGAACTCCTTCAGGTGGACCAGCGTGATGGCCAGACGGGCAAAGTTGGAGACGTTGTTGTAGAGAAGCTTGGCCGCCTCGAACATGCGGTCGTCGAAGCAACGGTCGCCGATCTGGGGACAGAGGGAGGCGGATCAGAAGCCGTTACATCATCACACAGTGGAGCCCATACACAGTCAAAGAAATTCTCAGAACAAAATGATTTCTTTCAAATAGCAAAGCGTAACATTCATTCACAAGCATACCTTCTGTATGTCAGCATGGTTCGGACTGGAGATGAACTCCTCCAGGTCTGCTAGTCGGTTTGTCCTTGCGTAAGCGTAGATGAGCTCCGATTCGATGTACGATTCTCTTGCCTTCTTGCGCGCCATCTGCAAGTACCGCACCAGGTCTTCCCAGCTCTCTGAAACATGAACGTAACTAGATTAGTCTCATCGTCCACTCATTACCCTGAATTGCTAGACTAGCAACCACATCTGGGGACTAGTTTAGTACGGTAAACTCTGTAATCAACAGCGAACATATGCTTGCTGGACAAACATTGTCATCAGTCATTACACTTCCACAATCACTTTTATGTGGGTCAGCAAAATAGAACATCAAAAAAGGTAAGTCCATAGCTTGACAAGCACCTCCATAGGTTTTCAAATGATCAAGGATGTGTGGGGTCCGAGAACAAGACAGGAAGCATCGTTTTGAATGTACATATCTGAAAGATAAAGGGACAAAATGCCAAGTGGTATGGATCGAAAGGAACCCTAGGTCTCCTAGATCTCATTGGTTAACTATAAAACACATGATAGCATGAGTCGTGCCAATTGTGAACGGATGAAAATAAAAAGAGAAGATCTTATGATGTTGCAAGACCCATTTTAAGAAACTAAAGCAAGTGCTGTTGACATTTAATCTTGGCATGTCCCTACTAGGGACGCTCGACCGCAATTCCCTCCAGTTTAGTGTAGCGAGTGAGTTACCCGTCTTGTGGGCCGTCTCGACCACGTCCATGTACGCAGAGGGGTCGTCGGCCTTGATGAACGAGTCTATCGCCTCCTTGACGAGACCCTGCTGGAGTTGAGCCTTGGCCAGCTGACTCCACACGGCCGGCTCGTTGCAGCGCTCGGCAAACTCGTACGCTCGGTCCAGGTTCTCGATGTGCTCAATCAGTACCTGTACACACCGAGTAGAGATGTGTGCTCAATAAGCATATCTGTACGTTGTACATGT
The DNA here is from genome assembly GCA_945910005.1 of Isoperla grammatica. Taxonomy (NCBI): domain Eukaryota; kingdom Metazoa; phylum Arthropoda; class Insecta; order Plecoptera; family Perlodidae; genus Isoperla; species Isoperla grammatica. The sequence goes on from OX246740.1 coordinate 50,280,974, forward strand.
GCTCATTCTGCCCAATTTATATATGCTAATTTTTCTATGGTGAATGCTGATTTTATTAATTTTTAATTCTAAACAGTACATCTCTAACTATAGGCAATGATTCAATGTATGGGAAGTAACACACTTGACCCATTTCATGTTTACTAGTGTAGTGGATGGAATTTACCTAATACCCTGTTCACATTCCAGTTCTTAACTGTAGTTAACACGTTAACTCCAGTTACCAATGCTATGTGAACGGAACGCAGTTAACTTAACTGCAGTTAACGGCCTAACTACGTTCCTACAACTCAGTTAAGCTTTTAACTGAGTTATCTACAAGGTCATTGCCAGGCTAGGCCTAGACACAGCCCTACTCTCACTATTCTACCGTACATGATTCATGCAACTGCTTTAAATGGTGAAATACCCATGTATTATAATGTCTTGTTGCATATACACACAATAGGTTACATTGAAACAGTGAAAATCACAGGAAAATCAATTTTACGAAACTAAAGGATGATTAAACAGCTGAAAGGTAAACAATGTCGGCCATGACAGAATAAAAGACACTGCCTTGTGAACTCGAAATATTTTTCGTTTATAAGGCTTGTTACGATGTCACTGAACTCAGTTACTGTGATGCCAATGTGAACAGAAGTCGAATCAAAACAACGTTAAGAAAATGTCACGTGATATATAATAACTGCAGTTACTTTAACTAAGGTTAAGAAGCATAGTGTGAACAAGGTATAAAGCAGCAGCTGCCATATGTCCGTATGTGTGACATTTAAGTATACGTAGTACAGTAGTAGAGAACAATGAATTCATGAACATTATACTGCATAAATTCCACTAAGGAAGGCCTGCCACACGCTTATTTTCTCCATGGTTACTACCAATAAGCAGCATGGTTCCCACAGAGAAAAACGTTAGCGAGTGATAAAGGAATACACTGGCATCCAACTGGAGCCCTTTCAAGCATCGAATTACTACGCACCTGAATGGCTGACGTGTTGACATCGAACTTCTTGAATATTGCGAAAGCTTCTTCAAACAGGGAATTGTTGATGGCAATGTTGGCGATATCGGGAGCGTCGTAGTTGTCCAACCTGTTTATGTATTCCATGACGCGTGTTCGGTCGGCCTTGATTGCCGTGAGGATCAACAGATTCTGAAGGTTTCTAGAGCAGAGAGAAAAAACATTATTACTTGGTGTACTAGACAGATACAATGGGGAAAAAAGCATTTGTAGTTTACCGTAGTGATATTTGAGATATGAAGGGAACTAATCGTGGAAGTGTGTACTGTATAGTAGGTATGTATATTGTATACAAGTACAGGACTGATTTTAATGTGTAGGCCTACACATGCATTTGAAAATTGAAATGGATATAAAAAAAGGGTTTTATTTTATCTCTTCCTTTGAGTACCAGTTATCGAGCATACACATGAATTGACCATTCAAAATAAACTAAATATGCATTCTGGTGGCAAGAAAATAAACGGTTATTAGGAGTTTAGCTTATTGTTGTTTTATTGTTTAATCATCAATGTTGCTGAAAGGCAGTTTCTTAGCAGCGCTATCTATTCTGTTAGTTTTAATCCTCAACAATGATTGCCACTTGTGATGCACATATTATGGCAGGGTAAATGGGCTGGAAGAGTTTAATCTCATACCTATGGTCGCTGAAGACGGAGCTGTCGAGCACGATCTTCTCGAGCAGTTCGATGAGCTCGTTGGGCAGATCGGCCGTCATGAACGCCTTGACCGTGACGGAGATGTCCTCCGGGTCCTGAGTCTCCGAGAGAGCCGTCTGCACCACCTGGTCGATAAGCGGCCGCTTGAAGGGGTTCGACTCGAGCAGCACTTCCGCCCACAGTTCGGGGTCGCGCCTTCTCACTAGGTATCTGCGCGACAAATAGACCGTTCAATCATCTGCATTTATTGTCTACCCACTCACAAAAACTGACTTCCAGTGGGGGTTTTTATACCATTTATATTGTACCTGGAACTAGCAGTCACCATGCACATGTATGCTAGTACCTCATGGATAAATTTATAAAAATAAAATCCCACAAGCCCAAATGAGAATAACCTTGGACATTCTGCACTGGAAGAATGAATTAACCCACAGGAACCACCAGCTTTATATAAACAAACATATAATTTCTTGGAGCCAATAGAAAACCACTTCTTAGACGGTAGACCCTAAAGTTCTACATTACCAAATTATATTTTCATCCAGTTTACACAAATAAAATGTATTGAGATCCCAGTAGATAAAAAATCTCTTATAAAATGGGTAGAAGTCATCTTTTTCTGAGTAATCTAGACCTCCTGTCATAGCGTCATGTTACTGTATTTCTCTACAGTGTCAACTTTCAACTTTTAACTTTCAACTCCCAAATTCCATAGACTACCTTGCCTGAAAGTAAGCTGCAGGATCCTATCACTACACTCAATTAAAAATGAGCTAGTGTATAAATGAAAATATACAACTAGGTAAGTGAAGATAACTGAGGTTGAGGTAAGAGCAAGTAGGGTAAGAATGTAGGGAACCCAACAGCTTACCTGGTTGGTGACTGCAGGGGTCTTGTAGATAAAATTAGGGTGTACGTATAAAAGAATTTAGACAAAACGTCGAAGGTAGGGAAATAATACCTGGCTTCCGACTTGAACAGGGAGTTCTCATTGCAGACGTTGATGAGCTCCCGGTCGCACTGACCCCTCTCGTAGGCGACGCACGCGAGATGCGGGTCGCGCTTCTCGCAGTACTTGCCCACCACCCGGCTGTCGTAGAACTGGTTCTCCTTGAGGAACCGCTCGGGGTTGTTGTTGGAGTCGATGGTGATCTTGGCGAGCGCGTTATGCGTCGCCGGCTCGACGCATCCCTCGTGCACCCTCGACTCGAGCCAAGGCAGCAGCAGCTTCAGTCGGTTGCGCTTCTCCACCTCCTCCACCAGCTCGTCTGTGGAGAACTGGCCGCGCACCACCAGGATCAGGTTCTTGATGATGTCCTCAGAGCAGTCCACGTCCAGGAGGCCCCCGATGACGACCGGGAGACGCGAGGGGTTCACCTGTTGCAACGGGGGCTCACTTTAGCTACACTGCACATGATAATGATATTTGGGGTTTACAAGTCATATTTTGTGTACGATGCTAACTGTAATGAGTCGGTGACTATGAAGATGAAAAACGTCATAGGACATCCATATGCCCAATCCAGGATTCAAAATTGGAATGCAGGGACCGCGGTTTACTAGACCAACGCCCAGGGGCGCCGGGTTTTTCAAATTCTGAGGGGTGCTCAAGTTTGCGGAAAAGGGACCAAGCAGGGAGGGTTTGGGGAGCAGAGCCCCCCAATAATAGCATCGCAGGTGAAAAATTTTAAAACCCGTTTTTAGACTGTGTTTGGTGCGTTCTAGGAAAAAAGTGGCGTGAATGCAATGCTAAAATAATGCATTTAATGTATATATAATATTAATATATATAATAATATACATGTGAAGGCATGCCAAAAAAACATTATTTTAATCACTTCGATTTTATTCAAGATGAAAATAGAAACATAATCGTAAAAAATAATAACATTTTTTTTTTGAAAATTGAGACCTCAAAACTCTGATATATATAGGTCTAATTTTCTTTTTAATTTGGATATTTAGAGGGGTGCTGCGCAACCCTCCAAAAAATCCGATGGATGCTTCAGGCCCTGAGCACCCACATAGTCGGCGCCCCTGCCAACGCCTAATAAACTGTAGCCAACTGTACTGGTCTCTAAATTGCAGTTTTACATAATTGTATTAGTACAGTACTCCTAAAGCTGTCAATAACTACAGCAGTGTGACTCCATCAGATTTTTTTATATGACAAGGAAAGTATTTATCAGACTTGCAAATGCAAACATTAAAACAACAAAAACTAACATTAAAACATTCATAAATGCAGCAGCATGTGAGGAAGTCAACTATAAAGACACTATAGAAAACAAGTTCCTCTTAATTTAAGAGTCTTGCTCAAAGTATTTACAATCACAATGAACACCGGAGACGGCTAGGTCTAAAAGCTAGGCCTACCTTTTGCACGTAAATCTCAATGTACTTCTGCAGGCTGTTGCGGTAAAGGTAGAGGACGAGGTCGTGTACAAAGTCGAAGCGATCACAGACGATTATAAGAGGCAGTTGGTCAGTCAGCTTGGCTTCCTTCAGGAAGTTCTTGACGCGGTCGGCGTTGTAGCAGTTAGATTCACGGCAGATTCGCTCCACCTCCTTGATCTGGCCCGTTTTGCAAGCTGCCTGTGAACATGAAACAAGGATTTAGTTGCTGCCTTTCAACTACACACCATCAATATAGACAATATGCATGAACTTCAAAAATGCTAAGTAATGGACGTTTCCTGATGAAACCATCAGGAAACGTCCATTACTTCCACTTAATTCTACGTCCTTTAATTCCAAACAAAACATTTTTTGATTTTTTTTTTAACATCATAGCATATGTTAACTGAAAATTATAAATGTGATGATTTAGTGATTTGCCCAAACATAGCTATAAAACCTTCAGAAAATATCAAGAAATTTCATACCCAAAATCAAAATGAGCCTCTTGATACTTCTAGGTTAGCAGTAATGTCTTCCACAAGCCTTAATACCCACATAATCAATACAATCGATTTATTTTACCTGAATGTATTTGAAATGAACTTCTTGGTCTTGGCTAAAATTCACTATCGACCCCAAGAAGTAGAACAGTCCCTCGTAGCTCTTGAAGCTCTCGAACAAGTCGATGAGGGACTTTGTTGTGAGCTGTTCGTGATACTTGGTGGCGATTTGTACACAGATCTGGAGGTTCTGCCGGATGTTGGCAGTCAGCATGGCCTTGATGCATTCTAACGAATCTTCAACCGATAACGTTCCTACAAACAAACAAAAAACACATGAATTGCTAAAAACAAATTGACATACATACAAGTTCCAACAGATCACAGAAATAATTTGAATAAAAAATCTACACACTTAATTGTACCTTTTCTGTGGTGACCACTAGTTGAGTTATCATTTCAAATATACATTATTGTACTTAGTACAATACTATAAATGTTTCTGTTTTTTTCTGTATATAGGTACTCACTTAGTTCTTATGTACATTTGTCATTTTTATTTTTTACAATTCCAATTTCTGAACTGTTTTGATCAACGGAAGCTGCCATGCAATGAACAATGAACAGCGCAACGTACCAAAGTATCCGACAAGCCAGTCGGGACTGAGCAGGTGCGTGTGCACCACGGCCCGCTTGATGTCGTAGAGGTCCGTGTAGTGTTCCAACGCTCTCTGCAGCAGACCGGCCTTCTCGCACAGCTGAGCGACGTGGGCACGGTCGTAGTGAGTGAACATCTGGTTGCCGAGGATTGCGTCCGCAACCTGGGGGGAAAACATACGGTATTATAGTGTTACACTACAACTAAATATATTTTCTAAGATCACTGTGCACGTCACCTACGCAAGAGCGCCCTATACACAAGTAAACACGCGAAGTTAATATTTCCACGGTGTATTGATGCAACGGATGACGGAAGAGAGGATGCCCAGGAGAATATATGAAAAAATATCGAAGGAAGAAGAAGACGGGGAAGACCAAGGGAGAGATGGAAGGAAAAGATTGCTGAAGACTTACAGAAGAGAGGAGAGAACTGGGCGCAAGTAGAGGAAGTACAATTGTTGGAAGATAGGAAGAGGTGGAAAAATTTGGTTGTGAAACCCAAGCTGACCCTGCCAGAAGCAGGAAACAGCAATGGATAATAATGATGATGGTGATGATGATTGATGCACCCACCTGTGGTGCCGACATGAGGTTCATCTCGAGGAGCCGAGTCTGCAGCGGTCCCTCGGACGGCCGGTTGTTCTTCAGGGCGTCTAGCAAGAAGGCGGTGCACTGCTGCACCATATTCTGTTCCATGAAGATGTCCACAATCTGGCAACACAAAACGAAACCATCAAGCAAACGAACAGAAGCGACAATCCTTTGTAAATTAGCTTTACAATTTAATAAGGAAGACAATAAATACGTAAATAAATGAAGCGTGATAGCACGCACCTGGTTAATGTCGGCCAGCGGCTCGTCATCTTGCACCAACATCTGCGCAAACGAGACCCCCTGATCGGGGTTGATCCTCATGACGTTGCGCAGCAGGAATACGTAGTCGGGCGTGTAGCCCACCTTCTTTGCGTAGAGCACGATCTTCTGGAACTGGCCGGTCTCGGCGAAGCACTGGATCACCTTGTTGGGCACGTTCGCTCGGAGGTAGACGGAGAGCGCCAGCGTGGGGTCTGCCTGTTTCACGAGGTCGCCCAACTCTTCGGAACATTCCAGTTTGTCCTCCTTCAGCCACTTCTCGAGAAGCTGCTTCCGACCTTTGAACAATTACGAAGAACTATGAAGCAATGGTTTCTAATATCAAAGTTTTAGATCCAAAAGAGCCATAAGACTGATCTATAAATGTGGTGCATATCATTCACATCACTGTATATTTTCAGCATGTTTCAAAGAAGACATTTATGGATGCCTTTTACAATTTGAGCATTACTATAGGATAGCTATGTTTATTTAATTTATCCCAATGTTGAGAAGCAGATGTCTCACCTTGTTGTATGACAGGTCGACAGAGTTCCAGCGACTCGTACTTATTGAGCTGCCCCTGGTCGAGCAGGATGCCGAAGTATTGCAACAGTGGTGAAGTCTGGCCCTGAGGGTTGGGGACTTGTTGGAAACGCTGGATCGTCTGCGGGGTTCGTAGGATACCCTTGGGGGCATTGGCAGCTACCTGCGGGGCACATAAAAGATCAGCAATTATTTTCATAGAAAACTCCAGCAGCACATCTGCTAAAACTGCACCAGTTTGTTAAAAAGAATGTATGATAGCAGGAGAAAAGAGAAGAGCATGATTATAGATCACCTAAAGAGATGTAATAAAGCTAAAAGAGAATTTAAGGGATTGTCTAGTGGCACAAATTTAGAGCAAGAAAACTGTATATCTACTGGTTGACTACATCTACCATCATGATGGCCAGATGGACCAAATGTGGGCATGATAAGAAGGGAAGTGTCTGATAGATCTTTCTGCTCGAACTGGAGAATTGTAGATTCGACTATTCAAATGGAACAATTTTGGGCAAAGGGATAGCAAATGGAAAACTCAACTTTGAAGTTGATCTGGAAGTAGTTTGAGGATTGGTATAAATGAAAGCTCCATTAGTGTAGAACGATGAGGACACAACTATGAGCGAGTAGTTTCGTGTGCGTGTACCTTGGCAGCTTCTGCGTACTGGCCGTTCTGGAAGAGCAGATTGAACTTCCTGACAAACAGGTCCTCTGCTCCGGCCAAGTTGTTCCGGACAGCCATGCGTAACGCCAAGTCCGGGTTCTGTAGAACGCTGTTGATATACGGTATGATGTTCTCTTCCTCCACGCTTACGGACAGGACCTGAACAAGCAAGGTTAGAACGTAAATACCGGCCGGCGGGGCTACAAATAGCCTCTAAACTCCAGACATTTCTATAATTTTGCTCTGCCTATGCAATGAAGAACTTAAGTTAATTACTATTACTATTATTATTGTCACACTTAACTTTCTTTTATCAAACAATGTAAAAAATCTCCAGGCATATGTGGCCAGCAAACAGCTGTTAGTTTTTGTTTAATGTGATCGCAGCCTGCGAGATGTGAATCAGCAACTCCTGAATCCCATACAGCAGACTGCAATTGTCGTAGTTCTTACAACCATCACTGGATCGCTTGCTGATACCGTTTTTTGTTCGAAGTCGGAAGACCTCCCCTAAGGGGAAACTTCTCCATCGACTCTGTTATTACTAGCGTACGTATATTTACCTGTCCCTTTCGGTTAACGCCGATGATTCCACCCGAGGCCTCGTGTGGAGCCGTTACGAAGATGGTGTCCCCACTGATGCGGTTCATGTAGATGCACGTTGCCGTCTCAATGTCGTACAGGTGGACGTAGCCGTACTTGGTGATCAGGTACAGCACGTCGTACTTGGAACTCACCTGAATGAGCACAATCACAATACGGTCTTAGATTCAACAGCCACGTAATACGTTCACACACCACCAGTATTTACTGCAATGTAAGCCTAATCTAAACTACATCCAATGTCTTTATAATATAAGTTCCCTACTTTGTGTCACACTGTCGTATTTATTATGCTACTTGGGCAAATGTGAAGTGACACGAGTCACTGCAATATATAAATTCCAAAAGATAAGGAGCATCCCATTATATTCGACACATCTTTAGATTCATACCTTAAGTAACACTTAAGTATCTTGATAAGTTTAGGTAACCTTGATTGGTTCTTGGTAGTTCTAACACAACCTAATTTAAAAAATATAGAGAACTTACCTGCATTGCGACGGGAAAGTCGTTGGAAGCTTCCGGTGGAAAGAAAACATCTACGGCCTTCTTGGTGAATGGTTGGTTCCCTGCTGGCGGTTGGCCCACCTCAATAATGTGTAGCTAGAACCAATGTGAGCGCACAACGACAATCAGCAATGTGAGATTAAGACTGCAGTGAAACAACCAAGACATAACGGAAGGAAGAGGTGTATTTTTAACTAGTATACTAGTATATATGTATGTATAATTTAGTGCATAGGACAGCACTTTAAAATAGAAACCCAAACCTTTTAATTGAGTCAGAGAAATTCTTTCACAGGTACAGTAGTGTAATTATTGTAGGTGAAGTGAGGTGCTCAGTGTTAGATGAATGTATGTTATACTGCATTTGAAAGAGAATGTTAAGAATGCACACATTTATCCACCAGTGACGTTATGGTTAAGTGAATGAAACACATTAGTTGTTAGTATGAAATGATGATGACAGGCCTCATTAATGGGAAATATCGTCATTATATATCAGAGTGTGAACAACCGTAATTTCCATTTTTGATTAATCATAAACCTGTCATCAGAGTAACAAGATTGGATTTTACAATTAAAATCTAAGGAGCCCACAACTATTCAGAATATTTCAAAAATATAGTTATTAAGAAAAGCAAAGAAAAAGGACAAAATCTACAAAAGAAAAACAGCAACAACAACAAGCAATAACTACGGGATTTAGATAAAAGGCGAAGACTGTTCCTACTGATCAGAAGTAAGAGGTACCATAATAATCAGGAATAAAACCATTCCAGCTTGGCTACATTTCACATAACAGTAAAACGGACCGCGATTTAGGACGATACATTTGCTTATTGTAATCTACAGGGATTCTAGCTGGCTTTTAAATGGTTGTATACGTAACGTAACCCCCGTCCACTATCCACATATAACAGCTGTTTCACCATAGTAGAGGCCAGCCAAACATTGTACGTGCAAATGACATCTAGTTCATGCAAGAATATAACACAGTCACACATCACCACACAAAACCAGAATGGTGGAATGAAACCCAGACACCAGCAGAAGAAAGCACCACTTGGCACTAATCAATATGTACATAAAATCAAGAATCAATGCCTACCGTGCACACTTAATTCTTCAATAAAGATTCAAGCTGGCTGTAAGTGTTATGGTGGCATTTTGAAGGAAGCACACATTGGATAGGTGCAGGGATGGGTGGTTGGGGGAGGCAGACAGACGAGACATGGAAAAGGTCATCCTCATATAACACACGTAGAGCTAAAATTCAAATCAAAATGTCAACACTGCTGCTTTGAGAGGGGCTGTTTGAGCTTAATCATTCAGCAGACCCATGAAATTACGTAGTTCTATGTTCATACTCTCCATAAAAATGATACTATCAAGTTTACGTACTACAAGAACTGGCTGATGAATTACATGCAGCAATGACATTAAGTAAAAACTATGCCTATACTAGATGAAAATGGCTTCATTTATAGATCAATTTCAATTCCAATCTCAAAAGAAAACCAAAATTTATAATTTTATCAACCATACTATCATTTGGCCACATATTGGCAACAACTGTTCTACACTTATGATATTTTACTTTTTGAGGGAAAGTATTTTAATGAGTTACACTGTTAGATAATTATGTAAAGATGGTACACCTACTCATAGTTAATGCTCCTCAATTATTATGAACTCTATGTATTTGTCAACTACAACCCAAACTATAAATTGCTATGTTAGTATGATTTATGATAGCTTCCAATAGAGTGCAGGTATAGGTTTGGAGTGGCAGGGTTACAAAGCACTACTTAAAAGCATGGTATTTGTAGGCAATGCCACATAATACTTCAACTAAATGTATAAATCACTCTCAAAGTGAGAATTTGAGTCATTCTTTTTTCCCATTTACCTTTCCTCCTTGTACGGTCCGCACGGCAAAGCAGAAGAGCGTCGAGAGTTCCGCGTTTCCCTCCATCTTGAATTGAGCGAACGAGGCCGCGTGACCTTCGATGGGCTGGGAGCATTTCCGTTCCACCGAGTACAACTGCATGGCTCCCACTACGCGGTTTTGCTGCAAGTTCACAACAGTTTAGCGTGCATACAGATGCAACGACTACCACGATGAACGTGCGTTACAAAGTCTGTGGCCATACCTGAGCAGAAATTCCTATTAATAACAGCCACGTTTGTTTGGGATCTGTCCTATAATTGATGATTTGGCAGCCGTTCAAACTCGAGTGACGGTCGAACATCTTCTGTGGAACGGAATCACCTGAAATGAAGATCACATACAATTGAAGAAACTTGTTTAATTGATGTCTCTTATTTTGACAATGATGCTAATTGAGACGGTCAGTAGATGATATATATGGAGATGAAAAATGCCCCATTTAATCCTTGCCAAACTATAATTCTAACCTGGAATCTAGAAACCGTGATTTACTGAACAAGGCCAAATGTGGGCACATGATGTGAAGAAGTTCTTGTAACTAAGTGGGTAGACAATAAATTAGTTAACTTAAATTTATTATTAATTATAATAAATACATTAAATATTATTATTATATTAAAAGAAAAGAAAGAGGGGAAGACCAAGACTGAGGTGGGAAGAAGTGATAGCAATGGACGTGGAAAGAAGAAATGCAACTTGGGAAGAGGTCAATCAGGAACAATGGTGGGAAGATAGAAAAGTATGGACAGAATTTGTAGAAAGAGCAGAGGAAGAAGAAAGTGAAGAGGAGGAGCCGGAGGAAGTTAACATGAGGGAAGCGTCAGGCATGGCCAGCCGGTTTCGATGTACCTAGGGGCCAGAATATGATGGGATTAATTTCCTATCCCCTACCCGACTTCATTGTTGGACACAGGGAGCAGATATATAAAAAAAAAAAATATATATATATTAGAAATGCACGATATATAAATAATAATAAATTAATTGTTGATTTATTTATGCATCGCTCACCCTCCATGCTCCAGTGGAACACGGTGGTCTCGGTGACAAGCGCGAGCGTGTTCAGCGAGATCCACTTCCAGAAGACGACGTCCTCCGTCATCGTGTGCGCCTTCATCTTGCTCTTCATCTCGATGTTGAAGATCTGCAGCGTCTTTTGGGCTGCGGACAAAGACCGACAGCTACAGTGCCGGTACAATGCCGCGCAATACACACACACCACACCGAGAGAGTGCAAATACGAAAACGTTCGTCAATACTGGCATAGTCAGTGGATTGGTTCCAATTTTTCTTCTTTTCTGCCAGTCATTTTATGTATACACATCTAAATTATGACAGGCAAAATAAGCTCTGCATATTGTCAATTATGTTGCACTAAAAACAGACTGCAGGCATTCTTGTGATGAAGGTAATGTTTAGCTGCTAATTAATATTTTAATTGTTGAACCTTTGTTGAACATAAAATGACACAGACAATGGCAGAGCTTATCAGCGCTATCTCTGTCCACAGTTTTAGTGGCATATACTGGTATAGACACATGTGCATTTGTATTGGGTACTAATTTTGTTATGATTGTGTACTCAAAATAAAATAGACAACAACAAATGCATTAATTTGAGATGAAAATTTTTTATGCAACTGGAGAAGGCGAAATCGGCACACAAATAGCGTGCACGTACTACTCTACAACTTACCGGCGGTTCCCTCGACGCCCGCCTTGCCCTTGAGCGCGATGACCTTGCTGGCCGGGTTCATGATCGCCGAGTCAGCGATGATGGGTCGTCGGATCGGATTGTTGGGGTCGGCCAAGTCGATGATGACCACCTGTGACGTGTCCCCGACCTTCTCGCGTACGCATATGAACTTGTCCGATTCCATGGTCAGCGTGTTGAAACTCACGCTGGCCTGGTTTATTCCTACATTTGTAAGCTGGAAAAGGAAACAAAGATGGTGTTAGCCCTCAATCAATTAGATACTATATTTAGTGTTTATTGACAACGTGACTAGATTGGCAGGTGGGCTCTGGATCATGACAATGTAAGACTGGATGTACTGTGGCATGTATAGTAGCAAATGTCTATAGTGGTTGCTTGCATGTTTGTTGTAACGGGGCAGACAAGCGTCTGTATTTCTTACCCATCTGATTCAATGCCAGTCTTGACTTGAGATTTTGACCCTTTCCTAATCATTTTGTTTCACACACTATTGTAACTGTATTGTAACCCTTCACACATTCCACAACGTGATAAGGAGTTAACAAGATTTCCAAGAAAGGAACATGGTGCCCGTAGACGGGTTTTACCCCCCCCCCCAACCGTCGAAAATAATTTATACCTACGCAAATATAGCAAACTCATGATAAAGAAATTCTGAAAGACGGAAACTGAAGCTCACTCCCTTTTAAATGGGTTTTATAAATGTCATGACATCTTCATCCACCGTCAATGAGAGCGCCACGACGCGACCGCACCGGGACCTGGCTGGGTTCGAGTCCCGTCCGAGGAGGTATCGTCGCTCCACCCACGCGTGTTGTTGTCGTTTGCCGAGGTTACGACCGAGCGAGCGAATGTCGCGATCGACCGCCATTCAAGCGGAGCCCCCACGCGCCGGCGCCAGCTTTCATTGATTCGCGTCGCGTCGGGACAATATGGCCCGCGCCGTGCGTAGTCCAAGAGTACGACCTTCGAGGAGAATACTTTATAATCGCTCTCCTAGCCTACTACTACTACAACGTGCGTCGACGAGCAGGGCACGCGCGTACACAGCCGTGTTCCACGACACCCCAACAAATGTCCACGCCGACCGACGGGGAAAAAATACAATTGCACGTTTTAAGAAGATTGGACAATTTTAAAAAGATATTTCCCACGCATTAATTTGACAGTAAAACGCGTGATTCTTTGAACGCCCGTGGCCACGAGACAGACGGCACGATTACCCTCGTTGTCCACCCGACCCGGTCGCGACCAGAGTCGAGCGAGCGACCAACTCTAAACCCAGATCGGCGTCTCGCCGTGATTTTTAGAAAGTTGATGCCGACCTAAACCAACGAGTCAGTGAGATCGACGAGTCTCGCGTCGCGATTAGCCTCGTCGCCTTATCAAGCGACGACGGGTGTAGGTGCCGCCGGGACGTTCAAACCTGATTTAGGAAACGCTCGTCTCGTAGACGTAATTATTAGTTACGCTGGTACACCTGTCCTCGGGAGGTCACTCACCCCGTGGCTGCCAAGCTGTCAAGCGCCACCGCAACATGGGTAGACATACGCATGTCTGTCGTCTGACTTACGACCCCACGTGTTCGGGTACGCAAGGAGTACGCGGAGTACGCAAGGAACACGCGAGTGCGCAAAGAGAATTAGAGGATAAATAACCATATTCAATCCTACAACAATGCGCGATACACTTTAGATCGACTATTTACAACGGGCCATGCGCAAATATTTAACGCCAGAGTGATGTTAAATTAGCATTTAACAAGATAACACGGATGGCGACTACATTTTCGGCAGTTTGGCATCACAGTGTGCACATTTCAAACATGCCTAATGTACGAATGGGTGCGTCTGTTGCGCAGAGAAACTCGTATCAGTGTCAACCATCGGATCGGAGGACCTTTGATCACAATCTAACCAGCCGCCGACAATCTTCTACGTAGTCTGCACAAGTCGATCCCAACACGCTCGGCGACAAAAGTCTCTGCCCCATGTCTTGCTTGTCCCCTCATAGCAACATGGACTAGGTAACGTTGGGTTCTAAGAGAACTCGAGGGATTCGCGGCGTAGTGTTCTGTAATTACATCATGTTTCGTGTTCCCCTCGTCACGTAATTAGCCAACAAACGCCACGGTGTAACACTATGTAGCTCTATAACACGGCAGGTAGGCTAGAGCCGACGCCCTGCGGCAAGTTGCAAGACACCCAGGACAATAATATATTCGTCGGCTACCATTACGTCATCCGCACCCTTATTTTCCCCATTGTGACACAGTTATTATTTTAGAGCGCCAGTCCGAACCGAACGCCAGATTGTTCCGGTTCGCCGTTGTACCCAATTCGAATGACAGTCAGTAACCTAAATGAGTGCTTGAAGATAAGAGAGATGGCCATTCATAACAGCGGCGACGTCGTATGGTCGGTCGCTCACGCTCCTTGACGTGAGCTATTTCAGTTCACTTGGCTATTTCGGTTCGGTTGGTGGAGACGCAATTGGTTTGTTCCCCTATTTGTTTCTAATACGTCGTAGGTACTTATGTTTATATGTGTTGTGCCGCTCAAGGAAACAGAACCAGCTATTGCCGCTTCACGCACGTCACCATAGAGTACGAATATCAATACAATATTATATATTGGCCAATAGCAGCGAGAAGAACTAAGGCGTTTAATTACATCGACGTAACAAAAGACACCAGTCAGCACTAACGACCCGCATAATTTTTAGAGTTTTTTCTAAGCGTACGCTAAAATTTACCGGCGTATAGTTGTATACCGAGCGCGCATACATACAAGTGTAGTGTATTCACCTAACGGAACCATTTCATGGCGTATACGTGCTGATTATCCACCCCTCCTGACAGGGAACACGATAACAAGTCAACGAATGTCGTAACTCATAGTTGGTTCTAAAAATAAACAAGCCTGATATTGACTAACTTTTGGCTGCGAGACCGTTTCTTTACGCGTTAACGTTACGTCACAAAGTACATTTTACCTGCGTATTAATTAACTATTAACTATATCTAACATTAAACAAATTGTAATAATCGATCGAACCTGGGGGCTATCAAGCTTGGTTCCATAATATGGTGCTTTGGAAAGACAATTAAATCCGTGGATGATGATTATATTTGTTGTTTGACGACGTACTCGATAGTTTAGGGGTCATATGACGTCGACCGAATCAGATCATCACATATCGGCGTCATAAAGGGAGACAAGATAATTTGTAGGGGTTGAGGGTCGTGAGGGGGGGGGGGAGGTGTTGATGTGTTTAAAGGTCGCAAAGAGGATGTGAATGATAATCTGGATGTTGACGGCTTCAAAACCGAGAAGGTGCGTGCATTTACTACGGTAGGCATTTGAACGGAAATAGCCTGCAATTCAGTTGCACATTCATATTCTTCATCGAATAAAGCGAATCCCGTGTGCGTGCGTGATGTACTTACACATGCACTTACTTCTACACGCTGATAGCTGAGGAGCGTCGTGTTATACCCGTTATCGCGTATGTGACTCGCCTCCTTGATCGCACCGTCAAGTGGATGGATGGATGTGTCGCGGAAGACGGGCAATTACATAATAATAAACCAACGTGACAGTCGGACCACACTTGTAGCGTACAATGACACTGCTGCACTGGCTTGAGTGACGGAAGACATCACAGCTAACCTCCCTAGCCTACAAGTCAAGGTACCGACCCGGGCGGAGTGACTTGAGAGAAATGATTGTACTACGCTCCAGGTTCGAACCTCGGCTTGGGCATGGATGTCGAGTGGTGTTTTTTTCACCTTCAAACAAGCCTAATGGTCGCAGTGGCGTATACACGGGGGGGGGGGGGACAAAACCCCCCCTTTTGCAAAGGAAACATGGAAAATGACCGATTACATTTCGATAGACAGTATTTCAATAGACAGTTAGATGTTTCACTTTATGATTATTGTATATTGTTTTAATTAAAAGCAAAAGCAATACGAAAAATATGCACATTATTGATTGGAGGTTCCTTTTATTAGCGGTGCTAAGGAAAAAATGTGTTGGCAGAAACTGACTAATCTTGTTTCAGTTGACCGCTGTAAAACGCACAGATTGGCATTGGCAAGCCCCCCGGAACCCCAATTATGTTTCGGCAATTCACTCTCTATAATATGAGTTGAACCCCCCCCCCCCCCCTTTCCCAATTCCTGGATACGCCACTGAATGGTCGTCGTTCGTTTATACTTTGCATCGAAACTTATTTGTTTTCCTTACTCGTATCACACTCAAGTTTAATCTGGACTAGTGAATGTGGTAGGATATAGAAGAGGATTAGCGAGGTTGGTTCCTCGTTGCGCAAGAGACAACGTCGAACAGTCGGAGAACAGAGAGAGATCAGCTAACTCGGTGTCATTGCTTTGCAAAGAAGAAGACATCGATCGAACGAACGCGTTGTCGAGGTTTAGCAAACCGCGACAGACCAGACGGGACTTGGCAAACAACTCGGCGGGGGCTATACACACTACCACAACCACCATTTATTATAAATCCATGATTTCACGTTTCTGTGCGTGTGTGTGCGCGGGGTGAGCAGAGAGTCGAATCAATGCCTGATGATCAATAATTAATTGGTTTCGTCAATCACCCTTTTGCGTGCCGACGTCGTTTTACGTTGTTTGTGACGGTACTAAGTTTGTCTCGGAACAACCTTACCGACGCTTCCGTCACAGACCAGTGATCTGTGGCCAACCAACAGACCCTTATTTAAAATACCGATCACTAGTTGGTCACGAGTTACACTCGTCCAGCACAACCTACAACAGTCATTCCCCAACAACTAAACAACAACAACGACCCGGCCAGCCAGCTTGACAACACTATTATCAATCACACAATCAGTCATAACTTGTATAGGCAACGTCGGAAATTACTAATAACAACCGAGATCCTGTTCAGTGACAAGGAGGAACGCATCTGGACAACGGAGCCACGTTATCACAAGGGGGGGGGGGGGTCTTTCGGTTTCATTCCTCAATGACTTGGAGCGGTTTCAAAGATGATCGAAACGATCCAACTTTGAATGGGCGGCATAAAGCTTTTGACCGATCGCCGACCCTTGGCGATTGATTAATGAAACCCTATCGGCTGGATCAAATGACGTCGATGTCGACGTTGTACACTTTTCTTTCAGTTTTCAAGTTTTCCATTACATGGACGCCAAGCGGGAACGCGAAACGATTGGAATTATGTTTCGCACACAATCCAGAACTATCTCGTGAACATCTACCTAACAACAGTCGGTCTAAACCGTTAGGAAAACGCACTGGGTGTAGCCGTAGTGCCTTTTAACGAGCAAGCTTTGTTTTCAACTTGTCGAACCGTGAAACACGTAGTTTACATTTGCACAAATAACGTTGGTATAGTTGATTTAAATGCGGATGCGTCATACTGATGTTGATATTATGTAGAGACCTACCTATAATATTCAGTTCGAAATTCTTAAAACTGAAACATCTGTTGGTATTACGGACTATTAGGCCTACTTTTTTCCCTTTTTCTAGACCTTCAGAGTAACCTTTCGTGCTTCACCTGACAGCCAATCTTCTACTATTGCCCGTTTTCCGTTCTCGCGTGTACACGCTTTGAGATGCCAGCCCCCTTTTTCCGTGCTCGCGTGCCGAACGTCGGCCTGGGTCAAGGGCCCTTCATTTAGAAAAAGGGTTGTGTGTGGAATTTACGTCCACTTTTTCTAGCTAACTAATGTAAAAGATAACGTACGCGCCCAAAAGATACACATTTCGCGGAAGACACAATTTACAAGACAATACATAATTTTATGAGACATTATTTTTAAAATCGAACGTCACTTTTATTATATCGTTGAGCAACACCCACAGAAAGGTATTTGCGGATAACCGTCGGGCCGCAACGGTCCCACAGGGGGCCACTATTTGTCAACAACAGTTGTCTCGAAGCAATCTAACCGATCCTTGGTCGTCAGTCTATTGGTTGCCCACGAACCACTCATCTATGGCGAACGCATCGGTAACGTTGCTTCGGAACGTCTTTGTAATAAGGGGACATCTTTCAATTGACTATATTATATCATTTCTTGCTGGTTATACATCCAGGCGAACTATACGTTCTTTAAAAGCACGCGGTCGTCAATTTAAATCTCCGGCGCTCTGCTCTGCGTGCGTGCGTGCGTGAAACTCTGGGTACGCCACCACTAAACGGGACTAGAACCCGCCCTTCTAAGAACCTCTAAAATTCGAAATGTTCTATCTAACCTGACGAAAGATTATTTTCATAACTGCCAATCCAGGCATAGCCTAACATTTCGCAGTGGAACATGCGCTTGCGTTACAAGTAGAACTGAAGTCCGCATTTAAATATAAACAATCTATAACTCGTCTTTCAAAGCTACTGAAATAAAACTCTGTGAGCTGAGCATCGCATAACAAATAACGAAATTGCTCTGTTCAGACTACTCGCCAACCGCAAATGTTAAAACCGCGCGTAATTAGTCATTCAAGAATTGGATACATAAATTAGAAGTTTGGTTTGGAAGAGCGAGCAATTGTAAACACAGTAGACTAATAAAAATACGAGAAGAACGAACACGCCGAGAGAGCAACGAATGCATGTGCGGCAGAGAGAGAGAGAGAGATAGAAGTCATGACCTACATTACGCTGCAAGAGGATCGAAGGGTGGGGTCCGGGGGTCTACATGCCTACGTCACAATCGCATTTGCGCGGGGGTGTAGCGAGAAAATCGCGATTCGACAGACAGACGTACGCGACATTGTTTCCTCGACTCGCACTGCTAGGGTTTGTCAGGAAGACGCCCACAAACCAGATTGATAACAAAAACAGACACAAAGATAAATTACATAAATTTATCCACAGCTAAACCGAGGCAGTCGGATCGATATCACATTTCAGTTGGTTATAGCAAAGCGACACATATCGGGTCATTTCCTAAAAAATCCCCTCACTGTATGCGAGTATTCACACAAAGGAAGACGCTTCTTCCGCTTGGCGTCATGCAATGCAGGTAGTAGGCCTAGGCCACTTCAAGGCCTTGAACTTGACTGTCCAGGGAAATATCCCATGACGCCGACAGGTCAGCCTCTAGGATTAACCTAGTACCTGGTACAGAGTTACGTTAGGCTAGGACAAGGTTGAATGTAGAGTGAGTGATAAGAGGCCTGAATCGTAAGGTAGGCCTAATGCTCAGTAGGGCCTACACGATTTTGGGAGTGACATTACGAGATGAAAGGTTATGGAGACGGAGTCTTGGCTGCAGTGTCATGCTACGATACATTTGAATGCTCAAACAAGATTCTTTTATCCTCCTAAAATATCCTAGTTTCCTGTACAGTCTGACCAAAAGTTGACATTTTGAAAGAGGTTATTCACATTCAGCTGTTCAACAACGGTTGTCAGTTTCATTTGACACTGATTAGCGAACATGGTAGACAAGACAGTCAAAGCGCTTATGCCACAGTGTTCACATTCATAGCGGGATATTATTATTATATTGTTACACTAACTAAACCATTAACGCCCTTCAAACATTGGCAGCAAGTAGGCCTAGCCTCGACTAACCAGTGAATGAATCATTCAAGGCATGATTACAGTGCCCTAGGAATGTATGAAATGTCATCGTAAATGTACAGCCCTAGATTTAGGGCGTCAAGGGAAATATCGAATAAACCCTTGTTGGAATTACTTGGTAATATTAACTATACAATCGCAACACAATAATTAACTTAACAATTACTGAAATTAAATGAACATGAAAATTGATTTTATCCGTTCGGCATTTTCTGATAAAGGAGGGGGCGTCTGTCCCGTAAAATATTACCTGTAAATGCTCTTGAAAGCGTATAGGTAGCAACTGCGTCATCGTGGTTTCTTGATTCACTAAATCCAGTTCGAATGTAGTTTTCACTTATATTTCAGAGTTCTAAATACACGAATTATACGAAAGAACCTCACATTTACAACTGAAAGTACCACACTCTGCCACCTATCATGGCTTCCCACCACCAGACCAGATGAAAGTAGTTCCGTCTCGTCATCATATGACTACGCGAACGAGCGGCTGCAGCTTGGTTACCAAAGCGATCCTATTGGCTAAATTTACCAGGTCGCTGCTAACCAAACTTAACCGCAAAAAAGATACCAAATCATTTCTTTAAAAAATGTTACGTATCTAAAATATCAAAAGAACAATTTTTTTAGCGATAACATAATTTATTTATAATCATTTAATTAATATATTATATGGATATCTATTTATATAAACATGAAATATTTTTAATAAATTGTTCATACGTTGGTGATAATGTTGTACTATGCAAAACAAGTTTACAGCTAGTTTTGACATTTCATAAGATTATAATAATTTACAAACGGTTATTAATTATTTTGGCACAAAAATAACAAATTCAATGGGACATTTTCTTCCGTGAAATAGTTGATATTTTATATCAAACTCAATACAAATTTTCGTTTTTAGTAACGGGCTCTACTTTTTTGAAGTAGTGATGTGACTGCCACATGAACAACCTGCGCATGGCGCTCGAACATTATTGATGTTTTGAATGAGGACCATGAATATCCATCCATATACTTGTACTTGTGATATGTTCCTTTCTTGTAATAGGCCTAGGCCTAGCTTTTAAAATTAAAATGAAAATCTGTAGCATGTTCAATATTATTAGTTTTACTGAGGTACACCCCATACGATTTGGAAAGGTAAAAACAGGTGAACTTCCTTCTTTAACCCAAAGTTGCATTGTGAAATTAAATATAAATATGTCAGCACATACTTTATAATTATTTAAAATACAACTATAAATATCAGTAGTTAGATCGACAGATAGTAGGAATGGGATAGTGTACACGTGACATGTTGCCTTGGTGTACGCCTGTACCCTTTTTCTCTAAAATATTAAACGCATGGACCTGTGCACGCCACCCACACGGGTTATACCATTGTGTTTAAAATCCCTTACGATTTTAAACACAATGGTTATACTGTGCGGCCAGCCAGTGTCAGTTTCTGCATGTGTTCAGTGCAGATCCCAATTCACATGAAAAACCTATTGGGTACGCAGGCATGAACGTCTCCACGCCTTTCAGAGGTGACACATTTACTGAAATACACGTTTTTGCCCATCCCTAATCGCCAGATGGTCTTTTGTTTGTTGACCTGTGCATGCCGCCCTTACAGGGTTATAATGTAAGACCAGCCACAGCGCACGAATACACATATAAATACACATCAAAATTGTGAGGATTGAATTTTCAAAGTTCTTCCACCCAACAAAATTGCACAGACAAATAAGTATAGATTAGAATATAACCTAGAATTTAATTTGATGTCCAGGTGTTGTCGTTTCATCTTTACACTGAAAAGTTCAGTGACATTACCAAGTTATCTCTAATGTCCTTATTTATGTGCACCTTATGCACCAAAGACCTGCAAAAGAATTAAGGCCCGAGCTTTGTGTTACAACTTTCTTTACTCAAGACATTGTTTCAAATATTGAGGGCTTTAGATAACTTGCAATTTGTATTAAAGGGAGACAACTTAGGTTCAGGAAGCCTGATCAGTTTTGGACAGGTTCTCATATGTATGAAGAACATTACATAAAATAGTATAAAAACAATTCTTTAATGGCATCATTTCACACAGAATACAACAAAGGTCTGACAAACACACTGTGGCATCAGCTTTCTCTCCATATTTTGTAATAAAACAATGCACACTGTGAATGTTTAGTCAAAGAGACCGAATCCCATGTCGTCATCTTCGGATTCGGTATCTTCCTTCTTCTCAGCCTTTTTCTCCTCTGCAAACAAAAGCACATTTCATTAAAACAATTCCTTCCATTCTGACTAGGCAGTGTACATTGTAAAATACAGGCAAAATATTACCATCAGATACAAAAGAGTTATAATCAGTGGACATTTCAGTCGAAAGATGGTGTTTGTTTAGATCATCATGTAACAGCCTGCACCGTTCTAAAGGACTCGAGGTTGTAACGAAGTAAGACTCACCTTTCTTCTCAGGGGAAGCGGCGGCTGCTCCTGCCGCAGCTGCAGGGGCAGCGACAGCTCCTCCTCCGGACGGCATGGAGGCCAGCTTCGTGCGTCCTGAAATAAATCGAGATAAATATTAGCACCAATTCCATCCACGACCTATGAAATTGACACAGCACCCTAGGCTAGCTTGAATGCAAATTTCTTGTGTAAGCTAATTCAGTTTGCAGGCAAAATAGTCGTCAGATTAAGAGTTTGTAATCAATTTACAATTCAGTCGAAAGATGGTATATTTTAATCATCACGTGACAGCCTGCATTTCTCTAAAAGAAGGCAACATTACTTGTCCTTTGAACCAATCAAATACAATCACACACGTCAGACACATGAATACCCCATTTAAAAAAAGAACCCTGAAACAATGTAACTGACTCCTAAATTGAACATACATCCTAAATATGAACTATAAAAAGATGGAGTAACTATTACCATGAAGGACTTTATACAAGATAATTATAAATGGCAGTGTGCAAAGGAGACTAAATTATTTACAAAATAGTTATTGGTTCAGTAGCGGGAAAACATTACCAGCAGTGATGAGTTCTTCAATGTTCTTCCCACTGAGCTGGCTGATGACCAGTTTGAGCTTTTCACCGTCGGCTTCAATACCGACAGAGCTCAGGATCTTCTCAATGTCGGCGGAGGAGGGGCTATCCTTGCCACCAAGGACTGCAAGCAGGTAAGCGGCCACGTAACGCATTCTGAAAGAAATTTGTCACATTAAAACAAATCTAGTACTCACCAACGCAATATTACACAGCTGAAGGTTGTGGTTTAGCACCACAGACAAACGTGTCATCAGATAAGTTTGTTGTAATCAATGTACATTTCAGTCGAAAGATGGTGTTTATGTAACATCATTAGACAGCTTGCTTTACTTGAAAAATTAGACAATCAGTTCATCTCTGGGCCATATGGCGAGGGATTGGTTACCATATGGCAAGTCCTAGGTCTACTAAAACTTAACGCCACTCACAGAGAACTCACTCCAGCATAACATCAATGTCCTAGGCATATTTATAAAATTCTTGTAGGCCTAGGCCTAGTTTGCAATCTTCATTTGTCAATTCGTCAATTCAAATTGCCAAGGACTAAGCGTCCTTACGTTTCAAACCGTTCTGCCATACCAGCTTTAGAACGCGGTACACTGTGCCTGCATCATCCTTTGAGTCAAAGTAACTCGCATTCAACCACAAGATGGTACACATAAAAATGGGCTCAGATGATGGCCATTGTTTTAGTCTAGCGAGCATTTTCCCCCACAATCCCATCTATGCCTACGCTAGGGCATTGAGTTTAAAATACCTTACGGGAAGGGATTTTATACACAATGGCTAGGGCCATGTCATTGAGTTTAAAATACCCCCCGTAAGGGATTTTATACACAATGGCCATGTCACAACTCCTTCCCTCTCTGTTCAGTTCATTGGAGGATTCCAGTGCCATAAGGGCGAAACACGTTAAAACCTTTGTAGACTAGGCTAGGCCTAGGCCTGCACGTGTTAACTTAATGGGTTCTCAAAACCAAATTGTAAGACCTAGCCTAGGCCTCGCCACCGAGTCAGATTCATAAGTTGCCAGAGGCATGTCTTACACGTGTTGTAACTGTACGGAAGTTTTAAGATGCTTCCTTCAAGTTGTCATTTGATCATCATTCTCAGTGGCTTGGCTTGGCTCACATCTCTAAACACAATTGAATTTTCGTTAAGTTATGGCTAGGCTAGGCCTAGGCCTAAAAAGCCCGGGTGAGGGAGGCAAATTGTAGGCTACATGCCACATGGTAGTAGGTCTAGGGCCTACGCAAGGATGAAAGTTTTCCATGTTACAGAGAAAAACTAAGTTCAACTGCACTAAAATATGTTTAGAATGATTGAAAACATATAAACTGTCAATAAAAGCTTAAAAAATACCAAATAGGACTTACTTTAAGTCTTCTTTCGACACGAAACGTGATGCACACAAACCCTTCAGACACGCACTAATATGGCATTAATGCAGAACGGAAACGGAAGTTGACTACCATTGCGAAAGTAGGCGCTTTTGAACGGGGGCCACACGACAACGTCCATAATCAATGTACACAGCTCTATCTCTTGGGGGAAATAGCGAACTAAACTTTTACAGTGGCATTTGTGACGACTACAGTTGCCGTGGATGTTACTAGTAGGCAGTGGTTGTTTTGATTGACAAGTCTTGTTATCCTTGATATAATTTGAAGTTTGATTGGCCTTTCCTCTGCGAACGGTAGTTTAAATAGCAAGTAAACGAGTCTTCTAACTAAAAATTGGCTATGGCCGACCGGTTGACGCAGTTACAAGATACCATTAATCAGGTGAGTACACGTAATCTAGGCTACTCATAAGTAGGTGTCCCCTAACCTAGAAACGATGGTAAACCTTCACCCATTTCCTAGGCCTAGCCCCACCTAGGCTTCTAACCTTGTTTCAACAAAATAATTAATAAATAGCTCTACCTCTCACACTCCTAGGGCTACCGTACTTCAAACCCAATGCCATGGGACTAGGCCTACGCCTTTAGACAAGATGCCCTACCGTTTGGAAAGGTAGGCCTAGGCCTAGGCCCTTGGGCCTAGCATGGTTCAGTCAACTTTGGATCGTTTTTAGTTCTGCTGCATTAGGCTAGTATTTTATACATGATCCCAATATGGAATAATGCTTCAGACAACCCCATAAACATTTGTTTGTACTTAACTATAGTCGACTGTAATCGTTTTGTTAGAACCTAGAAGGGAGGTACCGTAGCCTTAATATATTTTACTGAAGGATCCAACTGATATATTAAATGTTCTTTTTCCAGCAAGCTGACCACTTCTGCAACAGTATTGGTATTCTCCAACAGTACTCGACCCCGAGCAAATTCCCTGGCTTTGATCGAAGTGGCTCCCAGACACCGTCCCAACAACAACAACAGGAGGATTATGCACATCTATTTGCAACGTTGATTGCTAGATGTGCTAAAGACATTGATGTTCTCATTGAATCCCTTCCAAATGATGATTCTTCCACAGAACTCCAGGTTGCCAGTTTGCGGCGTCTCGAACAAGAAAACAAAGAAGCGAGTGAAAGGTTAGAGGACGTTGTAAGGCAAGGGGAAGCACTGTTGGAACAAATACAAGCTGCGTTGGCCGATATCGCACAAAGTCAGCTTGACATGCAACACCTTCAAACAGAGAATGTTGCTGCCGTTACTACGACAGTTACTACTACCACTGTAAAAACTTTGAATGAAACTGCTTTATAATTACAACAAGATGTAAACCGTTCTGTTTCGGTATTTATTTAATTAATTTTAACTATAGTGTTAAGGATTGGTAATTTGGATTTTAGGAAAAGCCTTATTTAATTTTGCTTGACTTGGGTTGCATACAGTAAGCCGACCGGGCTCAACCAGTCTCTACTAGTACCGGTAGTCCACAAGGTACCCCGGGCCGTAGTATTCCGCTTCTTTACCAGTCGTTGTCTTATTGCAACTCGAGCCCTAAGGAGGACGTGTGGGGATTTCAAATTGAATGTCCATTGAATGTCCTCCAGAGTATTCAAGTAATGATCAGTCAGATCCATGTGGGAGATAGTGACATAACAAAATAACTTGCAGAGATAGACAGGTAAAGAATTTAGTGAATCATTTATGAAATCCATATGCCCCGCTTCAAAACGTCGCATTGTACCAAGATCGCAGTACTCTGCCACAAAACCCAGGTGTAGACCACAACACGCACCAGATGAAAAGTCTAGTTCAACCTGGATGGTTTATGCAATGCAACCTCAATTTCTAATTTACCGACCAGTTCAAAATCAGCCTTTGATATCGAGACTTTTGACAGCAATTGTGTAACATTTCGTACTAAATATATTTTCTCGAGTCTCATATAAATCAGTCAACAGGGACACAAGATGCCTTGTTAATATGGAGCTCATCTCCATACCACCTAT
The DNA here is from genome assembly GCA_945910005.1 of Isoperla grammatica. Classification (NCBI taxonomy): domain Eukaryota; kingdom Metazoa; phylum Arthropoda; class Insecta; order Plecoptera; family Perlodidae; genus Isoperla; species Isoperla grammatica. The sequence goes on from OX246740.1 coordinate 50,307,100, forward strand.
AGGAACTTTCTTAACTTAAAGTTCAAATATATTTGTAACCAATTAGAGCTGACCATAACTTAATTTATGTTATTTGAAAAGTACTTTTGTTGGAAAGAGATGTGCATACCAGTGCCAAAAGGCTTGGGCAATTGTTGGAAAGATAAGATAAGAGTTTGTCAAGACATGGCTGATTTCCTATAATATGGTTATCAAGTAGGATTTTCAATGGCACATATTACGTTATAGTGTCGGAACTTTGGAGAATGCATATTTCGTTGTACTGTAGCATAATTTCATTTACAAATAATTGTATTCTTCTGTTTAGTACCATTGTCACTAATTATGGGATGAACGTGTAGAGGTTAGAGATTGTCAGCACCTGGGACCTGGCTACTCTGTAAATAAATTATCCAATACAACATGATCTACCATTCCAAAATAATAATTGTTAACAAGATTAATTTTTTCCAACTGCAAATTCCATTCCTTATTCCTATAGTATTGGCTATTGGACGTGGTCATTTTATTTTTTGTGCTGTTGCCAACCACGCAGCAACTATTCCCGGCTCGGTACAGCTATGGTTGCCAACAGAGATGTAACCACGCTCACTCAACATGACCTCCTAACCAAGAGTTATAGTTTACACACTCATAAATCAGTTTTATAGCTGAAAAAGGTATACACTAATTCAATAAATAACAGAGACTGGGAGGGGGGATTATTTCAAACAGCCAAGTTAAGAGAAAAGTGGGTTATTAGTATTATATTCAATTCTAATTTCTAACTAATGGTGTAAACGGCTATATAAACCAAAGAGCATAGGAACCCATTTGAACAATAGCTGCATACAAGAGTTACTGCATGCGCCATGGATGTGTTTTTTTGAGCAATACTGGGATGGCAAGTAGTGAAATACAGTAAAAAATGAAATAAACCACATTTACGTCTCAGCAATTTCATATTACGTGATATTACTGACAAGAAAAATGACAGTTTTATAAATGATCACATTATGAAAATTCATACAATTTCAGGTCAATATTTTAAAAGTTTATGACAAAATATAATTTGAATTGTATAGCTTATTGTACTATTGTACTATTAGAACATAAAATAAACATTATAATTCGTGCACACAAATTCATTTGAAAAACAAAGAAATAACTGAATATGCAAATAAGATACTATTCATTATGTGTATTTATGATGGCTACAAAAAATGCAGGCATGTACATGCTCAACTTAAAAATTTAAAAGGAAATTGCTGCACACAGCAACGTAACTAAGTTGTTACTACACAGTAAACGGCTAAAAAAAAAAAGTAAAAACAAATAATATTTCAGTTGTTCCTACTTTTCACAATATAATAAATCAGGTTGCATGTAATTACTACAGTATATTCATTACTGTACACTCCTATATTTTCAAAAAGATTCTCAATCCAATTGGCAACTATTAATGTAATTCAATAAATTCTTTCTACCAATAAGATCAGCATTGACTAACAATACATTTTGGTCGTCATCGTGGCGACGCTTCTAAATTGACTATCTTTGCACTTCGACTATTCATATACCAAATAACTACCAGTGAAGAAAAAATATAAAAGCTACCCATGCATGTCCAGTTTTATAAGAGCTAAACTAACATTATACCCTGATGTTGAGAGAACAACATGATACAACTACACCGCTGCAGCTATGACTGACTACTTGTATAATTATTACAGATATATTTACAAGGTGGGTAATCTCTGCACACTGACGCAAGAAACCAATCCATTTGACCATCTATCAAACTCGATTGCATAATAACCAGTGGTAGAACTGCTTCTAAATTTGATTGGCTTATTGAAACTGTTGTTCTATTGAATTGAAAAATAAACAACATTAAATGGATACTTACCCTAAGGGCCGAATGCATAGTACATACTCGACGAGTCCTCCTTGATAGTATCTCCATACTTAGTTCAACAGAGGTGTAAAAGTATAAAACCTCCCAATCACGAATGTGTATGCCAAAGCGATAGTGATTGTTGGTTGCACTTGAAACAGTGTTGAACTGAGCTCAGGAGGGCTCGAGTGTGACTATGTATTTGACCCCAAGTATACAAAAGTGTTATTACAAAAATGATATTCATTTTTGGTTTATTATTAATAATTAATTACTATTTCATACAAATCTACATTCTGCATTATTTGTTCTCATATTTGTGGCATTGGCCACTTCGACCGACGTGGAGAGTTGAACAGAGGACAAATATAAAAATGTACAGGAAGTATCCATTGTTTTAGAAGTGACTAATTTTTGTACTATAATGTGCAGAACTGTATGTGATAATTGTTAATACTAGGAAAACGCTCCGCGTTGCCAGATGAGCGATTTTTTCAAAGTGGTAAACTTGCATGCATTAATAACGGAAAGTCAGTGTGCTGTTTATGTTCTTGTCAAATACTGTGTGCAACCATTTGTTTTAAAAATCATGATACCCACTTTGTTCCTTTAGTATATGAACAGTATTCAAGTAAGTATTTCTTTCCCAATTGCCTCCTCCCCCCCCCCCCCCCCCTCCACACACACACACAAACTAAATTGTTTTATGAGTGTGTGTATATTGAGGTATTTTTGCATTGCATATTCATGCATGCTACATTAATTTCTTCACAAATATTGTTACTCACTTTTATCTTTTAAAATGTTCATTAGGCTTTTACAGTACATATCTTCAATTAATTCTGGTATTTTGAGTGTCGTCGTGCTAGTTAATGAAAGCGTCGTGACGGTATGACAGCTAGGGAAATGTTGAGTTTATTAACTTCGATGTAAAAGTTTGCCACTTCGAATGAGTCCATTTTTTCGTCTATACAGTAGTTAATACAATCTTGATATCACATTACGACATATCTACGGTAGCCTTGGTAGGATTCAACTTTAACCATCCACTTATACAGAAGAATCAGAAATTATGGCTATCATAAATCATGGCTTTCATACTAAAGACTTCTCCATATCTGCACATGTGAGAGTTAATATACACAAGATAATCATCCACACTTTGATTAAAATAAATACGCAAAACATTCTAGTCCAGTATGCATGTGTAAAGGGGGATATACTTAGGATGGCATTCATTCAAACATGACAAGGGTTGAATGTTACCAAGCCCAGACAGTAGATATGCTACTTAGTACTGTAGCTATTACCATTAGTTGTACTAAGTTGAATTTTATCACAATATTCAAAATAAAACATGTCCCCACCATAAAATAATTAATGGTGGGTAATACTAGAAAAATGTAAGGTTAACATTTTTCACCTGCAATTAAATTTTTACACAGCACAAGGTGACGTTTTATGAAGTATTATTATTTATCATAACACTTGGATCTACATTAACAAATCAACACTTATTTTTAAAGGATTATGGTAGTTCAATGAACTAGAGACAGGATTACGCTTAACTATAGTATCTTAGGTCATCTCTGTACATTAGCAGACAGTGGTAATGACTGAACATTTACCAAAGTTGCATCTTAATATACAAATTTCACAATGGTAACATAACTGTAATATTTACATTTTGTGAAGCGTCTACATTACTAACATTAGCCTTATAGGGTAATGAAACGTGTCAACTTAAGATACTTGAATACTAATTGATATATGATTATTAAATACATAATTATGTTCATACTAATTTAAACATAGAAGCTTTGAATTCACTATCCTCATAGATAGACTTCAAGGTTTCTAATTTGACATATCAATCATAAGCTGTAGAATAGCAAGGTTGCCCCCACTACCGAAGTAGGGCTACGATTATAGTACACTAGCAGTTTGGTGTACTGGTGTGCAGGTACAAGCACGAAACTCGGTGACGATGTGAATCGTTTCCTCTTGTGCATCAAGATTTAGAACCGGCGCCAGTATCGGTTCATTTTACTTCTCGTAATGTGTTTGAAAGATGCCGAGCAATATTAAAAACACATTTCTGATGAACCTTGGAAATGTTTTACACTGTTCCCAAACCAATCAGAAAGCCACATAACAGTATGTTACAATTTGGATAAGATAAAAATGTAGATAGTGCGCAGCTAGCACTTGCCGAACTACCAGGTACCAGAGCTGGGCCAAGTACTAAATAAGAAGTATATATATCTGGTTCAAAATACTGCAGTTTTTACCATACCATATTATGAAAGTGCAATAAAAAGTCCAGGCACTGATTTCTTTCAGATTTTATTTACGTTTAGAGCTACAAGATTATAAAATCTTATAAGTGCAATACTTATTTTTAAATATAGAACTAAATAAGAATTTATTTTCTTGTAAACATTGCGACGTATGAATACACAACGAGTAAAGTTTATAACTGCTGCTGCTGGGTTCAAGGTGGATCGCATTATTACCGGTACGAGATTGAAATTGAACTGTAGACGCAGTTTTTCACTTGAACAGAAATATTTTCAAGACGGAAATGATTGATTGTCCTTGAAGTAATAATTTGTAAACGTTTCTTCATTTCCACTCAGCCCCAGATTGTTACGTTGCTTCCAAAGAAATCCGTTTTCAACAATTACACGTACATATTAGGATCGAGTAAAGACAGAGAGACTCTTAACGTTTTCAGTTGCTTGGCTTCATTTTTGCAACCACTAAATTACATGGGAATGTACGAGCCTTCCATACTAAAATGAAGTAGCTCTACTTCAAGACCACAGTTATTAAGTAATAACCACACGTTCATTAAAAACAGTTATTATTACTAATGGTCTGCCCGGGGATGTTTGTCGGAACAGTTACACTTGCCCGCGTGACATCAAGGGTAACAGTATAGCCTAGGCATGAATGGGAAGGTATTGATTGGTAATTGGTATAAGTACAAAGTACAAGCCCAAGATACATCCAACATATATATTTAAACATTACGTTCGTTAAACATTACTGCCCAGCTCCTTGAGCATAATCTAGTATGCTCCTACATGAGTGCCACCCAATAAACATTCACAGATGATAAAATGTAAACTCAGATCATTTAAATGTCAAATATATTTAAGAATACTGGTATGATTGTGAAAATCGTGGTACAAGCATGAAATTTGGTTGAAACATAGAACAAATGATAAGGACTCTTTAAGCGATTATTACGAGTTAGTTTTCCCTTAATTTAATCTAAAATCAACATTGTAGATCGGCTATAAACAAATTTCATAGAATCACTTGTGAATATTTACAGTTACACCAACTGGTTTTCCTCTAATTCATCCATAAAGGATTATTCTTCAATCCTTTGGGAATGCAGTTTCGTATTTGAAATACGAAGCAAAAATAAATATACAAAACAGTTAACACTTACGATGATTTTAAAGTAATAAATACTCTTGTCTTTCAAGCAGTTGGTTTTCATATTGTGTGACGATCTCAGTTTTCACCGAGTTTCATGCTTGTTCACCTTTTGCATCCACCATACATCCAAATGTTTGTTACCGTATTTTACACGACTGTACCGGTAGTATGCCCCACGGTCTTCCTTCTAGTTGTAAAAAATGTACTCGTACTCGAAAGTTCACATTTTTTAAGGATCTCTGTAGACACAAAAATCCCCTGGAAACTTCAATAGGAAGTTTCTCTCAAAAATAAGGTTCCTTAATTAAGAGTACCTCTACATTGAGCGTTTCCACATAAGCAAGGAATCTTTTCGTCCTCTAGTGGGAACTTATAGTCGTACGTAATTTCTTCGTTCACGCCGATCTGTTGCTTGGAGTAAATGACTATTTTCTTTTGACTTTCTATTGTGATAATCTTTGCATAGCAGTTGGGCTGAAATAGACAAAATGCATCATTAATCAAGAATTAATTTCAAATTGAATTGAGGAGTGTGCAGAGAAATACTCGGGTATGAAACGGGTCTCAGGTCCAAAAATGATTGCTCAACTCAATCTCTAGTTCAGATGGTAGGCCTATATTATCAAACAAATTTGCATGCTTGGGAAAAATCAAAGTCCTGACTCCACTAAAGAAAAAAAAAAGATTAGGAAGATTTTGATATCCGTTCAATACAAATTGGCTAGTTCTTAGCAACAAACAAAATTAAAAACTGTTGGTTGCATTCAAATAGTTTTCCAGTAAAGTTTGAAACTTTTAAGTGCAACCAAATCCAACTCTTATATTTTAAAACAATAGCTAAACAAATTGTTTTTCTTTTTAATAATTATATTAATACTGGTAAATTGAATCAAATGGATAAAATTGATATTGCAACAAACGACAGAAATTCGTTCCTACTAGCAGGTGACGGACGGATGACTTACGTTACAACTGTGGTTGATGAAGCGAGCGAGATTACCGCACTTGGTCGCGTCGATGATTGTGTCGACGTCGATACGGAAGAGATAGGAACTACCGATGCCCGTCGCCTCGTAGTGTCTCTCTCGGAGGTCGGCGACGACGGGCCGGATCATCTGTCCGACGTACTCTATCACCATCTCGTCGGCGGCGATCGGCTCCATCGCAAACAGCCCCCAGTCGTGGATCGCAGACTTGCCGAACTTCAGCTGCTTCTTTCGGAACTGAATCGCGACAAAAGGTCGAGTTAGCTTTGGTACTGTACACAACGTGCTGTGTCACAATCAAGCAGGTTAATTAAAGATTTCATATTTATCCTATTCAGATGAAAAACTGATTTACAATGGAGGACAATAACTACAATACTCTATATAGTACAAGAAAACAAAAACATGAATGTACACATCCCGAGACAACCTTACAGATGCTTTCGTCATAGACAGTGGTTCGCGACCGACCAGCGAACCCCAATTTTCAAGTAACAATCGCCGATTGGCCACGAGTTCCTCGTCTATGAAGAAAGCATTCGTAAGGTTGTCTTGGGACACGTATATATTTAAATATAACAATCAAGATAATCCTAGAACATAAACAATGAGACATGTGTTTAAACTTTAAACCAGTAGTACAGTGTTTTGATGAATCGGCTAAACTCGGAGTAGGTTCGACCGAACGTTGTGTCGCGCAAGAAAGTCGAGCGAGCTCTCACCTTGAGTTGGTTGAACTTGAGCAAGTCACTGTCGGTGACCATACTGAACGCGGTCAAGAGGCGACGCTGGTTACTCCTCGCCTCTCTCGACAGCGCCTGCAGCTTGCCGGACGAAGCCTTTATGAGATCTGCCGTAGTGATGCCTTCGAGGGCCGCCTGTCGTATCGTCTGGCCGTAGTGGTGCTGCAACACGTCACAACAACATTGCCAATAGAAACACGACCGCACGTAAAACCTCGTTCCCGATGCTCTTCGTTTTAAAAAACTAAGCAATTTCACACACACACTACGGACCATTACCATTGCTTACATTACTAACCTGTTACTGAAGAAGATATTAGATTGTTTTACTCACTGATCATGTTCCAATGAATTTGAATTCACCCTATACCACTACTAATCAGAGTGGAATTGATTTAAATCAATTGATTTAAATCGATGATTTAAATCAGATTTAAATCAAATGATTTTTTTAATAAAAATCATTGATTTAAATCAACAACAAAACTTACCAGCATAACTAGGCATATATCTCATTTTCAATTTCCCTCGAAGACCATAATCGCATATTATATGAAAAATGAAAATGTATTTGTTTATTTCCTGTCAATTAGTATTGTTTGTTGGCAATTGCAATTTACCAGTTGATTATCCCTTTTGTGAAACACTTCTTATTGTTGATTTAAATCAATTAAAATCTGATTTAAATCAAAAAAAATCAAAAAAATCTGATTTAAATCAAGAAATCGATTTTAATCAAAAAAATCTGATTTTAATAAAAAGAATCATGATTTTTGATTTTTTTAATAAAAATCAAAAAAATCATCCACCCTGCTACTAATACAATACAGTGCAGTAGGTACCTAAATACCACAATTAGTGCATTTGATTAATGAACGACCGACTATAATGGTTCTTTGCATTTTAACTTGGATCACATTTCTGTAGGTAACAGTTGCAATGTTTTAAAATAGCTAATGAATAATGATGCATTTAAAGAAGACTCTTTACTTACCTTGTGTTTTGCCTTTTCTCTCAAATCAACTTTGTAGAATCCTTCTGTCCTTGCGCAACCAGTCACGTGGACCCGCATGTCATCTCGTTTCTTTTTCTTGGCTGGAGTAGGAAAGCTAGTTCGTACGTCAGAATTAAGGAATAATTATCGACTACATCAAACGAAATGAAATCATTCAAAATAAAAAAGTTTGCAAAAAATTATCTTCTGGTCCTTCCATTAACTGAGCTTAGCGAGGTAGGCTACTTAATAATATGTTCTCCATTTCAATCTATTTCAATCTAGTAATGTTGACTTAATCACTATTGAGTGGAGCAACTCCATTACTGCTAATTTTTTTGGTAGAGGTTATTAATACAGTTCAGCTACCAAGGGCAAAATCTGATACATTTTCTAAGTTATAGTGTAAGAGATAAGATTTCAATTTGCAACAGCTTAGCTTAGAGAAGTAGGTAGTCATTACCAGGTATATAGAGAACAATTAAACAATTCAATCACATAAAAATAAAAACGTTTCGGCCCAATAACTTAAAACTATTTTAATTAAAATAAAATATCAGCCCACCTAAGCATTTAATAATAAATAAGAAAACATGGAACTACAGTGGAGGATCGATTACACGTTTTCCAAGGGCCAAACCGAAAAAACGTATAAGTACAAAAAACGTATAACTGCAATTACATTTGTTTTCGTTTGTAATGAGTGGAGATAGTGACTCTCGGCAGTCTCCTCTTTCTGCAGTACAAAAATTCCCTTCACGGTGTGTTCTAGCACACGTAGGAGCGAGGGGGGGGGGTTGAAATGGTGCTTAGGCCTAAATATATATTTTACATGTTACATCGTGAAAATCGGCGTCTTTATTTCGAATAGTCCCGACCGAAAGTGATATCTAAATCATTTTATTCCAAATACCGTTGTTCGCCGTACCGTTTTTCAGCATCGATCGCTTTATTTTTCCCGTCCCAGATCAATATTTACCTCGATTAATCGTTTTTCGGTTATAAATGTCAACGTGGAAACAAGTTTCAGCGACCGCTACGTAAGTGTTTTTTGGACGCGACTGTACGGCCGCCTGTCACCGAGAGACCGCTATCACGAGCTGGCGGCAGCTGTCGGCTCAGCGCCCGCGAGGGATGTATCACACAGCGCCCGCACTCGGCCCGTAGGCCTATTACATCGGCAAGGTCGGGGGCACGGATAATTATTTTAAATCAACAAATTGAAGAAACGATCAGATCAATACGTGATATGTAACTATAAAATCAGAGGATAGTAATAAAACAACAAATCGACAAAACAAGCCATTATGAACACGTGGTATCAATTTAAAAACACCAACAAACTTGGAACAATCTGCATGGACAGACAGACGCTCTATGAAACGTAGTATGGTGGGAGGGGTGAGGGGCTGGCGCTATACGATGCCTCAGGGCTTGGGCTACCTGCCAAGAGCCGGACGTGAGCAAGGGTAGCGAAAGGGAGGAGGGGAGGGGGGCGACGTAGGGTGACCGCTTGACAATAACAACATTCCATTCTCGCGCATTCACAGCTGCATATCCCGAACGAGATAAAGCTTGCTCTTCCAGGAAGTGATTTCGGATGACAAATAAAACCAATTAGCGTATAATCGCTACCAAGATGTCTAGGGGGAACAATTTCTGTCGCGTATAACCGAAAATAACATATAACCAAATAACGTATAATTAAATTATTTTAACATTGATTCTTATGGGAAATGGCCGGGACCATATGGAAATCACGTATAAATACGAAAACATATAAAAAGAAGTACGAAACGTATAATTGATGCTCCACTGTAGTCTTATACACTTATATATAGATATTTCTTTTAAAAGGATATTTGCGTGGTCGACCCAGTGGGTGTCGTTGAGCCAATAACCTTGCATGTCATCGGCAAGGAACGCCTCGTAGCTCCTCTTGATATAATTGATGTCCTCATTATCGATGCCTTGCGTTAAGAACTCGTACAAGATACCTAATTCACCCTCTACGGCTCTCTTTTTGTATACGAGAGGCTTCGAGACCTCGATCTTGGGCGGCAACGCCAGTTCAAACTTCGGTTTAAGAGTTTTCTTAGACTTCGGAGAGGGTTCGTTTTCGCCGAGAACGGGCCTAGTCGCAAGAGGCTTGGTTGGTGTTGTCGATCTGGGAAAGCCCTGATCGACACTCTGGGAAGACTTTTTACTATCGGCCAGGCTGTCGGGCGACCCCAGCGGGTCCTTGGCAGGGGGACGGCTGTACGAATGTTCCTTGGTGATTTGGGGGGCGGGTTTACCGTCGCGCGTTTCGCTCTCCTTCATTTTCCTCACTTCCGGCGAGCTCACCACGCCGTTGAATTTCTCCCGCGGCTGCTTCGACTTCTTCAACGTCTGAGAGAGTATCGACTCTTCTTCCGGCGCCCTCTTCGGAGGCTCTTCCGGTACTACCTCGGGGGGTGGTTTCGTGGCGGGCTTGCCGGATGCTAGAGCCATCAACGCCTCCACCGCGGAGACCTCGATGGGATGGTCAGAATCCACTCTCTCGGGCTCGGCTTCTTCTTCCATCGGCGTGGATTCGGAAGGTGGTGCCGGCTTGTCTTCCTCTTCGAAGTCGCTGAACGTATCGGCTGGGACCGGAGTGATACTACGATCTGGGGTCTTTTCTCCAGCTCTAAAGTACGTAAAAACAGAGATATAAATAATCATGCTAGATACAAAGAATTGCAGATGAACTATTTATTACAGCTAGGTCTACACTAAGGAATAATGAACATGTATTAACAACACCACTGTACTTGTAGAGAGAGCAAGCCTATACATTAAGTAGGTAAAGTTAAAAATAGATCAGTTTTAAAGATTGTTTGTGGCATATCCAAGAAAAAACGTTCTACAAAGCTCCTGAGGCAAAAGTACCCGCTCTCGTCGGAAGAACCCACCTGTGGAATGCTTCCAGTTCCTCGATGTCCATCGCCATGAGGGTCTTGTTGATCTCCTGCTTGGAGAGCGGCCTGTCAGGCTCGGCGTCCGAGTCATCGTCCGAGCTGTCGGAGGAACTGTCGGACGAGACGCTGGACGAGGAGGTGGACGACACGGACGAGGAGGATGATGACAAAGAGCTCGACGGCGATTTCGAGCCGCCGCTTCGCCTCTCAGGTCTCGCGTCGAAACTCTAAAAAACGAGATTGTGAACGACGTTGGTGGAGGTGCCGGGTCGACCTGGCTTATTTCTATCTTTCAATCCTGAATTAATTTCGTACAGTATATTCACATGTCAAGTTCATAATGTAAAAGGGTTATTTTAAAAAATTAAATATATGGCAATAAAAATCTTAATTTTTAAGAAAGATTGGAAAATTTCTGCATTTTGATTAGCCATTTTCAACATATCTGCGTGAAATTTATTCAAATCATCAGTGAGAAGTCAATTTTTTGTGAAATCTGTGACAAAATTTCAATAATGTACTGTTGCCTGATAATGAAAGAAAACAATAGACTTTATGCCCAGGTGGTCACATTGGAGCTTCACACTATGTCAAACTAAAAAAATACCTCGTTGAGCATCTGCTCGGAATCAGACGCCTGCACCATCTCCTCCTGGTCGCTCTCGGCGAGACCCCTCCTCGAGTCGTCCTCGTCCAACGGGAGCGGAGACGGAGCCTTCCGCTTGCGACGGAACGACGGCATCTTGGGTATGGCCGCCCTGAAGCCGAGACCGAACCCGCCCAGGCTGTCCAACCCGAGACCCTCCCGACTCGTGTCGAGCAGCGAGTTCAACAACGAGTCGGGTTTGGCGTTGCTCGAGGCGGCGACCGCGGTCTTCTCCAGCGGCGTGATCTCGTCCGTGAAGCTCTGCTGGGATTTCCGTTTGTGTTCCTGTTCGTCCCACCACTTCTCGAACGATTTAAACGCCGTGTTCTCGATCATTTTCTTGTTGAAGTCTCGTTTTAATATCTGTTTTAGTTCCTCGATTACTCGTTCCACCACACCACTGAAAAAAATGAGTCTTGTTAGTTTGTTCCATGCCAATGACAAACATTACTTCCTAAATTCACAATCAAAAGACACCAAGCAATACAGAAACTCCCTCTAGACAAAACGAATAAAAATGCACATGCATAGTATTGCATTTCATAACATTTAAACATGTCAAACTTGATGGTTGATGCTTGATAGTCAGTTCACTCATCTAGTGTTTGCTTATGCTTAGACTTACCTAGCGTATGCCTAGATAAAAAGACAAAATTTAGTAAATTGCATGTACGTCGTAGAACTTACTTGATGGTAGGCGCTTGAGGATCAGTGCACTCGTAAGGCGCTTGCTGAGGTAGTCTTGAATGTAGCCCGGGGAAAGCAAACGCTCTGGGCTGAGTGTGCCCCATCACATGATGCTGGGTACTGGGGTAGGCAGTGTGAGGCATGTACATGGGGGCGGGATAGGGGTAGTTTCCGGGCGGCCGACACCAGCCGTAGGGGTCGGCAGCCCCCGCGTACAGGTGCTGCGGTGGATAGTACGAACCCGCCCCCTGGTAGGAAGGGGGAGGGTATGCAAAGGAAGCAGCAGGGTTGGGGTATACGACTGCTGGCTGGGGGGCCACCTCGATCTTTTCGTCACCCGAACTCAGACTTGACAGGGACATTCTGTCGTCCATTTCATCCTGCAACGGCGTAGACTTCCGGCTTGTCTCTTCCGTGCCGGCCAGGGGTGCCAAACCTGAAAACACCTTGGAGAAACTCAGGTTCGAGTTTTTAATTTTTAATTCGATTTCCTTCGGACTAAGACCGTCTTTATCGCCGGCGGTTAGGAATTCGTCCTCACTACTGCTTATTATGCTGTGTAGATCGTCATCAAGAACTTTTTTCTTGACGCTCTCCAACAGACCTAAAGTTTCTTTAGATTCTTTTTCCTTGGCAATTATCGAGTTTCGAATAGCTATATGATGCCACTCTAGGTATACTTCTTTAGAAAGAAACGGAGAGGGAGGAGTGGACAGGGGCTCGTCCGTGTTGTCGGGAGGTGAAGTCTTTTGGGGGTGCTGTAGACGTGATTCGGTATCCGAACTACTGGATGTTTTCTGCAGAGATCTGTTGGATAATCTTCGGGGACTTTTCTTCTGACCGGAAGGAAAAAGCTTTGCTGGCTTTTTCGAAGATTCTTCTTCAGAATCGCTACTAATCCCTAACTGTACGCCTAATTTACCCTTAAGTAACATCTCGATTCTCGTGTCCAAGTCCAAAACTTTAGGCTCCTCTTTCTTTTCGACTTTCTTTTGAGGTTCGGGCGAGAAAACTACGTTTTTGCTGTCCGGCGCCACAGGAGTCCAAGTGGGCGTGGCGTTGGCGGGGGGAAGAGTGGTGACGGATCCTTGAACGGGAATCTGTCTCAAAGTCCGACTGTCCCACTGTGGGTCCCACCCTGGCTGCTGCCACTGGGCTGCCATTTGACTCATATGAATAGGAGGGGGAGGCATATTCAAGTTGGGATGTATGGTCGGATGAGGGGGGTACGGCGGTCGAGGGTGTGTGGCTACGGCGTGGAATGGAGGGTACGGGGCAGCGGTAGGAATAGGGTACTGACTGTGGTAATCATACCCGACAGGTGTTGTGTGATTAGAAGTGTGATAACCGTAATCTTTGCTACTCGCGTAGCTTCTTTCCGAATAGACGTCAGATTGGCCGGTGCCGTAATCACTGACGGTAGAAGTCGGCGTTGGATAATCGCGATGCCTGCCGAAACCGTGTTCTCGCTCCTGAAGATACGGCTCTAGTTTATGGTTTGAATCCCGCAAATCTTCTCTGTCCTTAGAGTGTTCGTCTTCCTGTACGGTTTCTCGATCCAATTTTGCACTCGCACCTTTCTTTACACTTTTCTTTGTCTCTTCCTTGTCAAGGACTAACAATGATGTATCTTCTTCAAGTTGTAACAATTCCTTTTCCTTTTTCTCTGCCGTTTTCTCCTTAAAAAACTCGCGACACTTCAGTCCGAAGGGGTCAAGGATAACACTCAGCACCTTCCCCATGACCGATGTGTTGTTGAGCTTTTCAACGCAGGCACGTGAAGACTTGACGGCCTCGAAGACTACCCGAGCGAGTCCAAGATGTTTGTTTGTTATCGGGTGGTAATAAATAAACAACTCTTCATAAGGACCAAATTTTGAAACCTGAAAAAAAAAATAGCTGTGTGAACTTTAAATATATACGAAACGTCACTCTGACAATGAACTTTGTTTAATTCTAATTATGAAATTAGCCTAGGTCTAGATGTATGTGTAAACTAGTATTGTGAATGCCAAAGTCGAAATTCTGATGAAGGGCCTACTGCTATTACAACCTTACATAAAGAACATAAAATGTTTGGGTTAAATCATAACAAACAACAATTAGGCCAACAGGATTTTTAAAGACAGGTAAGCATACCCCATAGCCTAATGTATCTAAATAGCTAAGCCTACGCCAGTTCATAACAGTAGTACACAATAGCCCCAGGAAAACGAACGGTACTGATAATGAGAGGCCCGGGAATAGTAGGTTTCATGTGTAAGGACGTATCCATGCACAATACCCAGTAACAAGAACAGAAAAGATGACCCACGTTCATCCCTTTACATTCTTAGTAGCTTCCCAGGTTTATCGGCCATATAAACAGATTTATTTTTGTTATGTATGCCTACATTGCCTAGGCCTAGGCCTAATCTTTTTTTAGCACAATTGCTATTTTACACATGGCAGTTTTCTTCATAAATTTTAATCATTGATTTTTTCCATTTTAGTATCCATTTAGTTTCATTTATGTTTAGAAGCAGTTCGTTAAATACTCTCATACACTTTTATAACACTGACTAGAATACACGATCCATAATCTGTCGTAATCACAGACATGTGTCAAAATAAACAACAGCTGATTAAAGTACACACTTCACAACATTTATTGGTCACAAAACCAAGATTGTCATTTAAATGTATTGCTATTCTCGGGTTGTTGTGAATATCCATAACCTTCTCATGTTGCTTCCCAGGTTTATCGGCCATATAAACAGATTTATTTTTGTTATGTATGCCTACATTGCCTAGGCCTAGGCCTAATCTTTTTTTAGCACAATTGCTATTTTACACATGGCAGTTTTCTTCATAAATTTTAATCATTGATTTTTTCCATTTTAGTATCCATTTAGTTTCATTTATGTTTAGAAGCAGTTCGTTAAATACTCTCATACACTTTTATAACACTGACTAGAATACACGATCCATAATCTGTCGTAATCACAGACATGTGTCAAAATAAACAACAGCTGATTAAAGTACACACTTCACAACATTTATTGGTCACAAAACCAAGATTGTCATTTAAATGTATTGCTATTCTCGGGTTGTTGTGAATATCCATAACCTTCTCATGTGCGTTCTCGTACCTGGGCTATTGTAGAACGTGCATACATGTTTTTTTTGTAGTTTGACCAGTTATAATTATTGATTACAAATACAAAACTGCTTAAACAAAATTATAATACTTAAATGTTACTAACCCTAAGCATAGGCATAATTAAAACACCAGAACTATTTTGCCTACAAAACCAGATTGGCTTACCATATCAGAGAGAAATGCTTTGTCAATATTGTCATTTAAATTGAATATTGTTACTTCTAATGGTGGTGGATCTCCAATATAATTTGCATCAATCTGAAAAAACAAACAATTTGTATAAAACTTGTAAACACAGTGACTTAAGAATAACAACTATTAAAATTGCCAACCCTAACCTTAAATTTGGGTAATGGTATTTCAAGGGGTTCTAGCCGTATCCATCTCCTTGCAAGGGTTGATCGAGGATCTCGAACAATAGTTGGTGGGACACTAGGGTCATTTGGTATAGTTCCATCATAACGATAGATTTTATTGGTTCCCTTTTGAAGAAATGGATCCACCAGAAGTTTATAGTTCCGAGGTTTGTGATGATGGTGAGATCGACTGGAGTGAGATGAAGAGTCCATCATACCATTCATACCTGAAATTCCACAAAACCATTTAACACAGAGTAAGAATATATTCGTAAAACTTGTAGACAAACACAGACAAACTAGGACCTTGGCTTATTGGCTAGGCCTAGACCAAAGATAGTAAGATATACCCTAGACTGTCTAATCTGAGCTAAGCCTAGGTCTACGTTCGAAAGTTTAACTAAACGTAAACAAAATAAGATGAGACAATGAAATATCAATGTGTAGCGAATACAGTGTACAGCAATGATTGTATTACCATTAAGCGTTGTTTTGGGTAGAAAAAGAACCTGTCACATTGTCAAATTCCGTGGTAAACAAAACGCTAGGCCTAGTGTTTCGTCTACCCGCGATGCTCAGTTCATAATGAAAACCAACACGGTCCAAATAATAATTGTTCAGATCAACGATTACAGAAGGAACTGACTGTAAAGTCAGTTACCATTGAAAGCAATATGCTCCATAGTATCTAAAAACTCACTTTTGTACAAAAAAATACGTATTTTATAGTTACATTCACTTAAATTACCAAGAGCACGGTTCTCACCAACACAACCTAGCGCGAGCCAACTTCTAGGCCTACTTGCCTCATAACCTCCAAATACAAGAACTTTGTTAAATAATATTCTTTTATGTTAAAACAAAGCAATAACATCCATAATCTAATATTTTTCAAACATTTTAATAAAAAATTCTTTCTACGACAATATTGACATGATAATACCAGATAAAAATAATATTGCTTTATTAAATAAGATCGTCATTGTTTTGACTAGTACGTAACAAAATTATTAGCGCCATTTTATAATCACGAGTTTGATAAATCTATCCGCTGCTACCTACTCGCTCAACATTAACATTAAATAGCAGACATAGGTGTATTAATATTATTGAAATAATTCAGACAGAATATAAGGTAATATAACATAATTACCTTAAGAGTGGATCATGTATTTTTACGAAGGCCTATGGCAAAATAGTAGCTGAAGATCTAACAAGTTGTATGGTGAAAGCAGAGCCGATAAAGTTTTCCCTTGCGAAAGTGATGATATTTTACTCTATTTTAATTTATTGAAGTCCATAGGTCATATATAGTATGATATATATATAGTATGATAAAACTGCATCTACTATTACTACACTACATATATTACATTATAGTAAATATCCTATGTTTGTGTAAAAAATTGTGTAAAAAATGTAAAAAATAATTATGGAAATAAAACTTGCATTCATTCGTTCATTCATTCAAATTCAAATTCAGCTATTTGGAATTTGAATGCGCACAGAACCATAAAAAAAATATGGGGACTTTTCCATCAGAAAAAGCTAGATTTAGGCGTTTAGAGACAGCATTGGGAAACAAATTATATTTATATCGAATTCAAACTGCTTCCTAAATGAGCCGACCGATAAACGAAACTAATATATGATTTGTATTAGTCCTACGTTTCATTTCTTCGTTACTTTTCCATTGATGAAGAATAAACATGCTGGTGTAAACTAATAAGTGAATATTAAACGAATTAACTCAACTAATAATGTATTAGTTTACAACATACACTAATGATTGATTGAGTATTTGTTTGAGCCTTGAAACCTTTATTTCAGGAGTACAAAAGTAAGGTACTGTTATGAAGATTTAAGAGGTAAGGTAAGAATAGACGTACGCAGCCAAAAGTCAGTAGTAATTTATCGATATTTATTGGATGTGTTATTGATGTTTTATTGCTTGAGGACGTACCCAATTATAACAGCTATAATCATATGACATCGGGGGGTGTTTGGAAGAAAGGGACAAGTGAAAAGGGAAAGAGGTGAGTATGGACTGCCTTTCGTTCACCTCAATTAATACTCGACCTGGTAGGGCACCAGAAGAATACGCTTCCGTCGGGATAGCTCTTGGAAAACCTGCCCACCACGATAGATACAGCACACGATAGGTACAAAACTGTGGTAGCAATCTCAGGGCAGGATGTTTATTGGAAATATTTAATTGGAACAAGGAAAGATTCATAAGAAAACCACTACATTTTCTTAGAGATGACTTATTTTTCTTAATTTTTGAGACCATTTTAAAATAAAAACCAAATTTAAAACACAAAAATCGATGGTTCTGTAGGGTAGGTGGACATACAGTCTTCATCTACGAATTCTTGGGTGCAGGCTAGATTTAGGCACTGACAAAGAGGAGTTGATGAAAATAATTTTAGATTTGAAAAACGCGGGTTGCCGTACCGTCCAATGAAAACTATTCAACGGTCGTTTACTGTACTAATTTTCGCGGGCTACTCGAGAATAGTTCTGCAAACAATCCGCCAGAGTATTTCTCACTGCCACAGTGTGGTATCATGGATTTATAATAGTATAACTCCATGGTGGTATCTCTATGCTCACTGCAACTAAACACTGTTGTGGTTCGAGGCTGTAGTGATGATACGTCAGGGTTCCCTTTTCTATGCTCTAATTACTCAATGCGTGCGTTGTGAAAAAGGGTTCCCTTGCGGTCAACTTTTGATTAAAAAATAAATTCTTTCCAGCTGATTTCCACTGGTTACGTAAGTGATGAGTATTTATTTATCTGAAGAAAAGGCCAATTAAACTGTTTGATGTTGTTGTAGCTTGAACTATTAACGCATATAATGTAAATGTTTGTTAACAGATTGCATTCAAGATGTCCCTGAAAGCGGTAATCCCATCTGTGAAGGCACAAGAGGCTGAGGAGGAGGAGGAACTTGTTGACCCTCAGCAAACCTTGAGGGTAAGATGTGCAAGCTTAGCTCGGTACCTTACTTTGAAGGCCTAGGGTAGGCCTAGCCCTAGCAAGAGTTGCTGTTGCCTAGGCCTACAGCCTTGCTCCTCGAGGCCTAGGCCCACATATTAAGTGCTGTGCACAATAGCTCGGTAATAGGTTCCTCTTACCGCTCTATGTTAAAATAGACCTAGGCCTAGAGAATTTTTTCGTAACCAGAGCCCTTGTCATGGACTACTGCATCGGGCGTTATCACTGGCCCGTGAACACCAACTGCTCACCCTACGTCATATGAGTATGACCTAGGCCTAGCTGTCTAGTACGTCGATTAAACACCAAATAACCTAAACCAACCGCACTGTAGGTGTAACGGGACAGTACTAGAAACTATGTGCAACAATCGGCAAATGCTTCGCTATCGTGATTGAAGCTCTAGATCTAGAATTTGATGTTCAATACGTCAATCGGGCATGTCTTGGCTGTGGGACTTTCTGCAGGTAGACCTGCAACTATTGGCCTAGAGTCTAAGATTTCCCCTCCTCTCTTCTGCATTACTCTATCACCATAATATAGGCCTATTCAATTTGCACTAGTGGGACCTCAGCTTTACCACAAATATAGAATAAATCATAAACTCAGGCGAACAAAATGACCGTAACATCGAACTTGTCCACTTAGGGCCTAATTATTGTACTTTCTCACTGTTTTGCCGTCGATAGCACTGTTCGATTTCCCAGTACATCTTTGACAGTTCCTTCTAATTGTACGAGACAGCTAATAATGTAGAACAAAACAATCTACAATCGTCTGTAGGAAGTAGCACATTGTTCCATGTTTATATCGAAGACCTATATAATACAGCATTAATTTAAAATACCTCATTACTGTAACAATTGCATGGGAGAAAACATTCCCCATCTAGGCATGTACATATTAAGTATAGTAAACCTGTTCCGGAAGTAATGAGCTTCCCTGAACCCAATAAAAAAAAACAATGTTCAATTTTATATAGATGTACACATTTTTTATATATATAAGTGTACACATTTTGCTTCAATTTGAAGAGAGATTGGAGAGAGGTGACAGTGTGTTCTATAGCATCTATGGCTATGTAATGTTTGTCAATATTAATTAACAATCCAATTTATGTTCTAGGACGAGTGCAAGGATGAAAAAGGGTGTGCAGAACTAGGTGATAAATACCAAGCTTGTAACGATCGAGTCAACTCTCGAAGCAAAACTACTGAGATTTGCAGTGAGGAACTATTCGACTACCTTCATTGCATTGACCATTGCGTCACCAAGGATTTATTTTCACGTCTGAAATAATTTATGAATCACTAATAGTTCCATTTTGGACTTGGCTTGAAGCAGAAAGAATAATTGGTAGTATATCTTGCACACAGATTTACATCGATTTGAATTTTAAACAATTTTATCTCTTCTATGAAAGCATTTCTATTGCATGTCCCTTAACCTACATCCTACTATATTTATTTTTAGTATGCTATCTGTTGTCTTCAAAGTTGTATGATGCTTGAATGGGTTGTGCAAGATTCACTGCTAGTGTTCGATGTTACTAGAAACTAGTTAGGACAATGTTCAGTGACTTGGTGGGTTAATCCATCTATTGTACAAAATGTAATAAAACAAAATCAACCAGTGTTACAACCTTGCTGAATATTATTTTATTTAACAACACAACTCTGCATTGGTGTTTCCCATTACACCTTTCATTATTATTTCCTTGTTGCAAAATACACCTTCTAATCTGGTTTTTCAAGTTTGTTGGGGCATAATTTTTAAGCTCCGATATAGTAATCTCAGTTTGGTAACCATGGTTAAAACAAACATTACATTAAAAATGTATGTCAGTTTGGAGATTATAAGGTTAATCTTAAATAATTCAACCTAAATTTAGTGAAAATTAATGCTAAAAAAATACATCCCTAGTTTCCTAGTGAAACTATCGCAAAGCCAACTTCAGATGTCTGAAGGAACATAGGAGAGGGAAAACAGCTTACAAAATACAAGTATAATATAGTATATTATAGATGACATATTTTATATCAAAATTGCACATACACTTCCACTACTTCACAAATCATATATTATGCAGTAATAGTATAGTCCAAGAATTTTGGGAACTGACATGCATTTTATTTTTGGTCCCTCAAACATTCTCAACATAAATATGGTAGACTACATAGATATAGTACCAGTACCTACTTTACATGTTTTTGATACCTGATATAATATACTAGAAAGGATTGCCATTAAAGTGATATTGGGACTACCTAATAATTGCCATTCCATGACCTAGAACAAAATGTTAAATGTGTAAAATACTACCACATTTTAATAATGGATTGGCAACATCCTATTCTCACTTTATACATAAGGCATCACAGTCAAACCTATTCAATAAAGAGAGCCCAATTTTATTTAGTATAAATAAAAGATGCTGAAAATAAAGATAGCTTGACTGCCTTCGATTTATATAAATTTTGGCAAGTGTATATTATAATATTTCATTGGATATTGAATAAAACTACATTATAAATAGTACAAACTAGAAAAAAATTAAAGAAAGGCTGAAATAAAGAAATTTAAAACCAAGTAATAAATGCATGAATCAGTTTAAAAGATTTTTTCTTCGGTCTTATCAGCATACTCGGAAACTATAAAACTTGGTTTTCAAAATATGGAACCACATGTGAAATTTCACAGACAACTTGAGGCTACGTGCATGATCATTGGTCAAGCCTGATAGCTTCGTTAAACATGGTGCAAGCTTGTTAAAAACAACCAAAAAGTTTACTTCACCAAGTGATCGGAATGGCAATAATTGGTAATACGTAATTGGTTTCTCCACAGAGTTAGAACTTGGGATAAATCGTTAAATTTTACTGCACTACCTACAGAGAAATGGGCCCCAAGTCACTATAACATGAATACACAAGAATATATTCATAACATAAATATAACACCAACATAGTCCCGAGTATCAATATGCAATACACGGACTGATATGTAATCTATAACGTAAAAAATAAGAGCAGTACTTAGAAGCCGAAAATTGGGCAGTGCAATACGCATCAATACGTACTTTCACTAGCTGTAAATAGATAATATGTAACAATATCTTCCGTACTTTGCTTCAACATGTGTTTCACTTCTACATCGGCATTCAAATCTCATAACAATCATTTCATAAAACAATACAAACTCGATAGTCGTTATTATTCTCTCAAGCTTGTAGCAAAAAATGTACCTAGTACTTTCTTAGCCTGGATGACGAGTATAAGCCATGGCTAGAAAACCAATGTAGTAACAATACGTTACAAAGATACTGAAAATCTTATATGAACCGAGTCGCCAACTCCATCAGTTTTGCCCACACTAATAATTCTGAAGTGGGAAGTTAAATCAATGGCATGCATAGTATTGTACCCTCTTTCCATTAGTTAAATACATGCATTATTTACAACAGTACAACATTCCAATGCATTATTAATAGTTTGCGACTGATAAAGCTCTATGTACGCAAACCCGACGGAATGTGTTTCACAAGTACCCTACTATCACATAGGGATGTGCGGTTCCATGCATTGGGTTAAGAATTTTAATAGAATCGGGAAAACAAAATTAATGGAGTACAGAACTGGAATGTCGTGGGTTTTAGCACCAACCACAACTTAACCGCCTTATTCCATTACGCGTAGTGTCGACACATCGTGAAATAGTCGCCACCCAACTACTTTGTCTTGAGAAATATTTCTGTCGCCACAATACTCATTCATCCGTCCATGCATTACCTCCTGTTCAACATCCTTGCTCCCATCACACACATCAATAACAATAATAAATAATATTAGAGGAGGCACTTCCACAAAATATTGAAAGTACCACGTTCAAAAATATATCGGGATGTTTCCACTCAGCAGGCAGCTTTTTGTTTCCACTAGTAAGCATCTAGGAGAACTTTAAATCTGCATGGAATTATACACCCCTAATCATACTTCTACCATACATGGGTGGTGTTGATTTATAGTACTTTGCAGAAATTATTACCCCCAAATGCTAATTGTGTTGCTAAATACATTCATTACATTATAAATGGGTTTTCAATGGTTGAAATCTTTGCGAAAATTGCTCACACCCGTTCGTTCACAAAGAACCGAGTAAGACACGTATCGGAGGCAAACGGACAACAAACGGTGCCGAGTTACGACGCACGCACGCACACGACGGACCGTTAGGCACTTCCAACTTGCAGGACCTCGAAGCAAACGCCACAGACGCGGACGGGCTTGTTCAGACCGAACTTGAGGATCGGTACGTCGCGGCCGGAACACTTGCTGCACAGGATTCTGCCGCAGTGGCGACTGAAACAGTGAAGTCGTTCGTAAACAGGGTTCCATAGAATGTCTGACCGTTCAACAACTGTTAACCCCATGGTCAAATACCTCGCACACTGATGCATATATTGAGCAGATATTAATTGCTTGAACACAAACACTTTGAAGCCAATAGAATGTTCTTTATTGACTTAAGTCTTAAATAAGTTAATGAATTTGTATTTATTTGTTTCTTTTTAAAAGCATTGTCTACACTAAGGACTACATCTAGGCACAACCTAATAAGACTGATGGATGGTATGTATGAGCACGAGACCGGGCCAGACCCTCACACATTTCCACAAACTGTACCGATTCGTTTCCTCCCTTACCAATGGTTAGGGATGGTTGAAAATGGTGTTATTTTTTTCCAAATTTCGTTTTAATAAATCCAAATTATGGTGTTTTGTGGTGTTATTTTTGTTTTAATACAAATCGTGTTTACATGTGCTAAAACAGAGTTATGCATGTAATGCATGTAAGGCGAGAACTTGAGCTCGTCCAGCACTATTTAGATGCGCCTTCCTTTTTTGACGTACGTGTTTACTTTATTCGCCTTGCAATGCTTGTTTAAACTGTATTTACGCTTATGTTCTAGTCTAGTCACAATATTTTCACATTAATATTTTCCCTGATAAATAAAATTCTTCTTTTTTGAACTCGAAAGCCCGATCGGCCGCTCTCACTGCTACTTTCGGCATGGTTTTAGGAAAAGAAAATTTTACGCTGCTTTCTTACCAAGAAACAAACAAGAACTGAAAGACAAAGACGCCTATATCGCGTGTCAATGACCGAGAAAAGTAGGTCAGAGTGCGGGTGGGAGGGGTAAAGAATGGTCAGCGCCGGGGTTGCAAAAAAAAATGTGAAACATTCCTGTGGCAGGCGAAGGAAGGGATAGAAATTCGTGGGAATTTATTTTCGACGTTTTATTTTTCATTCACTTAGGCCTACTCGCCTAATTCACGGAAATAATTGGAAATTGACAAAAATACAAAATGTGGCATTATTTTGTGGGGTGAAGTATTAAATATGGTCTTATTTCGCGAATAAGGGCATAATTCGTTTTATTGCCATTTTATGGTTTTATTTCGCGATTTGATTTGGACTCCTGACTAGTCATAACATGAAGAAAACAAACAAAAAATGTGTTAAAGTTGATTGTTACACTTTTCGTTTTATCGCGCACCGCGAAAAACAACCATCCCTACCAATGGTGCTTCCGCACGGTGAGTCCAAATTTGCTACCGCACTCCAAGCATATATCGCTGTCTGCCCACGGTGGTTCTTGAGATAGATGATCCAGCAGCCTGTCAACAATAAAAACACTTGCTTATAGAACACTCCAAGAGAATGAAACATTGGCAACAAAATGTACAGTACACCTAGATAATGTATCTAAGTTTTTAATTATTTGGCTGCTAGGAGACAATAATTTTCATACCCAAATCTCAACCGGTAAGTGACCACGCAGAGCTTAATATCCAGCCATTTGATTCACTTTAGCAAACAAAAAATTAAAAACGTAAAGAATGTGTTCTAGAAAAACACATACTTTGCTTTTAAAGTAAAAGAACAGGAATACTGTATTTTGTATTACATAACATAATCAACTATACCATTGTATTATGCTCAAATGTAGTGTACGGTGAATAAAGTAACGTGATGAGAAATGTGAATTCGAAACTATGTCAAAATACGAGACTATAAGTGATTTGTTAGTATTGCTTGGTCTGGCAATGCTTCACCTAGAGAGTAATTGCCTCGTCGCCACTTGATAGTTGAATATTGTGACTCCCTCTTTGTTCATGGTCCCCAGGCAAGCTCCAGCCTTGACCAGCGTCCGGCACAGGTTTCCGTTTCCCTTCATGTACGCCAGGAGTAGCGCTACAACACAAGACATGGTAACATTCAGCAACTAACTAACAAGAGTAGGAGGAGTACACATCCTATTATGTTGCATAGCCTTTGCCACACTGCTTGGAATCCACTTTAAACACAAACTTGTTGAGGGGAGTCTAAATTAAATTAACATTTTTAAAGTAAATAATGAAATAATTAACTATAAATTATTTAATTAATTACGCTTGTAGATAACAATCGTAACAACTACAATATTTGTAAATTTGTAAATTAATTGTTTAGCTGATACACAACAAAATCCCAGGTATGGACCACTTTTTCAACAGGTAGCCTAGTATTCAATCAACGTCACGTGGCGGCCATTATGAGGTACACATTGCTTGTTTACATTTTGTTCTGTCAATAGAAGACACTCGGTTATCTAGGAAAAATCACAGTTTTAAGCCGTATAGATTGATGTGTGCAGGTAAAAGTTCAAGTAAATGGTAACGCATGCAAATGATTGTCTTCAAACAGAGTTTACGCGTTCTTATTTTGTTTTCAGTCACAATACGGAACCTTTGTTTGAAAACAGTTGATGTGTCAGTCAAAGGACATAATGCAATATTGCAACAATGAAGTGTCGAAAGAACGTAAACAAATGTTTACAGAGTACCTCAGTATGGCCACCGTGCAGTGCCGAAACGACGTTATTGCATACTCCCTATAGCGTGAAGCGTTCTCACGACATCAATAAAACGACGCGAGCTCCGCAGGCGTTGAACCCTACCCGAGTTCCCCTCCAGGTCCGGCTTGCTGACGGGATACTCCGGCATGCACTCGAGGAACAGCTCGCATATCGCGGCCGCGTTGTCCCGACTGTATCGCGCCAGCACGTGCATCGGGTTGCGTCCCTTGAGGTCGGCTGCCTCCGCGTCGACGCTAGACTCCGTCAGCATCGCGCGCGCCACCGCCACGTGTCCCTCCCTGCACGCCACGTGCAGCGCGTTGTCTCCGTCAGAGTCCGTAGCGTCGGGGTCGGCCCCGTTCTGGAGCAGCGCGGACACCACGACGGCGTGGCCCGCCTGCGCTGCCTCGTGTAGCGCCGTCGCTCTGCGGGCGTCGCGCTCGTCGGGTCGCGCCCCGGCCAGCAGGAGACTCCTCACCAGCATCTCGCTGCCCGCCCTGGCCGCGAGATGCAGCGGGGGGGTCTGCGACGGATCGCGCACCCTCGAGTTGACGTCCACGCGTATCGACAGCAGGAACAACACGCTCTCCATGTCGCCCTTCATGATGGCCGTGTGGAGGAAGTTGCGCCCCTTATTGTCGCACTGGTCCGCGGCCGTCGGCAGCTTGTCCAGTATCGCCTGCGCTGCCTTGTCGTTGCGACACGTCAGCGCCGTGGCGAACGGGGTAAGCGCGGCCTTGTCGCGCAACGAAAGGTCGACGCCCGGGTGACACAGCAGCAGCGTTATGATGCCCGCGTGTCCGTTGCGTATCGCCACGTGTAGCGGTGTCTTCCCCTCCACGTCGCGCAGGTTGATGTCGGCCCCGTGTTCCACCAGCGTCCGCACCACCGACTCTAAACCCCACTGGCAGCAGAGGTGCAGCGGGCCGGCACCGTCCCTCGCCTCGTCCCCGCCCCCTCCCCCCGCGCCCGGTCTACGCGGGGCGTCCAGGTCACATCCAGCTCGAACCAAAAACACGGCGGCAGCCTCGTTGTTCTCGTCTATCGCGCGGTGAAGCAACGTCTGTCTGCAACCGTCTGGACCCGGCTCCCATCCGTCGGGATCGGCCCCGCATCGCACCAGGACGCTCGCGATGTCCTCTTGGCCCCCCGCCAGGGCAGTCCAGAGCGGACATGCCCCCCGTGCGTCCCTCACGCTGGTATCGGCCCCGCGTCGGCACACAGACTCAACCACGCCGGCCAGGCGACGCGATATCGCCAGCTGTAGGACCGTCTCGTTCCCCGTGGTGACGGCATTGAAGTCGGCACCGTTCTCGAGGAGAAACAACGCGCTATCGGCGTCGCCCTCGGTGATCGCCTGGTGTAGCAGCGTGAGACCCTTTCCGTTACGCACATTGACGTCGGCCCCCGCCTCTATGAGCCTCCCGATGACGTGCCGCATGCCGTCGGACAGCGACAGAGCGAGGGGAGTGTTGCCCGCGGAATCTTTGAGATTGAAGTCGGGACTCCCCTCCTTGGACGACGCGACCAGCTTGTGGTTTATGATCGCCTGGATCGCCTTCTCGCGCTTGTGCGTGATCGCCACGTGCAACGCCGTCTGCCTGTAGACCTCGTCCGCGTCGCCCTGCCGCAGCGTCTGAACGTTGGCGTTGGCTCCGTTCTTCAGTAGGAGCGTCGCGAGCTTGTCGAGGCCGTGTTGGCAGGCGACGTGGAGGGCGCTCTCTCCGCGGCGATTCACGTGGTTCAGGTTGGTGGCGTGCGGGGCGAGGAACAGCCCGGCAGACTCCAGGCCCTCCTTGGCCACCAGGTGCAGCAGGGAGTCTCCAGACGTCGGATACACCTGCGGAGAAGACAAGACCTTGTGTATGAGCGAATGACTGATGATGGAGGGCAAATAAATAAATCAGTAAATATTTAAATAAATACAATGTCGTCAATGTATATAAACAAAACTAATTATAATATTTAAATCATTAGAACACTAAACATCCCAGTCCGTTAACTTGATACTTGAATGGAAAGTTGGGGCTCGTTTCATCCTTCCAAATTGTTATAGACCACTTAATATTTAAAACAGTAAACACAAACAAAGGTATACGAGGTTCCGTATGTGACCAAAGTAAATCACGGGTAGGTGAGAACACGTATTTAATCATACAAATCTTCTTTGCTCAGTTTTTATCCGATATGGTTCCAGGTGGTTATTTCTCATCCACATATTATTAATTATTATATATTATGCCTTATTATGTTGCCCATTTATTTATAAATTACCGGTAGATTATAATAGGGTGAGTGGAGTGCAGAAAAATAGTTATAAGATGTTCTGTCTGACCCTTGCTTTACTTATATCGTCGAGTGTCAAAGGTTATAAGGATGATATCAGTTGATACATAATGCTACATTGACACCAATATAACCTTACCACTTGTTTACAAAATGCTAATGTTTCCTAAACTAAGTAGGCCTAGTAGATAGCTTTTTAATTAATTTCGACACTGCATATAGCATCAAGTAGATGCAAAATAATCAATATAATAATAATTTAATTAATTTAATAATATAAAAAAGAAACGATATTTACTCGTTTGGTATTATCGTTTACAAGTAGTGCGTACTCACAGGGTTGGGCAGGGCTCCCCTCGCGATGAGCTGCCCGGCAAACGACTCGCTGTCGTAGTTAAGGTCCGTGAGCAGCGAGTACCACAGGGGGGGATGGCCCCCGTCCGTGCGCAGATTCAGATCCACCGCTGGACTCGTTCGCACCAGCAGGAGTTGGAAGACGACGTCGTTCTTGGCCATCACGCACAGATGTATCGGGGCACTGACAGAACACAGAGACAGGAGTATTGAAACCATTGCATCTAGGATCAACACAAATATCCCTATGTCCAGCATGCACAGATGTATTGGGGCACTGACAGAACACAGAGACAGGAGTATTGAAACCATTGCATCTAGGATCAACACAAATATCCCTATGTCCAGCATGCACAGATGTATTGGGGCACTGGCATAATGGAGAGTGTATAATTATTCTTAACACCTTATCCGGAATCTACACATAAATATCCACTTTTGGCACTGCTATAGGAACAAGGTGAATACTTTTCTAGTACTTGCAAATTACGTAAAAAAAAAAAAAAAAAAACATGCAATAAAATAACATACTCCGACGGAACTGGGCCCGTGCAAAACCTCCAATTGGTGGTTGCCATAGTGAAAACATATTAGCAGAGACTTACATATTTAATTTTTTGGAAGGCATAAGACTGGGCAGAAGTATGATAACTTTATTGAGTATTTATTGAATTGTGTAATACCCACATTACACGGTTTAATACTTTCATCAAACTTAATCAAGGACTAAAAACTAAAAAGCAACAATCAATAGAAGCTATTGTTGTAATTTTTTACCAAAATGTTTTTGATTTGTTTTTGTTCTCGAATTCAACAAGATTGACGAAAGTATTGAACCATGTAACGTGGGCATAAGTTTTACACCTTCACCAATGAATGGCACCAAATTTCGCCACGCGCTTAAAACAACGACTCGGAACTCACAATCCCTGCTTGTTCTGTAGATTCGGATTGAGCCCCTTGTCCATGAGGTCCCGGGCGACGGTGGCCATGGCAACCAGGGTCTCGTCCGACGACGTGCCGGGCGAGTACGTGGCAACCATGTGCAGCGCAGTGTTGCCATGGTCGGGGGTCTCGGACGCGACCGCCGCGCCGTGTTCGATGAGGAAGCCGGCGGCGTACGCGTCACCTGGCACACAACAGACACAGGTCATGCATTGTACTGGCACAGGTCACGCTTTGTACACCTAGTGTCTTGCACACAACAGACACAGGTCATGCATTGTACTAGCACAGGTCACGCTTTGTACACCTAGTGTCTTGCACACAACAGACACAGGTCATGCATTGTACTGGCACAGGTCACGCTTTGTACACCTAGTGTCTTGCACACAACAGACACAGGTCATGCATTGTACTAGCACAGGTCACGCTTTGTACGCCTAGTGTCCTGCACACAACAGACACAGGTCATGCATTGTACTAACACAGGTCACGCTTTGTACGCCTAGTGTCCTGCACACAACAGACACAGGTCACGCTTTGTACGCCTGCACACAACAGACACAGGTCATGCATTGTACTAACACAGGTCACGCTTTGTACGCCTGCACACAACATACACAGGTCATGCATTGTACTAACACAGGTCACGCTGTGTATGCCTGCACACAACAGACACAGGTCATGTATTGTACTAACACAGGTCACGCTTTGTACGCCTGCAGCTGCACCATATTATATAGTATATGTCATCGGATTCAAAGAGGTGTGTCTCTCAATTTGCACAGTAATAATGAATAGTGATGGTTGAGAAACCGTTGTAAAATGAATGTTGTTTAATGGTTATATATCAATTAAATTTTAAACATTTGTTCGAGTATTTTAGCTACTGCATAGCTTTAAGTAATGTATCAATATTAAGGAATCTATTTCAATTACAGACTTTAGATATTTTCAAATGTTAATAATATTTGCCAAAATTATTCAACAGTAAGTATCGTTTTAAAATTTCTTTTCCATCTAGTTTCAAGTCCAACGCGGAATGCGGTGGGGGAAGGTTGTACCTCTCTCCACGGCCCGGTGTAGCAGAGTCCAGCCCTCCTTGTCCCGGGCGTCCAAGTCTGCGTGATGGTCCACCAGAGTGCAGGCGATGCTGGTCTGCTGCTCTCGTAGAGCCATGCCCAGCGGCAGATCACCCCTCGTGTCCAACACGTTCAGGCAGTTGGGAAGCTGAAACAATACAATACACTCATTAGTGACTGTGATAAATATAAATAAATATTAAAAATTATGTCAATAAATAAATAAATAAATAAATAAATAAATAAATAAATAAATAAATAAATAAATAAATAAATAAATAAATAAATAAATAAATAAATAAATAAATAAATAAATAAATGAATAAATAAATAAATAAAAAAATAAACAAATAAATAAATAGATAAATAAATACAAAAATAAATAAGTAAATGTTTCCCAGGAACCAAGGCATAAGATCTGAAAGTCCGAAGCGAATTGTTATCCCTTACAAAGAAAATTATACGTTTGAATACAA
Organism: Isoperla grammatica; assembly: GCA_945910005.1. Taxonomy (NCBI): domain Eukaryota; kingdom Metazoa; phylum Arthropoda; class Insecta; order Plecoptera; family Perlodidae; genus Isoperla; species Isoperla grammatica. The sequence continues at coordinate 50,337,963 of OX246740.1, forward strand.
ATACAATATAAAAAAAAAATACCGAATTAAAATTACTCAAGTTTAAATTACTAAATTTGAATTTAAATGCTCACAAACACACTTGAATAACATAACAGTAATGATAATAAACATCGTAACCGGCGCCTCCACCATCGCAATTCAAACTACAGCATATCTCTCCTACTTTCAGGTCACACTCGCCATTTTCTCACATCACGATAATTATATTTAAAATACAAAACTTGAAGAGATTCACGTCATCACCGCTGTACAAAAGAACGCAGTGTGGAGCGGCGTACGATATGGCACAATGTCCGAGTTAAATGATGAAAAGGTAGGAAACCAACAGGTAGACACAGAAGACTGCTCGGTCTACCTCTTGGGTTCCTACCCTCGAACTGTCCGTTACAACCACAATGGAATCCCTGCTGTAGGGTGAACACCCACCATAGCTTTACCGTGGCATCCCTCCCTTACCAACAACGTCAAGTGGTCCCGAAACAACCTTACAGACGGTTTCATTGTATGACGAGTATGTCGTGGCCAACCAGAGAGCCCGAATTCCTAATACCGATCGCTGATTGGCCACGAATCACTCGTTTATTATATATTACAGTGTTTGTATAGTTGGAAAGGAATATCCAATGACCATCTTATAGAACTCACTCCCACCCCAGCATTCACCTACGAGTGAGGAAAACCTCTTGGGAAAAAACTGCAGTCAGGATTGCCTCTGTCCGGAATCGAACCGGCTAGCAGCGAGCTAGAGCAATTGCCAACGTAAAAACTGTACGTGTCACAAGTGTGGGGGACATTATAATTGATATTGCGCGACTTCAGCACGACGACGAACTAATTCGCGTTTTCCCGGTAGTCACTCACAGTCAGTGACTCACATGAAATTCTCACGACACATTGGAGTGAACTAACTCTTACAATCAATAACTAGCTGGTCATAAACGTATAGAATTTCCCGCTACATACGCGCTGAATGATGTATTTCGTGGAACATTTCCTGCCGCCTTGCAGACATACCAGAGCCATCACACTGTCAAAAGATTTCTCAAAGCCGTTAGTATTGGTGGTATTGGAGTAACAGACTTCCATTACAAACGAACCCACGATGGTGTAACCGTTGTATGATGGTGTAACCGTTGGTTGATGATGTGCGTGAACCAAAGTTACACCGACTGGGATACGCTACGCACGATATTGTTAATAACTCCCCTATTTAGAGCACAATCACCTAAAGTACATCGCAACCCACGTATACGCAACAGTCTGTTATTGACACCAAATACCGACATCAAATAAAAATGCCGACACCAAAGAACCATACCCGCAATAATCCACAATACCTAATTTTATTACCACCCTACAAAACCGGCGACCGCCACCATGTGAAGAAATAAGGGTCGACTACGCCCCAAGGCAGATGTTAGAGACTTTGAGAGCGTAGCTGCATGATGTTTAGCCAGTGTTGAATTCAGGCATACCTGCGGGGGGGCGAAGCCCCCCCGAATGATTGCTTTAGCCCCCCCGGACATAATTTGCTCATAGCCCTGCACTAGATATTTCCATCATTATTATCTGTGCTAAGTAGTGCATACAACGCACTTCACCCGAACATAATACTTACGGTTACTGTATTGAGCGTTTCTGTACCTTGTCAGTGGTGACAATGTTGTGGGTGTTTTGAGACTGAACTGAAAGGATTTTTTGTAGAACACTAAGAACAACGGGATCCGTCTATCAGGCTTAGAGTTTGAATCACCCCACAGACAGCGGAAGAATATAGGGTTGAGACTGACCAGCAAGCGTCATTGTTACAAATATCTAGTACAAATGTTAAAAGAAATTGCTTTTACACGCCGTTGAGTCAGCAAGCCTCGTATATTGGTGTTGTCGCCAATTTAGTTGCCTGTCCATTATCCTTCTTGAATAGATTTCTGGTGGCTATTGACAGGTCAGAGACCTCACAGAGTTGGTTTGACAGAGGGGGTAGAGGTAGGGGTGGGAGTGGGTGTGTTTTACCCTTAGTTCAACCAACTTGACATTCATTGCCATTATTTTTCTTCCATTCATCAGTTGCAAGAAATATACTGGTGAGAAAGGACGTCGTGATGTTGTGCTTGTGAACCGTGTTGTTTGAGACAGTTAAAATAATCTCTGCATAGTATTTAGCGCATTCGTTCATTCAACAATAGAAACAGTGTAGCTTGTTTTAACGTGATTTTAATCTTTTCTATAATAACCGCCTAAGGACGGTTTGCAACATAATAAATAACTAATATATTAATGTTGAAATCAGTGAACAGTTCATCATGACAACAGTGAAACAAAAACAAAAACATATTACTTCATTTTTTGCACCATCTGCTTCCGTTAGTGATGAAAGTGCGACTGCAAGCGTTCGTGTTATTCAACCAAGTGTAGCCAATGATGCGGACAAAAGTTCGAAAAACGAATACGATTGCGAGAAGCCAAGCAAGCAAGCTAGATTAGAATCCAATGAATCGCACAGTGATGGAAAGAACGAAAATAATAAAACCAGAAATTATAACAGAAATTGGGAGAAGACTTTCAAGTGGCTTTATGAGGATACAAATCGTGGAGGTGCCTTCTGTAAGTTGTGTGAAGTTCACGTGATAAAAGATTCTGTATTCCAAAGGAATGGAGGACTCTTTACAACTAAAGCTTTCACAAACTATAGGAAGGCGCTTGGAAAAGAGGGAAAATTAGAAAAGCATGCAAATTCAGCTCCCCACATCGAAAGTGTTGCGCGTGAAAATCTTCGCTTACAAGGACTAAAAATCCAGTGCATTCTCAGATATTAGGTCAAAGCGAAGCTGAACGTGACGCTAACCGCAAGTGTTTTTCTCTTCTTGTTTCTGGCGTTTATTTCTTATTAAAAGAGGAAATAGCACATTCCACAAAATACGAATCATTAGTTGAAAGAATTATACGAAAATGTAACGAAGACATTGATAAGTGGGTTGATAGTCAAAGTGATAGGTCCAACTACGTTAGTAAAGCTACTGCATGTGAGCTCGTGTGCTGTATTGGTGAAGCTTTAGATAACAATTTAATCAATCGCATTCACGGCAAGAAGTTCTCATTAATGGCTGACGAAAGTACGAACGTTAAGAATGAGTCCGAACTTTCGATTTGTATTCGTTTCATAGAGAATGGTTCACCTGTTGAAGCGTTTGTCGGTATTGTCAAATTAAATGACACTAAAGCTGAAACAATCGCCGCTGTAATGGACAAGGAGCTACAAACGCGTGGGCTCAGCTACGATAACATAGTGTCGTGCGGTTTTGACGGAGCCGCCAATATGTCAGGAAACACTAAAGGAGTCAGAAGGTTAATTTCAAACAAGGCTAATAGGGAAGTTCCGTACATACACTGCCGTGCTCATATTTTAAACTTGGCTCTTACGAGTATGCGCAATAAGTTTTCTAAGATTAAGCGCGTCTTCCATGTTATTAAAGATATTTACAAACTTTTTCACCAATCGCCTAAACGAGAAGCTGTGCTACACAACATCCAGGCAATACTTAATGACCCTGTCTTAAAAATTCCCGAAGCAATTGAAATAAGGTGGCTTAGTCATTATAAAACAGTGCACGCAATTAAGGTGTCATATGTTGCCATTATGATGGCATGTGAACACATCCATAAAGATGGAGCTGATCTGGCCTCTTTGGCGGGAGGGATTTTAGTAGAGCTTCAAAACAAGAGCTTTCTTGTGACGTTGTGTGGTTTAGATTTGGCATTAGGTGCAGTTTCAAACCTGAGCATCACTCTTCAGAAATCAAATTTAATCGCAGCGGTTTTGCCAGCATTGATTAATGCCACAACATCTCACCTTAGAAACATATCTTCAATTTGCTTGAACAAAACCGCGGAGACAAACGACATTCTTGCTTGTGTTAATGACATCACAGAGCGTGCAGCACAAACCAGAACCATTGTTGATGACGACCAGCTTTTAGTATCTCTGAAAGCTATCAAAGATTTTGTTGACGCTATGATTGTTGAAATGGAACGTCGCTTCAATGACACCGCAATCAAGCTAATCAATGGCTGTGCGCTGTTTGAAACCTTTTCTTCGTTAATTAGTGCTCCAGATAAAGACATGGTTAGTTTGTGCAGTTGCTTTGAAGGCCTTGGTGTGGATGTTGATGGTGTGATAGCCGACTTGCGGTCATTTCGTTTTTATGCAGCTACACAAGATGATGCAAATACGTCACCACTAAAATCATTACTAGAAGCCAACATAGGATACGAACATTTGAAATCGTTAGCTGAACTGGTTATGTGTGTACCTGTGACAACAGCAGGCGTAGAGAGATCCTTTAGTGCAATGAACAGGATTCAGACAAAATTACGTAATAGAATGGGTGAAAATACTTTGGACAATTGTATGCGAATTAGCATAGAAGGCCCAGAAAATCCCCCGAAAGAGCTAATTGACCAAGTGATGGATATATATGCAACGAAAAAGCAGCGGAGAATACGTCTCGTGTAGTAAACTTCAGTCCTGGGTGCAGAGATTAACGTGAGTACCAAAAATTAAAAGTACTTGTAGTTGTAGGCTAGGATAATGTTTTATAAACGTATATTTTGAAGGTATTTTATTTATATTGTAACAGTACCCACGCCCTCTTACTACACGGGTTGGCCTAGCTCAGCCGGGAAATAAACCAACACTTAGAAATTTGAGTTGTACTATTAAATTATATTGTATCACATAGACAACGAATGCTCACAGTAAATAACTTGTCACAAATAGGTTTACAGACAGTACCAGCTCCAGTTATAGGTGAATCCTTCTTCTAACCTTGGTTTCTCAAGCAGGCGTCCATGGTAGGATTTCCAAGATGTCCTTCATGGTAGGTTGAATTCAGTGGTGGATCGTGTGTAACCGACGCTTCGAAAATCACCGTCCCATTTAACGGGGCAGGCGTAGTTGACGTCTGGGTAATACTAGTTTGGATAACTAGAGAAATCGTAAGGCTCAAAGACTCGAGTTCTTGAAGTTATTCCGTGTAGCTTTCAACACCACATCCTCTCTCTAGGCTTACTTTTCCACCATCTTCCTCTGTATTGTCCTTGGTTACCAGTCAACAACCGTTGCTATGCAATGTAACAATGCTTGTTCTTTATTGATATAACCAAAGCTCTCTACAAATTCACATGTGCACAAAGTCACTGCATTCTAAGCACAGCCTAGTGGATAATGCACAAACTCACTGCACTCTAAGCACAGCCTAGTGGATAATGCACAAACTCACTGCATTCTAAGCACAGCCTAGTGGATAATGCATATAGATGGTACTTTACAATACCCCTTCAAATTTTTTTATATTATGAATTTATTAATTGAGATTATAAAAAAATTTCAAAAAAATTATCTCCAACGTTCTCCACTTTTAAAAATTCCATGGTCGTAGGTCGTTCTATCATACCCCTTCCAAAAATAAAAAAAATGAAGATGACAAAATGTATCTATATTTGTTATATTTTTGTTAACATCGAAACTCAGAAATAAACCCTTTAAATCTATAATTGGAAAACCGCATTACCCCTTCAAATAGCCTTACCCCTTCTTAACCTGTAAACTACAACAATGTCGTTCACTGACCCCTTCAATTCAAATGCTAAAATGAAAGTTTATGAAACCTGAAACCCGAATGACAGCACAATGCAATGTTAATAGTACAATACACTTCTAACAATTGGATATCAATCCCCTCTTCCAGAATCAACAATTGTCAACAATTAACAATTTTAAATTGTTGATTAAAAAAAAAACACATTAATAACTTTGCACCATAACCAACACCAACCTATAATCCTAGTAACAATGTTACTACAGAGTCGACAACAATAGGCTACATTAGGGACCAAATCATCACCTGTCAAAAAGATTCAATACATTGTTGACCTGTGGTTTATGGTATCTGATAGGGTTCCTGGTAACGTTTTAAATTGACAATATTAAACACTCCTTTTACAACCCCAGCTTCTGTGACCAATTCGTATGCGTTGTCTCCTGCAATCGCAGCAACCATGTATGGACCTTCAAATATATGAAAAAACTTTTTCGTTTCTTTTTTAAACAAATTTGACAAATGAAGCGATTTGAGCAGTACCTTCTCTCCTACTTGGAAAAATGTTTTACTGACAAATTGACCTTCATGCCTATTCTTCCTATTCTGCCCATTATATTTCAACCTTTCCCTGGCTAAAATTACCTTTGCCTCTTGAGTTATTAAGGGAGAATTGTGAGGTGGAAATTTTATACTCTTAATCAACTGTGGCGTAAAAGTTTGACCAAAATGTAATTCATATGGCGAAAACCCTGTTCCTTCATGGTAGGTTGAATTCAACCACTCCTCCAACTGAGGAACCCACTTAGCCCAAGATGAATGTTTACATGAACAATAGGCCCGAAAGATACGACCCAGTTCACGCATAACCCTTTCAGCTGGATTAGATTGTGGATGACGTATGGACGACATGTGTGCCCGTACCCCTTTACCCTCCAAAGTCTCATTCCACTCCCTGGATGTATATTGAGTACCGTGGTCAGACAGTATAGCAACAGGTATTTGCACAGTGTCGAAATAAACTGTCACTTTCTGTGAAATAGCCCGAGCCGTTTGTTGCTTTAACGTGTACAACGACACCAACTTTGAAAAAACATCAATGAACACTAGTACATATCGCACCCCTCCACAGCCTGTAGGTAATGGACCATATATATCAGTTGCCACCAATTGACCAATGTTCGTAGGCAAAATAGGCTGAAAAATGCCATGTGACGTTCTATTTGCATGTTTCGTACGTTGACATAAATCACAACATGCAATCAACTTCCTATTCAATCGCGCCATATTTCTGAAAAAGAAGTTCTCTAATAACACCATTAAACATTTTTTAGCACCAAAATGACCAATCTCTTCGTGTACACTCATGATCACTTCCGACACCAGACATTGTGGAATACATAACCGCCAAATGTCCTTACTATTTTCCAATTTGAAGAACAACATGTTGTTGAAAATCATGTAATTGCTATGAGCACCAACATTAGTATGCATATCACTCCAAATCGTTCCAAACTTATCATCTTTCTTCTGTAAATCAGGCAATTGTCGAAATTTTTTACGCAATTCTGAACTAATTCCCACATTCAGTTTCGCAATAACTACCTCCTTCCCAGAGAACGAGTCGTCAATAGTACCATCTTTTTGTACACAAAAGCGACTAATGATATCTGCAACAACATTTTGTTTACCAGAACAATGAACCAATTTAAACTTAAATTCTTGTAAGAGCACTACCCAACGTGTAAGACGCCCAGACAACAATTTACATTGAAGCAAGAATGTAAGTGCTTTGTGATCAGTAATAATTGTCAAATCTGTTCCCAGGACAAAAATACGAAACTTTAGTAACGACCAAACTATAGCCAACAATTCTTTCTCAGAAATAGTGAAATTCACTTCACCACCGTGTAATACTCTTGACGCCATTGATATCACCTGTAATTCTCCCTCAGAATCAACTTGAAATAGTTGAGCCCCTAACCCTTTATCACTGGCATCACATTGCAAGAAGAACGGTTTTGTATAGTTTGGAAATCTCAAGTGAACGGTATTAATGAACAATGTCTTGATATCATGAAATGCTGAATTACAATCATCTGTCCATTTCCACCTGGTATCCTTCTTCAACAATGTCTGCAGTATGCAAGTCGATTGAGCGTAAACATTACTAAAACGTCTGTAGTAACTACATAAACCCAAGAAAGCTTTGAGTTGTTTGACATTTTTAGGTGTGGGCCAATCTTGAATCAACAACAATTTGTGAGGGTCTGGAGACAATCCATTCGTAGTCAAAATATGACCCAGGAATGGCACCTTATCCCTGCAAAAAATAGATTTGGACAAACTAATAGTGACATTTTTTTTTGATAATCGTTGAAAAACCGTGCGAATGTGAACCAAATGATCCTCAAATGTCTTAGAAACCATCAAAAAGTCATCTACATACGGTTTTAGAAAAGCCCCCAAATCGTTGCCCAATACATAGCTAGTACACCTAGTAAATGCTGCCACTGAAGTACTGAGTCCAAAAGGAAGTACCTTAAACTGATATACCCTCTGATTGTATTTAAACGCCACATATTTCCGACTTTCCTCCGACAATGGAACCTGCCAATATGACGACACAAGATCAATAGTAGATAACCACTGAAAATCTGAAAAACTTTGCAAAATAGTTTCAGGTGGATCCGGACTCTCATGCTCTGGTATCAACATTGTGTTCAACTGTCGAGCATCCAAACATAACCTCACTGCTTTGTTTTTCTTAATCACCACAACTAATGGGCTTATGTAGGGACTAGTAGCTTCCTCAATAATGTTATGCCTTATCATTTTATTCAGTTGTCTTTCCACAGCTTCTCGGTAGGCAAATGGCACAGGATAATTCTTTTCAAAAAAATATGCCCCTTCGTGAACCTTAATATGATGTTCATAGCCTGTCACTGACCCTGGCCTATCAGAAAACAAATGACGATACTCCAACAATAGTTCCTGTAGTTGACATTTCTGAATGACGTCTAGACCTACTTGTTCGGACACCATAGTCTCAATCTCTTTAACAGTCACAACACCCTTGTCTTCTTCGATTGCCGCTGTGTTAGTACAAGATACAACGATACCAACACTGTTATCATAAGTATGATCAACATAATCACATTCAACATTCGTACAGTTGTCACCTATTCCAACATCATTGTACAACAATTCGTGATCTATTAACTGGCCATTAATCGACACGACCTTGGTAGAAAAGTCAATAGTAACCAGATTATCTGTCAACCAATCAATACCGAGTATGATATCACAGATTAAATCCGGTACCACTAAACATCCAACATCCCATGACATGTCACCTGATTGGACGGATAGGTAAACTTGCTTCGTCACCCGTTTACTACGACGATTCGTAGCCCCAAGTATTGTTACCCCTACTACTGGTAATGAAACAATATCATTATTTTTACTGATCAGGACATTGTACACCGTATCTGAAATACACGACACCTCACTCCCCGAGTCTAACAATGCCTTTAAATCCAAATCACCAATACTAACTTTCAACTTTGGACAAAATATATTTTTAGAAGAATGTACCAAATTTTCTTCTTCTAACAAAAAATCTCTAGGTTTTGTAAAGATTGAATTTGCAGTAACAATATGACTGGTTGCAGGAGAACCGCACACAACTGGAACCAATTCTAGTTTTCCTTCTTAGGAACATTTTTATCATCACGGGACCTCCAATTCTGTTCTAATTGTTGGTAGGGTAATCGCTGCTGGTTATTATTATTGTAACCTTGATACCCATTGTTACCCCACCTGACATTTCTATTGTTCTCATTATAACTGCCTTGTTTATTATAGTGACTCAAATTTGATTGACCAGACTCTCCAATAATTTGTTCACTCTCCAGTCTCTCGAGCATTTTTGTTATTTTCTCAGCATTGTTCTCCATATGAATCAGATGGATCCGAATGTCTGTAGAAAAATGGGACAAGACTTGCCTAACCAGCATATCTTCCGGCAATTTACAATTCAAATAGCCTCCATGCCTCAGTATTCTTTTGAAATAAGTAGATGGTGACCCCTGTCTACCCCCTGCATATTGCTCACTGTAAATATGTTTTAGCAAGGCCGCTTGTGCATTCTCCCCCCAAAAATGCTGAAGGAATTTCTCCTTAAAATCTTCAAAAGTAACAAACTCGTTTTCTTGCAACCATGTCTTGGATACCCCTTTCAGACATTGTAGTGTAAAAGCCAGTCTCCGGTTGTTTTTTACCGCATAGTTTTTAAACCGGCTCTCCAATAACTTTATAAATTCGACTGGATGAAGTCCATCGTTATTTGCCGTAAATACAATCCCCTCACGAAATAGCTGGTCCCCGATTCCACTATCATTCTGAATGGTAACTCCCACATTACCACCTGTCATATCGACCTCCATCATCTCAATTCTTTTTTTATTGGCTTCAATCGCCATCTCTAACCCTACACACTGACCACTTATTCTCTGTTGATCCATTTCTTTCACTTCCCCTATCTCTTTCTGAAGCTGTTGTTTCACCCCCACTATATCTTCAATTACCGTGTCTACCCTTACCTTTAAGTTATCAGAACTTTTTTTTATTCCTCCGATCTTGTTATCTACATCTCTTTTGAACACCCCTATTTCCTCAATTACTTCATTGAGCTTACCGCCAACCTTTACAACCTTATCTCCAATTTTTTCGGACCTACCTTTCAACTCCCCTATCTCTTCTGCTAAGCCATCCACTTTATTGTCAATAACCTCGATCTCATCCTCAACCTTAGTCCTCAAAGCTGTGAATTTAGTTTCCAACCCATAAAACATTTTATCACATTTTTCCTCAAAGCTTATCTTCAATTCGGACTTCATTTCCCCCATTTCCTTCCGTATTCCCTCATTGTCGTTACGTAATCCCACATTGTCGTTACGTAATCCCACAATGTCCTTCCGTATTCCCTCATTGTCCTTACGTAATCCCTCATCCATCTTAATTATCATCTCCATTATACTGTTCAAATCAACAGACCTGATCTCTACCTCTTGAACACTCTCCTCTATACTCCTCCCTACTTCATTCTGAACCTCCTCCCCCTGCATCCTGTCCATAGTCAGCAGTGACTCTGCGAACGTTCAAATTAATCGAGCTTATAATTACACCTCAAATTTTTAAGTGTTTGGTTAAATTTTTTTTTTTTCTCGGGGTAAATGCAATTAGTATGTGCCCCACGTTGGGCGCCAAATTGTAACAGTACCCACGCCCTCTTACTACACGGGTTGGCCTAGCTCAGCCGGGAAATAAACCAACACTTAGAAATTTGAGTTGTACTATTAAATTATATTGTATCACATAGACAACGAATGCTCACAGTAAATAACTTGTCACAAATAGGTTTACAGACAGTACCAGCTCCAGTTATAGGTGAATCCTTCTTCTAACCTTGGTTTCTCAAGCAGGCGTCCATGGTAGGATTTCCAAGATGTCCTTCATGGTAGGTTGAATTCAGTGGTGGATCGTGTGTAACCGACGCTTCGAAAATCACCGTCCCATTTAACGGGGCAGGCGTAGTTGACGTCTGGGTAATACTAGTTTGGATAACTAGAGAAATCGTAAGGCTCAAAGACTCGAGTTCTTGAAGTTATTCCGTGTAGCTTTCAACACCACATCCTCTCTCTAGGCTTACTTTTCCACCATCTTCCTCTGTATTGTCCTTGGTTACCAGTCAACAACCGTTGCTATGCAATGTAACAATGCTTGTTCTTTATTGATATAACCAAAGCTCTCTACAAATTCACATGTGCACAAAGTCACTGCATTCTAAGCACAGCCTAGTGGATAATGCACAAACTCACTGCACTCTAAGCACAGCCTAGTGGATAATGCACAAACTCACTGCATTCTAAGCACAGCCTAGTGGATAATGCATATAGATGGTACTTTACAATATGTTGGTATTATCTCCGCCCCCCCGACATTTTGAATTGCCCCCTCGTGCAAAAATGTCTGAATTCAACACTGTGTTTAGCTACGAGGCCCAGTTTTCCCCCAATCTTGACCAAGATCGGTATTTATGTAGGTAGGGTCATGGATGATGCAGGGTTAACACCATTAAACAGACTGAATTCAATAAACAATTAGGTTACGTGTATTGAAGAAGACCATAGAATGGTCACATTCTTTAAAATGTGTACATATTGTCAGTTGTTGATATTGATATTGATATCTTTATTAGCATCTTTGATTGTAATGTGCTCATACATTTGTACACAATCTGTGGCTGCTGTAGACTACTTAGAATTAACAGATGAGTATATACTTAAGATTTAGGTAGATTAGATTAGGGTAACATATACACTAAAATAACTTAGTAGATAGTAGATACCTATACACAATATTATGTATTCCAGAAGTATGAGAAACCTTCGTTTTCATAACACGTCACACGTTTGTTCTGAACATGAGAAGGTCAAGAAACGTTCGTTTTCATCCTTCAACAAAAAGTATGCTGACCTGCGATGAATGCGGCAATGAAAGTACACAGTATATACTAATTAATTCCGCCGAATATATAACATATCTCAATGTTTTAAAACACACCTTCGGTTTCCTGAACCGCGGGCGCCGTCCTTCCGGTGTCGATGCCAACGACCCCGCGACCTTGCGGAAACCACGTGGGAGTGACAGCTGATAGGATCATCATCCATCCAATCACACGGCTCAGTAGCGACACGTGAACGTGGCGGGACTCGAACCAGCGACCTCCCGAGTCGAACGAGTGTTAATTGTTCCGCGGTCCCAACCATGGGATTCAAATCCGTTAGATCTTTATTAATTAGTAATTGGTGTACAACGCAGGCACGCACGCGACGCGGCATCAAGGTCATGTACATCATAAATTATACGATATCGGAGGAGATTGGAGGAAATGGACAAGTACACAAGGAAAAAAGTTGTTTTCAATAAGTTTATGGTTGGAAAGGGGAAATTGAAGGACTCGTTTCGTTTGGCCTGGGTCAAATTCAACCCCGGGGCCCGGACGGAACCCAGGTCGCTTGGCTTGCAGGTAGTGCACGAGAGTCAAGTCTTTCTTTCCTGACGTTTATACGGGGAGTCAATGCCCCCCTCCCCCAACACTCAGCCATTAGGCGCGGCGGCCGGATGTGCCTATCAGCGGGGGCGATTATATCAACAAACAAGTGTATATCTCTATCTGTGGCATAGCGGTGCCACGCACGGTGTTCTACGACTGTCTCGGGTGGGACTCGATCCCGGACCTGTGCTCGCTTGTGACGTGGCCCCCATGCCTTGTACGGGACTCGAACCCGCGTCCTGTGGTTCCACCAGTCCCATAGCGGTGCCACGCACGGTGTTCTACGATTGCCTCGGGTGGGACTCGATCCCGGACCTGTGCTCGCTTGTGACGTGACCCCCATGCCTTGTACGGGACTCGAACCCGCGTCATGTGGTTCCACGAGTCCCCGACCTGCGCCCCCCTTGTCCGCCCGTCCCATACCGTCCATACAGGAAGTGTCAACTTGTCCTTTCCTACAGACTAATTATATAGGTTCTCCCCTCGGCGGATTGGCAGGAGAGAGAAATGTATGCGATCTACTTATACGTATATAAAGAAATCAACCGAGTCGCCATAAAATAAAGGTCGACAACGTAAAAACCCAGCTAGCTATACTGTGTGCTGTTACTTTCCTGAGACACGGCAACGTCACAATAGGCTGACCCATAACGAGCAACAATGGCATAATTGTCGTCGTAAGTGCTAGTGGCATGGTTATAATAATAGTCGAGACGGTATGTAGGGTAATATGTGTGACCCGGCATACCGGCAAGTAGCCTACTCTTGCCGGGAGGGACCAACGAACAACTCTCAAGACGAGGGCACGTGTGTAGAGCTGCGAACACTCAAATCAATGACCCAGGTCAAGACCGAGGTCGAACGTTAGACGGCAAGGTCACGACGATTTGTCAGCAACACGATGCTACCGTGTTTTATACTATCTCTTGTGATACCACGTGCATGGCCACGTGTCTAGACATGCAGACGATGTTGCGTTACGTGTTTCATTACCTCCCCTGCATAAATTAGCATCAACACACACACCCCTTCCTGACGAAACGTCGAGCAATGTGGGTAACTGTGGGCAACTATATACCGACAACGACGGCGACGACGATTGGTATTGTTTAACGATTAACATCGAGGTTTATAATCGCGTTGGTTCGTTTAGTCGCCTCATACGACAGGCAGAGCTACCTGTGGACATAACGTGTATGAATCCTCTGATCACGGATAATGGGGGCTCGTGTACCGAACCTCCGCTAGGGGACTGACGGACGGACTTTGTCCTCGACCCTAATAAAGGACGAAGACACATCGAAGATTATTATTATTATTATTGTTGGTTGTTGTTTTAGGACGTACTCGATAACTAGATCATGATATCAGCCTACTCAGATCCATCACATACATCGCCGGGGTCGTCATAAGGGGAATCCACTATTAGGGTGGAGGGGGGGGGGGGGGGGGGGGGGGGGGGGTGAACGTTCAGGTCGCATAGAGGGCCGGCACGAATGAGAATGAGAAGAGAGAGAAATAAGGGGAAAAATGAGTATACGATCAGGATAATGAGAAATGGTGATTAAAGTTATGCACGGGAGCCCTCTTTGCGGACACCGGTCGCCACGAGGTGGTATACCCCGAAGAGGTTCGCATATACAATGTGACCGTGCACCCCTGGGTCCAATAACTAGGCCAAGCAATACCGCGCGCGGGTCACCGGGTCATTAGCCCAATCCATCCAACCAACCATCCATCCATCCATGCAGGCAGAGTCTAGTCCTCCGTTATAGCCGTGGCGTGACGTCACACCTGACCGTGATTCTCGCGATGACCGAGTTAAGTGTCAGTAGTGTGGAAGCGGCCGGCGAGGGATCACCACGTCGACGCCGTCAGTCAGAAGAGAGTGCGCGAAACTACGACGCGCGGGGTCGCCATAAACTATAAATAGCGCGTGCGTGCGCTCTCATCGCCGTTTTGCAACACATCAACCACGTGGGGGGGTGTCTGCTATCCTATACGCGTGTGCGTGTGCGTGTGATAACGATGTCGACGGACGTGAGGTTAGCCAGGTGTTGGGCAGTGGGGGCCGTCGTTCTTCTACACGCAGGTTGGTACCTTACTTTCGTTGTGGTGGGAGATCTAGTTTATTATTGATTGGTTGTTGTTTTATGACGTATACTCGACAGCTACGACATAATACGCCGTCGTCCGAATCAGAGTCAATTCACACATCGCCGGGGTCGGTCGTCATAAGGGTTATCCAGTTGGGGGGTTGGGGGGTAGCGAAGAGGGCCGCCATGAATGAGAAGAGAGACACTAACGAAAAAGGGGGTAGATTGAAGAAGATCATGATGAATGTGAAATCAGTGATGACTGATGATTAAAGATGTGAGCCCTCTTTGTGAGCACCGGTCGGTCACCAAGTGGAGGAACCCAGCTCGACCGGTGGGAAGTTCTATATTTATGGTGACATTGGATTGATTGATTGATTAATGGGGCTTAACGTCTCAATGTCACGCAAGACTACGTTTCTGAGATCGTCCAAAGCCGTTTCACATCACAGCCCTCTAGATCTACGGCACAACAATAAAATAATAACATAGACGACAAAGAGTGGCAGTGATCTCACTCGACGTGCTGAAGACGATTCCCGGTTCGATTCCCGGTTTGGTTTGGTTCCGGCTGGGCTTCAGACTTTAATATATCTATATGAGACAGGTGTATACGTAAACGGTGACTTGCGAGCCGTCATAGCAACGAGGCACGTAATAAATGGTAGGCCTACAATAAAATCAGTTTTTGTAACTGAGCAGGTGTAGCCAATAAATAGAATGTCTATTTATTTATGTAATTCAAACGCTTGAGACAGACGGAGAGATTGATTTTCGCAAACACAGTCGCGGCAACGCGCGAGGAGAGACGAGAGAGATAGAGAGAGCGAGAGAGCGAGAGAGCGAGAGAGACGAGACGACGACGTTAGTCACCGCCGCCCCCGCCCAGACCCCGACATCGTGGTCGGTGATGCATCTTACAGTAGGGGGGAGGGGCCGACCGGGATGCAAACCCGCGCCGGTCCACGGGACAGACAGTCATCTCGACTATACCATTGTTGTCTGCACCCTTCAAACATCCACATGATACGCACCTGTGTACGCCGACTTATTGGCTAACCTTTCCGTTTAAAAAACAAGCGGAAATTAATTGAGTTAATCGACAGGAGACGCCCGTTGAGTCAAGCTCTGCGACGTTGACCATGTTCATTGACGAGAAACATCGCTAGACCGAACCGAAATCTTCTTGCTTGGCCCGCGTCAACGAACGGAGAACCCTTTCACTCGAGGTAGTTTAAATAACTGTTGCTTTTTAGTCACGATATTTCTCAAGTCCCTAAACCAGTTACTCTTATCTAACGTAAGAAAGTAGCCCGAATTCGAAATTCGTGATTATAACCGCGATGGAATGCGTAAT
This sequence comes from Isoperla grammatica, assembly GCA_945910005.1. NCBI lineage: Eukaryota > Metazoa > Arthropoda > Insecta > Plecoptera > Perlodidae > Isoperla > Isoperla grammatica. Next base: position 50,354,136 of record OX246740.1, read on the forward strand.
AACGTGATTTGGTGCATAATGCCGGTGCACGCGATTACAATAATGCTAAATACGTCTCCCTATGGGCGTCGCATTGATACAATGTACCGTGGCCTTCACATTTACGTCTTCAGGCGAATAACTAGTCTCAATTCGCAGCAGCATTTTTTTTTTATTGTATTATATATTTTTGTTTTAAGTATTACTATAAGCCTAGGTTTATTATTATTATGTATATGTAATTTATAGGTATAGTATATATAAATATGATAAATAACAATGCATTACTGTGTTGTTTTGTATTCGTTTTTGTATCTGTATTACCATAAATTGTTAAAGCCCCTGTAAAGAGCGAAAGCTCATGCTGGTTAATAAAGAACATACATACATTATAGGCCATGGGGCCACGCGACACTTTCAATATCTAGAAAACACGAACCTCCGTGTCAGGATCGTCGGTGGCCGGAATCGAACCGGCGACCTCCCGAGCTATAAAGACTTGTGTCATTAGCGCGTGGACTGTTTGCACATGGATGTTTGGTTTAGTAATGTAGGGGGGGAGCACTTATATAGGTCCCGTTTGCACACGGATAACCAATGATTATGAACGGTCCGGGTCAAGTGATGTGTATAGAGGCTACATAACATGTGTCAGGCAGTAGCACGTCGAAACAAGTGGTTTACATAGATGGGTGTGGGTCAAGCGAGGCAGCATCCAAGGATAAACAATGCACGAACTGCTTCAGGCTTTGGGTTTACAGTACGGCTTCAGGGCATTGATTGAAGTAGTCCCGACTTCTGGGGAACACATCTTTATCTATAATGCCATCATGAGTCGTTACAACCTCGTATAACTGAGCTCTGGGAATCGAACCAGCGTTGTTCCGTTACGAGGTCGCGACGACCGCCTAAAGTCTTCGCGTTGACGACGACTACACTCCTAGACTAGGACAGTTATCTCATTGTGAAGCAGGTGTATATATACGTGCGGGTCGTCTTCCAAGAATCAACACGAGCTTCTATTGTATAAAGTCGTCCCGACAAACAGCCAATTGTCCAACAGTATAGTACATACCAACCCTACCATCTATACTTGAAACAGATCCATTATTAATAATTTACAAACGTGCATCGGTTACCTCGAAATTCCTAACAAGTGGGCGTGTCTAATGAGGCTTTCCACTATGCGGAAGACACCTTCACGAATGTGTGTGAAAGAACGCCAGAAATCTGTTGATTTTCGTTGCAATAGCGTGCATGGTAGGGGCGGCAGATAAGGATCTGAGGTCTGCACGCACAGAATTTAGCGTTGAGACTATAGTTAGGGCTTCGAGTCGACGTTCCTCGGCTTGGAGAGCTATAGTCATGACGGAGGAGGATGCACCTGTTGCATAGAGCGACGGCGGACGGGGGGACCGCGACGGTGTCTCGATACCCTGGCAGCGACGAGGGTTCGAACCCCGGACAAGGAGTGGACACACTATATCGTACCGATAACAATCACATGCGTCATGCTGCGTAGCCATGACTGGAGGAGGATGCGACGTTGTTGCAGAGAGCGACGGGAGGACCGCGATAGTGTCTCGATACCCTGGCAGCGACGAGGGTTCGAACCTCGGACAAGGTGTATGTATACACACTATATCGTACCGATAACAATCACATGCGTCATGCGTAGCCATGACTGGAGGAGGAAGCGACGTTGTTGCAGAGAGCGATGGAGGGACCGCGATAGTGTCTCGATATACGCTGGCAGCGACGAGGGTTCGAACCTCGGACAAGGTGTATGTATACACACTATATCGTACCGATAACAATCACATGCGTCATGCGTAGCCATGACTGGAGGAGGATGCGACGTTGTTGCAGAGAGCGATGGAGGGACCGCGATAGTGTCTCGATATACGCTGGCAGCGACGAGGGTTCGAACCTCGGACAAGGTGTATGTATACACACTATATCGTACCGATAACAATCACATGCGTCATGCGTAGCCATGACTGGAGGAGGATGCGACGTTGTTGCAGAGAGCGACGGGGGGACCGCAACGGTGTCTCGATACCCGGGCAGCGACGAGGGTTCGAACCGCGGACAAGGAGATATCGTACCGATAACAATCACATGCGTCACGCGTAGCCATGACTGGAGGAGGATGCGACGTTGTTGCAGAGAGCGACGGGGGGACCGCAACGGTGTCTCGATACCCTGGCAGCGACGAGGGTTCGAACCTCGGACAAGGAGATATCGTACCGATAACAATCACATGCGTCAACCACCGACCTTGCTCGCGTTCTATTGGTTCTCGCATCACGTCCACATCTATCTACACTGACGTCAACAAAACAATTCCATCTAATAGACGCGGGCGAGCTCTTATACGTAGAATCAGGTCAGAGATTATCGCGATCCTCGTAAGTGTTTCACAACATTCGAGTACGAGCAATAGTATAACAAGCGAGGTAATAATTCTCAACTGTGAAAATGACGAAGGCGGGAAACGTGGTCGCGGTCCCCTGGGGAAATATCAAGGGGGGGGTACGTCCGAGAAGGGCGGGTCCGCCTTGCTCACGTGTACACACATTGTTGATGCATGGGTGAGTGACGTCACGGGAATGTCCCTATGGGAGACGGCAAACGGCCGCGCCCCAGTGACAGTGTCACGGTATCGTCACCTACTAGACCTCTGAATTGTGACGAGAACGTACACACAAACAAACAAACACTACCGGAAACCGTTCCTTAGGTGCAACCGCAAAAAGTGACCAACTTTATTTCGCGAACTAATGTCCTAGCATGGCCCTGATGTATAAAGGGGGCGATTTGACGGGGGAGCGCGGGGGACTTCACAACCTCTTGTTTATTTTATTTTGTCCCCGGCTATGTTTTGTTTCAAGACATCCAAGGATTTAAAACAAAACATCTAAACATTATTTAACGTTGTGGGTGGTAATAAGTCGAACTTTTTTCTCTAGTGATAAACTGACAATTCGCACCCTGATTCAAGGCACAAAGGGGGGGGGGGGGGGGGGGAGCGGGAGGGGCTCGATGACGTTATATGTCTCTGGAGTGCCATAGTGGCGACTCATTCCCGACGTGGCCAACCCTACAAGGTAACATTACAAATCAGAACATCTGTGGGCAGCAGTCATCATGGTCACTGCACACATGAACGACGCGAACGAACACTTTCTGAACCAATCAGGGGCCTGATTCCAGTACATTTGCAAACTTAACCCCGGTGTTAGTCAATAGCCAATCAGGAGTCAGCAATTGAGACGCCGATCGAAGAAAGACATTGTTGAAAAAACGAGACAAAATAAAAACAATAACAAACAAAAACATTCCAATAACCTCAAAACGTCCACAAAATACTCAATAAAACTACATATTTACATAAATGTAGGACCTTTATAATGTACTATAAATACACAAAATGATTTATTAACTTCAATAAACACATAAAGTAACGTATTCATGTAGGTGGATATCCCAATTAAAGATTTGAAATGTGACATTTGTGAAACTACACACACGGGTATTGACAAAATGGCGGCATTTCAAAGTATTGTTGAGATAACTCTTCTTAACCCTGCTATCAGACAGGGTCACATTTGCCTCCGAATTATGCAGGGAAGCCTGTGTAGGAGTTAACCCCGGGGTCATTTTAACATGGGGTTAGCGAGAGTTAAGGAGAGTTAAAAAAATGTACAGGAATGAGGCCCCAGAAGGCTGGGAACAGACAGAACGCCGCGAATAAAGCGAACTGTCAACATGTTTATAACTTTCGTAGCTGGTCGTTACATTCATTATATGAGAGAAAAATGTGTATAACCGTTTCAAAACCATGTTTATAAATAGGAAATGAAGAAAGGAACACAACTCGTTTGTGCCGCGCGTTTCGCTCGTCAACATAAAAACGGGACTTTATTTGGAATGTTAATGTGTTGATAACCTGTGGATTGTCCATATGTATACAAGATCAACAGGTTTTCATTGTTGTAGTAAAGAGAGTAGAGACGTGAGAAGGAGTCGCGCACATGGTCTACTCCTGACGAAGACGTCTTCCTCCACACCGCCCTGTCGATGTAGCCTATACAACATTCTTACAGAATCTCGACGTAAATGAATTGAACTATTAAACTATTTCGGTTCCCATGACGCAAGTGCTGCAGCTGAATGGTATTAAGAAGGTTTGAAAACGAATGCGAATTCCTCGAAACGTGACTCACAAGAATCACAATCGCTCGTCTCTAAAGAAGAAACGTCTGACTGTTGTAAAAATGTTGGATGCGAGCCACGGGCGCCAGATTGCCTTCATTATAGAGGGCGTTAGTTGTGAGTCAGCCATCGAGCGGCATTGCACTTGACTTGACCAACCAACCAGTGACCAACCCACTCTCCATATTAGTTATTTCCGTGTAGGTCGTCGACCACTTGGTTATCTTTTCGGGAAGACTGGCCAGCCCAGAAGTGATAGTCGCTCGATTACCCAATCAACACATTAAACAAATATGGATTTACAAAAAATTACTTGCCCATAATATGGTATTATTAATTTTCCACAAGTTTGGAAATGCAATGTAAATTAATCATCTGGCAATCAACTCTTAGCACAAACAAAATAGGTTATATTGCAGCACCATCCCCACCGACGTGTATATGGAATAACAATGAGTTTTCTTGGAAGGAAACTATCTTACAAAGAGAATGACGTCATCTTTGGAGAGTATGCACGGCTCACCCAGAATCAGTCCTTGGTTCGACGAATCGTTGCGAGTTGCTCCCGGGGGGAGGGAGGGAGGAGGAATGTCGATACGAGATGCGATATACAAGGAATCATGCACATTTCTTCAAGGTCTACAACGTAAACGTTTACATAGTAAACACATGCCTTCTCCATTGCATGGGATCCAAACATGGCAGATCCTAATCATCACAAGATAGATCGTATGGCAGTTAACACTATACACATGTTGGAAATGCTACGTACATGATTAGTATTAGAGCAACCAAGAAGCAATGTGTTCGAATGGCGATTTGCTATATTATTGGCCATATTCGAGACGATAAGGGGTGATAGATAGATGAGGATTTAGGACAATTACAACAAACTACACAAGTGTTGTGCGGGATTCGAACCCACGTCCCATGGTGGCATACCCAACCGCTCGGGACATTACGGACAGTAAACAGTTGGTTGAAGACCGCGTACTATAAATAGCAGCCCGTGCTATATAAATAGATATTATTATTATAACAACTAGCAAGTCCGGCAGTTTATTATAACTCACACGTATGAAAACAAACAACACCTTGAGAAATGAGTCCTCAGACAAAATGGAAATGACTGTCGTAAAACGCAAAGAGAAAATGACAAAGATGCAAACTGAGGTGGAGGGTCACTGTGTCATCTCTCTCTCTCTCTCTCTCTCTCTCTCTCTCTCTTTTTTTTGCTTGCTCCAATTTAATTATGCATGACCAATGAATGAGATGTATGAATGGAGACAGACTCTCGCTTTAAATAAATAGCTCTATCTCTATCTCTGGAACAATACAAGCTGGGGTTCGAACCCCGCCAACGGTTTTGTCGTTATGACGCAGAGAGGTCTATAGCCATGCACACAGGCTTCTACAACTCACATCGCGTGTATGAAATATAAATGAACGTAAGGTGATTAGCATTGCCTGCCCCGGTCGAGGCCTTCATTAGTCATTATACTACATACTGTATAAGGCAGGCAGGCAGCTGCCTCACCCCTACACACAAACAATCAAGTTCAGAACCTAAATAAGAGGGTCTGTGCATGTATGTATTAGTTTAATGTATAATTAATTACTCTCACCTGGTAACAAGTCCATAAAGCTTGATCGTTAATACAATATGACACATGTATATTATTTAGTTCGTCCATTAACATTATATACGAATTTCGGCAGATTCACCGACTCTGCGTGAACAAAATAATATATAATCTGCTTGTTACCAATTATACAAGCGTCTATAATAATATTTTTGTATTCAGAACGTTGCCCCTAATTTTAAGTAGAATGTAAACAAAAACAACTCAGTCGTGACCCCTCGTGTGGTTCAGTTGCAACGAGTCGACGTGTCAATATTATAAACAATATTATTGTTGCGGTGTTTTCGACAACATTAAAATAAATGTACCGACCGTACCGTTCTATCACAGTTCGGCTCAGTAGGTATAACCGCAGTTGTTATTTCAGTGACGTTGCCAGGGGGGAAACAGTCGTCAACATACCAATCAATGTAGCCCAGCGCGCGAGATTTGCGTCCTCCGAAGTGGCACAACTATGGTGTGAGAAGAGAAGAGTAGAGAGACAGACATAGAGAGAGAGAGAGAGAGAGAGAGTTGATCTCAGGAAGGCGTCTTCTATTCCGTACAAAGTGTCCCGACCGTACTTTTTAGAGTAATGTATGGGAAGTATGTGCTACTCTGCCTATATAGCACACATGCAGAGACATGAAATGAAAATTAACTGCATCGAGTTCGACTTCGAGACTCGTTCCCTCATTTTGTGTGAGCGGATTGAACGACTCCGATCCTCTTCGGGAAGTGTTTATATGGTTTTAATAACAATAATTTTTCGTAGGAAACCTGCCTAGGGACAATCATGTCCCTCTTCAGGTGACTTACTAGGTATTGTGGCATTTGGATAGTTGGGAAGGAATGTTCGAGAGCTGTTAGTAGGACTCAATCCCAGCATTCGCCTCTACGACTGAGAAAACCCTCGGAGAAAATCTTCAGTCAGGACTGCCGGTGGCCGGTATCGAACCGGCGACCTCCCGAATTAGAGTCTCGAGCCGCCTCTATCGGTTACATGGGATTGAATCCCCGTTGTAAACGTGGCTGTACGCTGCAGTAATGGCTCAGTGATGATCTGTATGAGCTAAGCACCGTAGGCTATGTCACACTCGTAGTTTTCAGCTCAAGTTCAAGAACCCGAGCATCGCGCTCCAGTATTGTTTTGATTCTATTAACACCAGGAAGTGTACATACCGAGAGAGAGGTATTTACACAGCCGACGTGGTCACTGCTCGCGTTATCTCGTTCTCACACTGTTACCGCGCGGGGAGACATCGAACCCAGGGTCTGCGAACCCCTTGAGAGACCCGGCCGGGCAACGAGGCTAACCGCGACGACGCAGCACCAGGAAGTGTACACAAAGCGAGAGCGAGGTATTTACACAGCCGACGTGGTCACTGCTCGCGTTATCTCGTTCTCACACTGTTACCGCGGGGAGACATCGAACCGAGGATCTGCGAACCCCTTGAGAGACCCGGCCGGGCAACGAGGCTAACCGCGACGACGCAGCACCAGGAAGTGTACACAAAGCGAGAGCGAGGTATTTACACAGCCGACGTGGTCACTGCTCGCGTTATCTCGTTCTCACAGTTAACGCGCGGGGAGACATCGAACCGAGGGTCTGCGAACCCCTTGAGAGACCCGGCCGGGCAACGAGGCTAACCGCGACGACGCAGCACCAGGAAGTGTACATAGCTAGAGCGACGGACAGTCAACATTTGAGTTTCATCTAGGATCGACAACCTGAAAGGCCATTGTGGGATCCCCGAACATTTTAAAAGGTCTCCTATATAAAATAAACAGTTGCTAAGTAAGAGTCGGCGCCTCGTCTCCCCTAGACCCAAATCCTGGCTACGCCATTGAGAATCAATGCACAGGATGAAAATGAAAACACTACGATCACGAAGCATCTCTAATGGTAAACACATTTGTGGTAGCCGAAGGCTAAACAACGAATGCCTTATAAAATAAATAGCCCAACACACGGAGACTGTTAGAGCGCATTAGAAGCAGAAGTTGTTTACACCCAGAGTAACACGGGTTCTAGTACACCGACACATATAAATCAAAGATATAGCTGGCAGAAACCTTCTTTACTCGAGCAATTATTCTGCAACCTGTTGTCCAATACAACAGTTTACTTATGATTGCTGTTGCTTATGTACACTCACCCGCACATATGAATCGGGGTAAGTCAAGGCATCTTCTGTACCAACACTTAGGGTAAGTTAGTAAGTGTCTGGTTGTGTGATTGCCTTGTTATCGACGGTATTAGCAATATTAACACTTGAAATACTTGATCCTGGGTCTAGATGGTTTCATTGAAGTCTGTAGCTTACAAATAACGTGTTCTATATAGTTCGAAATACACGAGCGAGGCAATACAAGGGGGATATCTGTTTCACAGGTTGACGTAGTATCCCTACTTTTATTCGCTCAGCAATTTCAATTTACAAGTCAAGGATGCGGCTCAAACCAGAAGAATGTTATTACAGAATATATTTTGTAGAAGTGCATCGGAATAAGTGTACTTTATTCATAGGTAAATTGGATTGATACAAGAATATAAGATGTTTTACCCGACCCCTGATTGATATTACGTCCTTGGGATATATACAATCGCGCAATTACGAACGTGATTGAAGAGCAATAAGAGCAATTAGGTCAGTTTATTTCTTTATACTGAATTATACCTTAGATTGAAGTTTACTATACTTCGAGGTCGACTGCATCGCAGCAGGAATACTAACGCGCTACGTGACAGAACACGTGGTGTTACACGTGCAACCTTCATGTGACCGCGCATTACGCGCTTGACCACTGAGCAACTAGACTCTCCTACACTAATTACACCGGCCTCAGATCTGTATCTATAATAGTGCGCCCCTTTCACGAGCACATATTATTCCCGGCGTTCTTTCTGCAGCACACATTTGTAACTGGCGGATTTCCTCTTACAGCCTCATTAGTCACGCCCGCTGTGTTGAGAATTTCTAGATATCCAATACAAGGTCGCGTAAATTGTCCCCAATAATGGATATGTTTCAAATAGAGGTTGGCCACTCATTCACTGGCCAACCAGAGACGATCGGTATTTGAAACGGGGTGCTCGCTGCAGCTGACCATGAATCACTTGTCTATAACGAAAGCATTTGTAAGGTTAAATAAAAACACGGTCATAAATTTAAAAAAAAAAAACACACTTACCAAAGTGCGTTAATTTTCGAGAGTATCCGCTCTCTTCCTCAGACCGAGGGTCGATGGGGTGCCCAAGCATCTGAGGAAGAGAGCGGACGATCTCGAAAATTACCGCACTTCGGTAAGTTTTTTTTTATTATTATTATTATTATTATTTTTTTTAAGTTATGACCGTGGTTACTGTTCCGTGCAAGGTCCACTAGCTCCGCTAGGAGTAAATCCAGTAGACCTTGGTTCCGTGTTGCTTTTTTATTTAAAATTCTCCCGGTGTCTTGGTTTCATCAATCATCTGTACAGTACAGATGATGTACTGCTAAGGTTGTTTCTGTGCAAGTATAGAGTAACCACGTGTACCGTCCATCATCATCATAGCACGTGTCATACTGTCATCACGATGAGTCGATGCCCCCGTTAAACACCCCCGCACAACGGATAACAAGCGAGGATATCTTAGGGACGTCCGGTCGGCCTCTGGGGCCGCATTTATAAGTACTTTTCCTATACAATACGCTCAGCTGCGCTGTCTAGCAACAGTGCAAAACTGATAGGTTCCAATACTCAATCAATCAATCAATCGCGTTCCAGCTCAACGGATCTAGCTAGGCAACGTTTTCTCCGATAGATGGATTCGTCACTGCCTCGGGGAGAAATTACTTGTCATGAATTTCGACGGGAATTTCACGCAGAAAAGCTAGACTTGAAGAAGCACTATTTGGAATAACCCTGCCAATATAGCTTGTTTCCTCCCGAAGGTTTGGTTGGCTTCATTTCGCGACGCGACAATAAAAAGTATCTCCGCCCTTGACACGATTCCTTCCTAAAAATAAATAATATTATATCGGCGGCGGTTTTGCGGAGAGTTACGTGATTTTATTTTATACCACGGGTCAACGGAGGCAATCATTGCGGTTTATACCCCGAGAAGGATCGTTCTGTATGGGTGTGTTCCACTTCACGTCCCACTGTTAAACGCCATGCAACAGGTTGCACGCTGATCACTTGTCAGCTTCGCTCGCCCGAAGACGTCGGTTGGCGCCAAGCGAAAATACGCGCGGAAAAAACACCGATACTCGTGAAAAAATTGAGTACGTCCATTTCCTACGTTCTAACACTAGACAGGTTTTTGTTTGTTCGAATTAGCCCCCCGTTCCTCCATCCATCTCTTTACAAAAAAACGAGTGTGCGAGAGAGGAGGATCAAGGAAAGGAGAATTGTCTAATGTCGAACCGTTCAGTGACGAGAACTTAGGATAAACAATCAAATCACAAACACACTCATAGTCATACGATACGAGATTACGAGACTATTTATGGGCAGAGCTCATTTAAAGTAATTTGCAGTCCCGATAACCAACTGAATCGGCACGAGGGCACCACAATGACCACAGACAGTCAGCTCAGGCAGAGCAGAGCAGCAGAGTGAATTCAAATGACGTCGTGTTGCTGCAATTCTCTTGAACGGTATAGCCAGCCACAAGTGTTGCGCAGACTTGTTGTGCATATTCTTGCACATTCGGCATGACGTGTAACAAGACCATGCGTGCGCCCCCAAGGAACGGGTGCAGGCGTGCTTACGACGCTAACTACAAGACATCTAGGACGGCGACAATGTAATCAAAATGCAGTAGCGTTTGGAGACACCAGTGGTAAAGCCCCCCGTCCCCTGCTAGAAGCTATACCGATCATACAAGATAATAATTTCAGACAATCGTACAGTTGCCCACCTCCTACGCGCAGACCTCTGCCCCAGACCCAGTTGCGAAGATCACGTTTTCCATCCATAATATCGCCGGGGTCGTCATGAGGGGATACAAGCTCATTTAGGGGAGTTGAGAAGAGATATAAGAGAGGGGGCCGTGGGGGTTGATGGGCGTTTAGATCGCAAAAAGAGAGGGCAGGCATCAGAATGAGAAGACGAGAGACAGCTGAATAGGGGGAGAAGATAAGGAATAGGAAACAGAGAAGATGAGAAGGCATAGAAGATGAGGAATAGGGTGACTGAAGATATACGCTCGAGAGATAAGCACCGGTCACCACGAGGAGGGACCCGCCTCGACCGGTTGGATCAAAGATAGTAAGATATACCCTGTCGCGGGTTTGGATCCTGACGGGACGCCACTGACAACGAAAGTCCTAAATCGCCGTTAGCAGTGATACCCCGCCAATGCTGACAACTACACGTTTCCATGCATGTCTCACATTCATCATATATCAATCCTAGTGTTATTATAAATGGGCCACGACGTCCTACGAACGATACACCATGACCCACTAAGACCGTAATCACACACACAGTTTCCGCTTGGCTTCCTCCCAGTCATCGGACCGGAGGCCCCCTGACTGAGTTTGCTCCTCAGTCAATTCGTCAGTCATCGAAGGCGCACGACACACACAGTAGTTTCATTCATCGCTGTGCTCTATTAATAGCCGTGACTTTGAACACATTGTGGCATACACTATTTAACAAAACAAAAAAACACGCAGCATCGCGACGTTAAGAGGTCATTAGATTAGATGACGGAATGCAGGCGGTTGGCAAACAAAAAAAGTGAATCTCATATTATGCAAACTGCATGTGAGAAGACTCGTAACTCAGACACAGCGACAGACAGATGCAGTTGAACGGCATATTGTGTTCAAGGACTTTGTTCTTGTACAGCTGATGAGACAGATTTTAAATGTTAATTAATTTAATCTTAATTAAGATTTCATAACATTATAAAGGCTAAAACATACATGTACACTTAATTAATTGATTTGTATGGTCCCCACTTCAAATGAGTCCCTGTTACCGAGTGGATAAATGAATTTATTTCATTCGCCAATGATGGTACACTGTCATCCGAGCACCGTATAGCGTTTCAACGTCACGTACGCTAACAATGAAAACCACCACATTGCTGTTCCTTTCGCGGTTCGGCTAAATATCGTCAGGTTCTCGTGCGGCTGGTCGGTTCGCAACACATGTGTGATAGGCTGATAGCTATACGGACCACGTCTCATTGGCATTCACATGGTTCCCACGTTGACCGATCCAGAACACGAGACGACGAATGACAGCATCGTCTAGCATGAAAAGGGGCTTAGTAGCTCGAGTTGTAAATAGTCATTCTCGAGAGAGTTTGGTGGAAATAAACAGCTCTTCTCTGACTAACTTCTGGAGAACCTCATAATCAAGGGCTTCATCCAGATAATCTTGATGCCCGTTTTAATTAAACACAACGTTAAGTGGCCGGTATCCTTAACACAACAATGTAGTCACAAATATGAACTGGATGGGCGTTCGAGGTGGGTTCCTCCACGTGGTGACCGGTGGCTCTTTAATCATCCCTTTGCCAGTGCATTGCAAAACCACAAACATCTCATGAAGTACTTGCTTGGCAAGTAACTGTGAGAAATTGCGTAATGAACAAGTAGTGCAACAGTCATTAGATGCACGGAGCACGCACCACGTAAAACAGAGAACACTGGCAAAAGTTTTCAACGGGTACGATTGCCGAAGTAAAAGTGTGCCGATAAATCGTTACAAATAGAGAAAATAATCGAGTAATCCGTATGCGTAGATGACAGACAACACGTGTTGCCTTGTTGGTTGCAATTACAACATCGCTGGATGTTAGTGAACTGTCGCTTTTAATTGTTCCTGAATGGCCTTGAAAACATCACTTCCTGCATTGAAGAATCAACATAATGGAAAAGCTATTAAGATTCCTACACCGGCACATTATGCAAAAACAATACACAACACATGAACTTTTTATAAGTGACACACGAATGTATATCTATGTACTGTCTCTTCCGATAGTATTCAATGGATGAAAGGTTCACTTAATATTAACGTGTAGAAATAAATAAAGTTGTTAGTCCTTTGTTATAAGGTTTGTCGCTCACCTTTATAGAAGTGAAATATTAGGGCTGGGAGAAAACGGTTAATTTTGTAAACGTTTATTTTTCCAAATTTATCGCGTTTAAACGTGTAAACGTAACACGCCCCCCCAGTTCACAAAATGATCACAAAAAAGTGAGTTATGTTGCGAAAAAACATGTTCAACGAAATAATAAGGTTGATTTATTATTATATTATTCATTGTTGGTTATATTCCCCGCCGTTGTGTGCAACTGTCCACAGCCATTTTGACTCCACACACTAAGCTATGCCTCGTCGGCTCGTCGAAGAACTGTTACATCGGAAAAATCTGTGAATTGGGTTTTGACACGGTTAAACGTGTAGGCCTATGAATGTTTGTACACGTATATTTTCTCGTGACCGTTTACACGTTTAAACGTTTACACGACTCAGCCCTATGAAATATACACAATTGCATAAGTGGTCGTATGATTGTTTAATTAAGGAGACCTACAAATAGCTATCAATAAATAAATATAACAATGACAAGGCTAGTTAAATGTCTTTAAAAGCTGCTGTGTTTCTGTCCGTCATCACAAGAGATCACACCCATTTAGCTTTCAGTTGATAAACAATTACGTTAGGTACAACAAATAACCGCACATTGTAATTTGTTGCCTCAATGCCAAAACCACACCCAACGTGAAAAAATAACGTGAAAAAAGCATACCTTTAGAGTCATTGTCAATTGTTTGTAACTAATTCATTACCAGCCACGAATTCGGTCACTATGGATGACGAGTTTTGATGGCCAAGGGCTAAAATTCACCTTGAATGTAAACAGTTACTTTCATCACCACCTCATCATCCACTTCTGACTGTAGAGCTCGCTCTCAGTAGCTTTACTCAACTAGAACAAGTGGGATTCTGTAACCAGTCACTCTTCTCAGGTGACGGTTTGTTGTCAGCCATATTTGTAGTAGTACAGTGCAGTCTGTAGCAATGTTCAACAAAATAACTCAGAGGATACAAAGTAACTCGGTATTATCTCATGTTTCAGCTACCAACGTAATGGGGCTGGTGTGCTACAAGTGTACAATAAGTCCACCGGGTCGCTTCAGCAACGAAACAGAGCGCCTGTGTTCCCACTTCGATGTGACCGAGCCCAAGTACCAAGTCGAGTGTCCGTACTCCACGTTCTGCATGAAGAAGTCGATTGAGCTCAACCTGCCCGGCGGAAGTGAGTATTTATTTCTCACTTTTCTCTTTTCACTAACATTTTCGTTAACGTTTGTTTCCGTTTCCCTCTCCCTGATGCTATTTTCCTGCAAATAGTGGACAATACTTTCCTTTTCACACTTGCGTGTAGTTTTGGCCTATCGGCTGGGTTAGCGATATAGAAAGAGGATAGAAGAAAGGAGACCAACAGCTTACCTAAAGAGTGATGGGTGACTGAGTGAGGTGAAGAATACATACATGTACATTTACACAAGAATGTCGAATGTTTCGCCCTACGTGGCCTTGGTACCTGACCATGTAACGTTCATCGCATCATCGATAAGTCAGTGTGCGCTGTGCATAGTAACACTAATCTGTGCGAAACCTCCACTCGATCAATTCGCCCAACCGACTTGACAAGAGTGGCGAGCTAGTGTGGGCGGGGCGTCGTTAACCAATCATGCTCTCGTGACTACGGTAATTGCTCAGGGGTGACCAACAAGTGCTACAGGTCAAGAGATGACCACACAAAGATGTACCTTATAAACTAGCATGACCTCAAGTTTGTTGACGAGAGGCTCACCGACTACCTAGTTTCATTCCAATCCATATCGTACCAAAATCCAATTTCATTTAGTTGGTCTCTGTTTATTCCGAATTTCTTGCCATTACCACAGAAACAATTCCTTGCTATAATGGCTCTAAAGTCACTGTTTGTTCACATGAACACCAGATAGATTAAAGTCAAGTTCCCAAGTTAAATCCCAGCCCGAATCGAGAATCAAACTCTGAACCTTGTGCATTTATCTTATATCTATCAATCATCTGTTCCAACCCTTTACTTGGGCCTCAGTCTACCTAACCATGCCTGACGCTACCCCCGTTTCTGTCTTTATCTTTCTCTAGCACTTGTTCCTGTCACATCTCTACTTCAATGTCTTTCAGTCTTTCCACAATATATTTTCTTACATATATATATTTTTCAAAACCACTTATCTGGTAACGTAACACGGCTCGTATTCAACTCTAACCAACGTTCCAGAGACCGTGCGCAGCGCGCTGCGCGACTGCGCCCCGCAGAAGTACAACTACCAGGCGTACTCGCGCGACCGCGGCTGGGAGATGACCCACTCGGTCGAGGACACGGCCTACTCGGAGGGATGCCACAGCGGACCGCAGCAGCCCAACGTGCAGACCCCCGCCGACCAGTACTGCTACTGCAAGGCCAACCTGTGCAACGCGGCCAAGCCAACGCACGACCCCTCCATGCATCACACGGACGCGATGGCCGTCATATTCGTGTTCAACGCCATGAAGTACATACGCAGTCTCAGATGAGACGATACTTCTACTATTGTTTATAGGTTATAAGCGTATGAACTGGTCGGCGCGTTTGTTGGGATTAGTTTAGGGTGTTCGGACGACGTTCCGCGGCAACCAAACGATGCATCAAATGTATAGTAGTGCTAGCACTGTTTGAAGTATGATTATTTGACAGGCAGACATAACAATTAATTCACCTCGTCAATTAATAATTTGGATAGCCATCATAATTGAATAAATCCTGATAACTTAACCCCCTGCCCCCCATTTGGAAATGTTACAAAAGGATTTGTCAACAGTAAAAGATCATGCCTATATATATATATCAGGTTTAATCTATCACATGATTGTTGGATAAAGCCCACCAAAATATTATTCTACTGTCCCTTGAACTGGAATTTCTGAGCACCCTAGATTAGTACTATAATATTGTAGATTTATGTTCCAAGATCGACACAGTCTACTGTCATGAACTCTTGTGAGCACATTGGAATACAAAGGAAATTTGTGAATACACACGTATGAATGTAGGTTCGTTGGCGGTCCTATTACGCCCCAGAATGCAACAAGGCGGAAGGATTCAGTGCTTGATACGCAAGATTATACCGCTGGAATTTTTGCATACAATTATTATCCAGTAATGCTTATGTTAAATTATTTGTATAAATTATTATTTACTTTTAAATATAGTAATAAGCTCACATTTTTATGTAATGCATCATACATACGCCTACCTAATAGTAAAACTGCAGCCAACTCGGCCAATTGAAATTCATTTCAGATATTTTTTTACTTTTACATACTATAGACTAGTGTTTACTATACAGACATACATATACAATGTTCACTAGCTTAATGATATCATCAGGAGCAGCTCATTGTAAATTAAGCTTAGGTATATATACTTGTGTTCACTAGGCTTGCCACTGTGAAAATACATACATATAAAATACATATAGCAATCACCAGCACAAAACTATCTTTCAAATTATAAATACCATGTTATACCGCTTGAAGCACATCATCTCTTGTAACAGTATTGCCTTGATGTTGGGCAATGGGTTCTATTCGCCAAACTACCGTATCTAGGCTTATAAAGGCCACATGTTGGCAGTTGAAATTATGTGTGTTCCATGGTGGGACATCGTGTACTAGTCAAAGTTGACTGAGAGTTAAATTTTGTACACTACATTTCTTTGCTCACCTACTGTATTTTCTATGTATAAATAAATTATTCGATGTTGAACGTGTTGTTGGTCAGATTAATTGTTTATTGTTATTCCAAAGTTCTCCACTTCACCTTTCCACATCAAGTAGGCAGGTAACCTACCTTCCTGGTAACCAAATTGGTTTTCCTCACAGTGCAGGCTTTCAGTTAAAGGTGGGCTGTCACGAAAAATAAAATGTGCTCATTCACTCAAAAAGTCGAACGCCGAAAACGCGAAGTCTCTACGATTTCGCATCAAGTAGTTATACCGTTTTTACGCCTAGCAGACGATTTTATGACGTCAGCGCTACGTATCGTGGGCCAGCCGCGCCCGGCTCGCTGCCTTGATTTGTGTGCGGTGTGAGGCGGGGAGCTACGCACCTGTCTCTCTCAACGTGCGTGTTGCTTTTGTACATTGTCAACCTTCCGCAATAGTTTTTCAAGTGTGTTATGACGACCACATGTGGTAATAATAAGTGACTTCAAACGCATAGGAACAATATTGTAGCTGTGAATGTTTGATACGAACGTTCATCAGTATCTATTTCCAAAGTTTATTTTATCGTGTTTTGTCTCTGCAGTGACTGTGTTTTTGTATGATCGTCATATTTTAAATTTTATCATGCCGTCCTGTTCGGTCTATAAGTGTTCTCATAGTCCTGGGCAAGTAATTGACGGAAAACGCATCAGTTTCCACAAGTTTCCAAACAGGAATCGATCTCCAGTCCGTCACAAAGCATGGGTGAATAAAATCAGTCGGGTTGGTTTTGTGCCCAGTGCGACTTCGGTGGTATGTTCAAATCACTTTACTCCTGCCGATTTCCACACATCTGCACAGCTAAAGGTAGATTTTGGTCTGTTTGCAAGTAGGTGTAACCCTGTGCTAATCAAAAGTGCAATACCGTCATAAAACATGAAAGGTTTTCAGGGATCTGTTGTGTCATCGTCTTCCTCAGCATCCGAGCCGCAATCGAAAAGGCGTCGAAACACGTCGGTATACATTAGAAAGAAGACAGTAGCCGAAGCCATGGAAAATGCCGGCGGTAACACTTTGACGGATATAGAACCAGAAGTAGTCATTAGTGAACCGGACATCACTACATATTATACCGACATTGCACATGATCGCGAGACGACTCGAGACATTGGAATCCAGTGCAATCTTATCGGCGACAATCTAGCTGACAATATGACAAGTGCTTGTGATGTAGACCCAGATGAGCGATTGGATTCCTCTTATGAGCCAACAATAGAGGAACACACCGACGAGGACGATTACCACAGAGAAATCAGCGATGACGATAGCGATGATGAAGGCAGCGAATGCAACGCCGACAACAATAGACCTAGGTCAAAAACACCAACAATAGGCGACGGGCAATACGATTCGCCTGGGTTATGTGCCAAATATTGCACGTATACTATTATGGATATAAAGACTGATAAGATAATAGATTTTATTGTTCTGCAGAAGGGTCTCGTAGCGGGAGAGTTAGAAAAGCCGGCTTGCGACCAACTTTTAACGCGCCATATTGAAAATTATGGCATAAATATTGATTTATTCCTCACTGATCGTCACCGGGGGATCAGAAAAATGATAAGAGAAAAGTACGATGGCATCTCACACGAGTTCGATGTATGGCATGTGAGTAAGAGCCTGGCCAAGGCTATTAAAGCTGTCGAGAAGAAAGCACCAAGTTTAGAAGGCTGGAAATCAAGTATAATCAACCATCTGTGGTGGTCATCGATGACCTGCAATAACGACGACGATGTTTTGATCGAAAAATTCAAATCTGTTCTCTCACACGTTACCAACACACATTCATGGGAAGGCAACGATCAAACCTCCATGTGCGATTTGTTGCCTCTTGTAGCTCGACGAGGTGAGGATTTTTCTCGTAAACCAACATAGCTTGGCGCGCCGTTTTCAAGACGTCAATGTTTTCAAGACGTCAATGTTTAGTATGACTTGATCAAATGAAGAATGGTACTTGATACAGTCAGCACTGCCTCTCATCTTGTTAAAAATTACACTCTCGGTGCAACAGAAACTTTCAGCGTCGGTCGTCATAAAAACACACTCACCGCAAGCACACCAATCTATTGAGCCAGCCCGGCCTACGAAGTCGCGATTTAATGGCTTATTTCGTCTTGGCGGTTTCTCAGCTTGCTTCGACTTTCGAGGTTCAAACTTGAAGGTTTGTAATTGCGACATTATGCCTTAGGATTAATTATCAATGCAAATATTACGATCAATCACGAAATCCCAATCAGTATCTCGTGACACAGACCGCGAGTCGACTGCGGCTGGCTACACGTGTTTATACCTGTCAAGCAAGGGTTCGGCGCGCGCTACCAAGAGCCGACCGTAGCGATGACGTTTTCCCCCCTCCCCTTCTAAAAGTAAACACGCTGTAACTCCCGAACCGATAGCCCGATTCAATTCTAGTTTTCGACGCTCTATTCATTCATACGAGGATTCAAAGTTTATTAATTAATATGAGTATGGTCAAAAATCATTTTCAACCGTGACAGCCCACCTTTAAGTTTCAGAAGTAGGTACCAACAGAGATTGAACCTTAGCCCAATTATGGACTAGGGCCTACTGTTGTACTATTTAAGAACATTCTTTTAAAAATTAAATAGGTGTACCAGTAGGCCTATGCCTACAGTAAAATATTTCCAGAATGCCTATCTCTTCTCCAGATAAAGCACTGTCTTGTCCCAGACCACACAAGTCCCGCTCACTGGTTACAAAAACTAAGACGAAATTAAGGAATAAAGAAAATAATACAACACTTACATCTGCGTTATTCTCAACGAGGTACAGGAAGACTACGTCTTCTCTCTGAAGACGGATGGCAGAATGGAGTGGAAACCCGGTCTTGGCTTTTAACATTCGGAAGAGTAGCTGAGCATTCATGTGCGCAAAATCCTCGCTGGAGAATTCATCCTAGAAATGAAACAAGGTCAGATTTTCATGTCAGCACTCCAAATACGTACTCATCACAACACCATATCCAAAGTCAGTCAATTAAATATAAACAATTGGATTTTTGTGTGTGAAGGATCCAGAATAAACATAAAATTAAAAAGTACAGAAACAAAAAAACACCAAAACTGTGTCAACCTAACCCTGTACTCAACAAGTGTGAGACCACTGTTTCTACTTAAAGCTCTGAAAGGCAGTCACAGGGTAAGCTGTTAGTCCCCGTCTGGGCAGGAATAGAATTAACCCAGTGCCTTCCCTTGCTGTCGTAAGAGAGGAGTTAAAGAAGTGCTTCTCTTTCCATCCATTTTCCTCCCATTTAAAAAAACTTTATTATTTCTACTATGAGGGGAACTAGTTTGTTGGAAGTTGGGTAATAGGGGCAAGGTTGGGATCTACAACATATTTGGTCAAGGTTCCCGCTTCAAATCTTTATTCCAAATTACCCAATGGGCCGAGATGAGTCCCGAGCAGAATTCCTTCAACGTTTCAGCTTGGATTTCGTCAGCAGTGGTGTAAAAGCGGACGCAGTTCTTTACGTTGACGGAGGCCATTAAAGCTTTTTCGCATTTAGAAACGAGATCTTCCAGTTTGAAATTGTTGGCTGTACGCATAAGATCCAGAGTGAAGATGTCACCTCTGGAGAAGTCGACTTGATCGGTGTAGAGCCATTTAAGCATGACCATCCCAACTTCGGGAGCAAGCTCACTCCAATCTTCAACACAAAGAAACTGTATTAGGTAATGTCTTTGTAGCATGCAGTGACAAAACAGGTTATTTTCTTACACAATGAGATCAACATGGATTAGAGTAAAGGAGACGTTTAGATTCAATTGTTAAACAATTGAACTGTTGAAACTGAAACTACAAAGGCAAAGACAGTGGTATGCTTAGCAGCACTATATCTTGGCACATTTAGTGGCATATTCACCTATTGAAGTTGTGTCTGCTAGCGACGAGACACCCCATCGTTCACTTTGAGCCGATAGAACGAACCGATGAGCAGGTATCATCCTTCCATCCAGCTTGATTTTCATATCACTGTAAAGTTCTTGATCAAACAAGCCCCCGACAAACTGCAAGAGGCGAGAAACGAAGCTGTTTTCGTTGATTTCCCCTGCCGAGGCAGAAGCAAGGGCATACTTCCGCTCAACTTCACTATGCTGTTTTTGTAACTTCACATATTGTTCTTTCAACAAAGAAAGATGTTGTTGAAGTTTAGCAACCTCTCCTGGAACAAAACAAGTTAGGTCAGAACAAAACGGTATAGCCTAGGCCTAATTAGTCAAAAGTTCGAAAGAACTGTTTCGATTTCAATTAAATGGTAAAATCGCGCTGGGGGTGGTTAGTGATCACCGACTAGGCTAGCCTATTTAGGCCGTGTCTCAATGCTTCGTAGTCAACTAAATAGTTGCCCAAACCACGACGATCGACAATGGAAGTGACGTCTAAAGTAGGCGGCAGTGCAGCTGTGATTGGCTGGCAGTGAGTTAGCTGACTAATATTTAGTCCATACTTGAAGCTTGGAGATATGTCCTCATTACTGATAAGACATTTCTTGCTTTTTCAACACTCCAACTCATGCATGCTTCAGATGGTATAATAGTATGCTAAACAGTGCTTTCGATTGCAATTATTATATGGTATGGTAATTGTTACTACGGTGTTATAAGTGTCTATGCCACATGAGGGATAAAGAAAGCTAGGCCTACATGACGTCATTCCTCAGGACAGTTATTGGACAAGATTAACTTTCTGAGGGTTAAATAGGGCAAGAGAAGCTAACGGGCTTATCAGCGAGATTAAAAGCCCTGCTGAAGGGGAGGGGGACCTAGGGTAAAATAAGAAGAGCCCTAAGAAGGAGCAGAGGAGAAAGAAAAAACACTGAGAAGCAGAATGGTCATTAACTCATAGGCCTAGGGGACGTAGAAGCACGTACAAGTGAGATAAGCCTAGGCCTATGTTATGCCGGCCAAGGGCAACGCCTATAGGCTTAGGCCTAGACCCTAAGACTACCAATTAGTTCCCTAGACTCTTTAGACTTTCACCAAGGTCTAGGCCTAGGCCTCCACCACTTGTGAGGCGTTAGGCCCTAGTGAAGACCTAGCTTATACCCTAATTATATTCCTGCGTAAACCTAGAGGTCCAAGAACACTTGTCAACGCTTTTAGCCTAGGCCCTAGGCTAGGGAGGCTTCCTGCTAGGCCTAGCCTAGCCTAGCCTAGGAAGGCCTAGGCCTGTCAAGAGTTTAACGCTATACTTACCAGTATTTCCGCTTGCCATGACCGCGAGTATTGCTTAGAGCATGTCCAACAAGAATTATGTACGCGTAAAATACATTATTTCTCCACAAGGAAACAAATTTAACGCCCCTGTCTACAACAGGCCTACAAAAAGATGACAGAAGGCCGCAAGCACAGTGCCATACACTGCCGCCCACTGACACGACGACCAGAACGACGACTATCACCTTGCTAAGGCGGTGTACAAAATGAGCGGGTGATTTTAAATCGTTTCTCCGAACCTGTTCTATTTTCAGACTACGTGGATCGGTCAAATTCCATTCTTTTATCGTCTCCTATGTATCTTTGATCAACTGCTGTTTATGTCAATTTACCTTAATAATATAATTTAAAATAATGTACAGTTTGGAAATTGGAATGGTGAAAAATAAACGAGATTTAAAAATGAATGATAATGAGGCAATCGAATACTTCCTGAATCAGAAGGATGTTATCCATGCGAACAGGTGAACCGACGCAAATGTGGCGAACTGTCCAAGTATTTTTAATGATTCGCTTCACGTGGAAAACAATGTATGTAAATTGCCAGACAGTTGACGAAACGTAGGTTTGTAGTACGCGCTTATTCAACGGTGAATAATAAATAATGTGTAAAGAAGCACCGCAAGAAGTGGCTTAGTGACAAGACGTGAGACTTTCGGGAGGTCGCCAGTTTGAAACCAGCCACCGACAGTCCTGACTGAAGTTTTTTCGACGTTTTCCCCAGTCAGAAAGGAATTCAGGGATTGAGTTATACTATTAGCCCTAGGACCGACTACCTTCCCAACTATTCTAACCGCAATACCTAGTTGGTCGCAAAAGGGACGATTGTCTCTGGGCAGGTTTTCTACGAAAAATTATTAAGAAAGCTAACAAAGAAATTTGGACGAAACTCACATTTTTAGTATGTACGTATGCGATATTGAATAAATATACGAATATGAACAAATAAAGCCACATTCGCTCGAGCCGCGCGGTTCACTCGTCAAGATTATAAAGAGACATATTTTCTCATTCGTTTTGTGGATTACTTTGAAACAGCTCTCCGTTCTTCCGTCATTTCTGTCAGTCATATAATTTCTAGATATTGTTATTGATTACAACATGATTGTATCCATTCCTGCATCATCTGTTACATGAATGCCATACTACCATTGAGTTTAATAAACTCAGTGATACTACTTTTCTTTTCCTTTCGCCCATTGATCTATCCTTCGTGCCTTGATCCCACTAATTTCATTAAATCTATATCAATAAGTTCCATATACTCAAAAACATGGATGTCGATCCATTATATTATTGTGTGTATTATTATATTTGGTTTAACCCATGGTTTAACCATGGTTTTGTAAAACTACTTGTTCAACCAACTAACTAACTAATACTAATCTAATCTAATCTTAAGTATATATTATTCTAAATAGACCGCAGCAGCCACCGATTGTGTTCAAATGTATGTGCTATGCATTACAATCAAAGATGCTATGCTAATAAAGATATCATATCATCATATCATATCACAAATAATAACCAAGTTCAAAATCGCAAATCATTATCGCGGGCAAAGTTAAAAAATCCACAGCCTTGTGGTACGTAAGAAAAAGATCGAGCATTTACAAGCCTATGATTGTTCGTGTTTTCTTCTGAAACTTGAGGATCAACATGGCCGCCCTGAAGTTGTACTCCGTACAGAGGAATGGTAAGAACTTTGCTAATTTCCTTATCATAGACATGCATGCAGTAACTCAATCTTTTGTACAGCATTGGTTATTACTTGGTTTATTTAAATTGTAGCATTTCAAGACTATTGATTGAATACCGGCCTCAGCATGCCGATCCATAATTTGCTGTAGGCCTAGGCCTAGGTTAGGCCTAGCCTACCCATTCCTCCCTGCCCCTAGGCCTAGACCTAACCTACTGCATTCTGTTCCTAAAACCTCTATCTTTTCAGTCCCAGGGCTCCTGAGACTTTCACGTATGACAACTGTGGTCCAATCTCGAAATACCTACAAATATGTCAACGCGGAGGAACCATCCATGAATATGAAAGACATTACTGACAGGGCTGCTCAAACGATATTTTGGACTGAACTTTTTCGAGGAGCTGGCGTCACTTTGGCTCACATCTTTAAAGAACCAGCAACTATTAACTATCCATTTGAAAAGGGGCCCCTGAGCCCTAGGTTTCGTGGTGAGCATGCTCTACGAAGATATCCCTCTGGTGAGGAAAGATGCATTGCTTGTAAACTTTGTGAAGCAATTTGTCCAGCCCAAGCAATAACGATTGAAGCCGAGGAACGAGCTGATGGAAGCCGTAGAACAACCCGCTACGATATCGACATGACCAAGTGCATCTATTGTGGTTTCTGCCAAGAAGCATGTCCTGTTGATGCTATTGTCGAAGTAAGTTGTATTTTATGATGTGGATAGTCCCGAGTGCCAGTGGCAAGGTATGGGCCTAGGCTACCAAAACGTTTCTGAGCAAATGAGTAACACTGGCCACATTTATCAAATGAAGAAGAAGTGATTTGGGTATTTAAATGCATCCTTCTTCCTAAATATTCATAAAGGTGTAGGCCCTATGTGTGTGTGAAACTAGAATAAACTGGTAGATCTTATCTAAATATTGCCCACTATAATAAATTAAAAGCATCTTGACAAAGAGGCTCTGGTTGGAGACTTCTTCTCCCATTTCACTATCAAATTTTGCTTGTCAAATATTTCATTCAGCAAGCTGGCTCGTTAATGACACTGAGCTGAAATAACATTTAACTTGTGTTCTTCAAAAGTATTTTGGTGACATTACCACAAGCCCTCCTGATACCTACATCTAATGTTATTGGGTGTAGGCCTACCATTAATTTACAACATTTACTCAATATAAAAGTTCAACTAAGGTCAATGCTTATCATAGCAATTGAACTGTGTGCTCTTAAACTTGTACCAGTGGCTACACCCACTTGAAGTGGCAAACATGCCTAGGCCTTTTTTTCCCTCTTATGCAATGATGACTTTTCAGCCTAGGCCTAGTCAATATTAAATAAGCATTTATGGTGCTTGTGTGTTAATGAATTAAATTTTTTTTGGGGGGGGGGGTTTAACTTATATTTACAATTCCATACTTCAGCCTAACAGAATATATGATTTTATGTTTTACAGGGCCCCAATTTCGAGTTTTCTACCGAGACCCATGAGGAGCTGCTTTACAACAAAGAGAAGCTACTTAACAATGGTGATAAATGGGAATCCGAAATCGCATCAAACATTCATGCAGATCATCTCTACCGATAGAAAATGGGTCATGTAGATAGGAATTTTGTAGATTTCATGAACATAAGTTAATATTTATTATAGAAATGAGTAACGTTATTGTCTGGTAATGGCAATTATTCACCGTAGTGTGAATTACATTGGTTCAAATGTGGTAAAGAACACGTATGCGGAATATTCCTTAAAATTACAAGTAATGTTGTTTTGTTTTTTCAAACTTTTATTTGCAATGTGAAACAAAATGTGGTAAATTGGGTATGAAAAACTCCACAAAAACATTCGTGGTAAAGCAATTACATAACACATTTAATGAAAACTGGTCTCTTGAAGAAAATGTACTCTATTAAAATGTTAATACCAGCAATGTATTTTATTTAAAACACCATTCGTAAATTACATAACGCTGGGAAACTGTTAAATTCAGATATTTTAAGGGATCTGGGTGCAAATTACTTCATAGAAGTAATATACTACTTTACATTGTGGCAGTGTCCAAAATGGATTGATGATTCAATGAGCATTATGATATTGACGAATGGCTATCCTAGACATAATAACTTTTCTTAGCATTTATTTCGCTAGTTTTCACATTTTAATGGAATTGTATTGGGGAATGGGCAGTACTTGGGGATGAACCCCACACAAAAGGCATTTACAGGAATCATTGCTGCCCTGCTCTTCCAGATGTAGGCTATGTTAACTGGAGAAAGAACGATATGGTACAATAGGCCTACTCTCACTGGCAACATAGCAATCATAAAACAGGTCTTTTGTACATTCGGTATAACTGTTTACCTACTTCACCTGATAACTACAGAGTAATATATACATTAATATTTAATAATAATAACAGGCCATTGGATTATCCACGTTTTTACAATCATAATATCATACAAAATGAGGGAACAATCATAACAACCATTTATTTTAATAATAGGAAGGAACCAACAGCTTACCTTGTAGTAGTTGCGGCCTTCGGAGTCGATAGAAACACAAAAATCGACTCCGAAGGCCGCAACTACTACAAGGTAAGCTGTTGGTTCCTTCCTATCCTTCCCCCCAAACTCAAACCTAGCCGTTAGACAAACTTACACAATTCACATTATTTTAATAATAGTAGTTTTGCAATTTATCCCTACCTCATTCATTTATCTTAATGTACATAACATGTCTACAGCTTTCTATATCACTTGGCTATAATTGTACATTCAAAGTAAAGTTATCTGAATTACATACACACAAAAAACAATCCACAAGTCTAGGTTTCCTCATAGAAAAATGTAGTGTTTTGTGTAAAAGAATTGCGAGATGTTTCACTAGCTGTTGACAGTACCAGTACTCATGACTGTGAGCATGGGTACACTGCATTCCAAAACAGTCTTCTACTAATATTATCCTAACTCAAGTGGTTGCCATGTGTTAATTAGAATGATGGAACATACATACACATTGAAGACAGAAATACAAAATAGTAAGCACATACATAGTTCCCAACCATACACAACTACATAGATGGCATTTCACAAAAACAACAAAATACCTTCACCCCAGGTTAGCTGCATGCAATCATTGGGAAGCAACTGATGGGGAGTAATTTCTGTACCAAAAACACATCTGAATTAAAGTGTAAGAGTGCTTTGAAATGTAAATAATACTTTATGACAACAGAGCTCAATTTACAAAATGAAAGGCTTAACTGGGAAAAATGTGCACCTACAAAATGTAACAAAGTGTCTGCTCAGCTATACCATTGACTATTGAGCAACATTTACAGTCCCCATTAGAAAAATACACACAAAAGTATCTGCAATACTTCAACTATCGGGCCATAAAAAGTATACAACAAAAGTGCAGTGCGTGATGTCTTCCGAGACTTTGAAGTCGTCCTGATACATAAACAAACAAGTATAATTTAAATAATTTTAAGGAAATAACAAGTAGTGTTTATTGTTTATTGCTGAAACAAACAGACCCAGTTTCAAAGTTTGGAACTACATCAATTTCTACGTTATCCTGTGGTTACCCGATTAAATAAGAAGCCCATACACCTACGTAGACAAAAATCAAAATGCTACTTCCTGATTATTAGGTCTACTCCCACTTTTGCTCAAGCCATGCATGCTACTTTGAGTTCAAAATGTTGGTTCACAAAGCAATAAACCCAAACGGCGAAAACAATAACAAGTGAATCCAACAAATACACATTTCCATTTTTAAAAAAATTGGTGTTATCAACATTCTCAACCGCTGGGCAATACGACTGTCAGGTTCACAAATGTTCCAAGTACTCCGTACTTCCAAGGCTATCTGAATTGTAATAATAACGTGTAGGTGTAGCACAATTATCACAAAGCATGGAATCAATCATGAATGACGAATTGTATAAGGCATATGCCAGCAATTAGCACATAAGTAACAGTATAATATGCAGTTATTACTTCCTTGAGCAAACCAATGATTATGCAGGCTACTACCAGTAAGTTAATTACGGTATTACACTTTCACTACAGCAGTGCCAAACCAGCATCACGGACACCTCCAACTTAATATGACATTGCACCGGCATTGGCTATAAATTTTAGCGCACAGTATAATGTGTGTTGCAATGGCAGGCAACACATGGCAAGAACAATATATGAGAAGCTGACACAAATATATGGTTGCGGAGTAAAATGGCGAACATTGAACCGAACTTGGAATGATTCTGATACGGCACAAAGGTAGACGCACTAGTGTTGACGAGCAAGGAATGTTTCTAGGATATCGTTGGTGTCGGGGTGACTTATTTTCATACCCCAAGGCCAAAAAACAAGAAAACAATACGAAGACGCTTGTGTCGTGAAGCAATCAGGAAATATTACTAATACCGGTACTCAAATCTTCAAAGTCTTTCCATAATAATACATCACGAAATATAATTTAAACAACATTCCCAAGACAGTAATGGAGGCCTTGTTTGCCGAATCTCCGTTTTAATACAAAGATTAATGAACCATAGAAAATACGAATGTTGTACATAAATCGATCTCATGAGAAAGTGTAGGGCCAAGGTGCTGTGTGCACAGAATTTTTAAAAGAAAACAGGTCAACAGATAAAAAAAATCCAATCAGATTCAACAAAATAGTCACGTAGTTGCACAATACAGAAATGAAATGACACAAATATTAGCAAAGTTGTGGCAAATTTTAAAATTAACCTTAATACACCTGGAAATCAATCACAAAATCACACTTAAAAGAGGCACAACTCAATACATAATAAATAATGTATGTGTTTAGTATGCAAATAAAATGTTATCTCAGGTAAAAAGAAAATATGTAGGCCTACTACAATTACATTTTTTTTTATATCTGCTCCCTGTGTCCAACAATGAAGTCAGGTAGGGGATAGGAAATTAATCCCATCATATTCTGGCCCTTAGGTATATCGAAGCCGGCTGGCCATGCCTGACAATTACATTATTATTACTTATTGTTATCTGTATGATAATGTAGGCAAACAGTGAGTTACTCTTCAAAGTAAAATGAGATGATGGTATCTACATATCTAAACCATTTCTATTAGTACAAATAAATTTGTACTTTTTGTTGAACTGTGCACCACTTTTTTTTTGGTGACAACTGATGACGATGAGCAATAGTAAATTGTCAACATACGTATGCACTGCCAATGCTGAATGATGGTTCCTTGAGAGATGTTGCAAACACATCAAATTGCAGTTCAATCAATTTAAGAAAATTGAATACATTCTGAAGAACTGCAAAATTGGTTATTAACTTATTAATCTTATTATAGCAGAAATAAATACTCTATACTGGTCTTTATATTCAAATTACCACAAACATTATTGGTGGTGATATTGGTATTGCCATACGTGAAGGATTGAACGTCATTTAGGTCATAATCCCGTATAATATTATGCAATGTTGGCAAACAAATAACATAAACAACAGATGAGACGATTCAAGTCCAAGACTTCACTTGCCCAGGAAAACAAATTTGCAACGTTTAGAATTTCAGTAAGGAATGAGAATACACATTGGTTCATAAATCCTTCACTCAGGACCACCCTAAATATTTGTAGGGTTACTAGGCCAAATTCTCCAACAGGAATTAAGTTTTCAAGAATTTACCAAAGTACAGAGTGAGAATTAATTCACAAAATACTAGGCTACAGTATTCAGTAAGAACTCGCAACGTTCTCGCCGCCTTTTCTGAATAGTATGTATTACTACAGTATTTTTGTTGCAATCACTTGCTTTCCTGTACATACAGCCCCTTGTTACAGTAGTATCCACGACAATTCGTCGCCAACCAACTAATCTTCAAGGTTGAAGAGTATAAACGAAAACGATACTGGAAGTATATTACGTGGTATAAATATAATTAGTTTGGTTTGTGAAGTCACACCCTCACCAAATGTATTGTTGTTAAACTCTTCACTGACTGATATAGATAACCAGGCCTGCTGTGTAATGGTCGAGCCTTCACGTAACGTACGTAACGGAGAAAACACTCGGCACTGATCGATTGCTCACACGTTCACACTATCAAGGTCTTTGGCTTAAGGGATCTAGTACTGTATTTTACATCTTAGGATGTTAACTTCAAGCAACTAGCTTTTAGAATCACATTCCTCTTTAACGAAACAGAACGAGTACTATTTACATAAATAACACAGAGAACATAACAAATTCCTTTGTACAATAATAGCCCACCCACACAACAAAGTTAACATTCATATCTTTGTACATATTAATTTGTTGTTTCATTTATATTCACCTTACATTTAGTTTATTTCATTACTATTCGTTCTTTAATTTAATGTTATCACGGCTTTTTCATGGCTCGTTGCTGATTGGCACAAACGTTCCATGTATTGGGCTTCGTTCTCATTAATTATTTATACATTTCCACACGAAAAGTACTACAAAAAAAATTTAGACCATGAAAATGTTCATTTATTTATAATGAATAGGTAGGTAGGTAGTCAAACTAGCAAAATTTTTCAGCCATAGATAGTTAATCGATAGATGCACAACAAGTGAGCGTGCGTCCCGTTCGTTTCTTTGTAGCCGATATCGGTAGGGCTACTCGGCAGTAGTATTGTCCAGTACTACCATCAACGGTTTTAGTTCTCTTAAGTTCAATGTAATCGATTAGAACGTCTTGCGTTTTAAACACGCAACAGAAATCTAAAAACTTCCAGTATAAGATGTGAGCAGAAGAAGATACTCCAATCTCCATATTCTGGAAAATAACAACGGAGTTAAACCTGGACGAGACGTTCAGTAAGCTTGTGGGAGCCTGTACGTTGGTATCGAGCCATGCACTGTTGAAGTGAGTCAGAGGCTGGAAGGAAGTACATTCACAGTAAGCCATGCACTAACAATCACACAAGACGGAAAGATAATATATTCGTAACAAACTGACTGATAGACAGTAGTGTGAACGATTACGTTCAATAGATTATTTATTATTACAACTTAGTATCAACTATGAAGAGTAGGAAACTTATTTTGAATGGAGGATAGTAAAATTATAATTACGAAATGAAAATCAAGATGCTATGCTGGCTCTGTTATGTAGGCCTACTCATATGTTTTTACAACTTGATCAATCATTACCACTTGATAGAACTGCTGCCTTTGTGTGAGAATTTGCATATTGAATGTCCTAATAGTTTAAAGGATTAAATTAAAGGATACAGAGCTGTGATGTAAGAAATCTAATATTAGCACATTAAATCTATCTGCAAACAGATCTGCCAAGGTTGTAATAAAATATTAAACATGGAACTGAGAAACAAAATGCATTGTTAAGGTCTCAACACGAAATACATGTCAATACTCAATTATCTATAGAAATTAGTATGCTTAATAATAATAATACAATGAACCTCCTCCACACATACTGCACAGTATACAATCATTATAGTAATGTACTATTGACATGATTTGATTAATATTTAATAGAGACCAATAGAATCCATGTTTAATTTGAGAATGGGATAGATACCACCAGCTTACCAAGGCACCCTAAATTCCCTGATGGGATCTCGTTGAATTTTCGCAATGCAAACATTGCAGGTTATTCAATTGGGAGAATCATTGAAATTGATCAACAGCAAAATAACAATCTATAAACGATTTTTGTCTTTGCATTCTATCAATATTTTTTCATTTCATTTGCTATTTCCCCTTCTATAATGTACATTTACATAATTCGCTTTTTGTATTGAGATCCATGATTTGGCTCAAAAGTCTG
The DNA here is from genome assembly GCA_945910005.1 of Isoperla grammatica. Lineage (NCBI taxonomy): Eukaryota > Metazoa > Arthropoda > Insecta > Plecoptera > Perlodidae > Isoperla > Isoperla grammatica. The sequence continues at coordinate 50,385,544 of OX246740.1, forward strand.
GATAACGAGTAATGACCCAGTGATAATGGGAGTAAAGTTAATTAATAAATTGCCTAAATAATTTTAAAATATTGACTTCAGGGTCTTATTCAAATCCAAAATCAAGCCATTTTCACTTGAGCATATTTTCTACTCGATCAGGGAATATCTTGACATACAATGGACCATCCATAGACAATGTTGAGTGTATGCGTAACAATTAATACAAATTAATAAGTCATTTATGTCCTTTAAAATTAATTAATGTATTGTGACTTGTGTTGTAAGTATACACTTATATGCTGCATTATAGTATACTGAGAAAACTTCAATCAACACAGTACAGTCCTACCATTTATTAGTATGGTAGTATTACAACATAGTATTTAAGATTAGTTTAGTTTTAGATTTATGTTAGATTAGTAATTGACAACTTTCAATACTCCCCTGTTAAATTCACAAGCATACCATGAAAGGCTTAATAAATAAATAAATGGTGGTTTTGGATCTAATTCAACGAACCTAGTGCTTTGCACTGGTGGTGGCGATTTAGTGGACCTTGCCAGTTGCCAGTTCATCCGACACCATAAGTTAGTCATAGTGGTACAGATAACAATCAACACAGAGTAGGCACTCATTAATAGATACTGTACATCTAACTCATAAACTGGCCAACCAAAGGCCGACACTTTTCACGTTTGTTTTAGTGCAGCTGAACGTGTAGAGAGCAGGAAAGCCATCATGGCTTCCCTATTTTTCTCAGGTAACCTGTTGGAATCCATCCATTTCTCAAATCAGTACTACTATGGATATCTAGGTAACCTTTCAACACAAGTCAGCAGCAAGAGTTTGTCAACTAAACTAGTTATAAAGTGAGCGTTAGTCGACGTCTAGCCGACATCGACCGCAAAGAAGCAGGAATTGTGCAAGCCATGGCAGAGAATGTACTATGTGGAATGATTGCGAGTTGATTCGAATGCAGGTGAGTGGAACGAGCTTACTGCTCTTCAACGCCTTATTGTACAAGGCATCATGCATTAGGATCGGGGCTTACTCTGTATTCATAGTTGACCCCTTGCCCAATGGAAATCATTGTCAATGGTTGCTAACTAATTGTTTTATGCATATTATTTTCCATATAACAAACAATCTCAAATATTCTCCGAAATTGGAATCTGCCCATCTTTACATTCTTACAAGGCTATACAACTATCAAAGAGATCAGGATACGGTACCAAAAGCAACAATATGATATGTTATGAGGGTGTTCCCGCATTTACACTGTATGGGTAAATTCACTACCCACGAAGTTACGCCCAACAAGAACAATAACGAGTGCCAGATTTGCTCGCACTTTCTACCGTTTTAAAGAGGTAGGTACTCAGTATCAAGGACATGTATGCGACGTTGGTCTGTTAGTCGCATCGTACGTCAGGCACAGCTACCCTGTATCTATTCTACCCACAGGGCCAAAGTACTGCGTCACCATTGTTGGTTGAGCAAAATATGAAAATACCTCCCCCAGGCCCGTCTCAAACCAGGGTATGTTATGGCTGGCAGGTAAATAAATTGAGTTACAGTATATGTCTTTCTTGGACGGTTTATATGTACAACCATATTTAGGAGTCACTTTCCTTTACTGGCAGCAAAACGAACGCTGAAATTTGCACGTAAATAGCGGACATATACACTACCGTATGTTCATGAACAACATCCATGCAAATCCAGTTTGCAAAACTATATACATTTTAGTCAGTAGTAACTACTGAACTCATATCTACATGCATCATGTTTCAATTTCACAGTGAAAACTGACCTGAAGAGAAGACGAGCCACGATAAGAGACCACTAGAAAACAAACACACACAAAAGAGTTGTCGAAAATGCCTCTATTACACTGCCCTCTATTAGCGAGGGACATATTCTCACCTCAACTTCAGACAGGCATCGACATGCTTTTGTCATCATCATCATGATCATCAACCCAACACTGGCAAGACAAATGGATTACACACTTCAAATGTGTAGGTGTTTCCTACGACTAGGGAGTACCTTCTCTGCCACGACTTGTACAATTTATGCCACACGATAATCACAAATACTCTTGACAAATCGTCAACAAAATTGCGATTGATATGAAACATTTGGTCACTCTATTACCTCAAAAAACTTACTGGTGAAAGGCCACTAGTCAAGCTCACTGCATCAACCATTAAACGAGTAATAATACAAGTAATAATAACACTACGTACAACAAAACATAACTCTAAACTTGCAAAATTTGAGAACATAAAGTATATAAATTATAACAATTCTCAAAACAATTTTTTGGAACCATACTCAAAGAAAATCAATTTCTTTAAATAAATAATAGCCTAATAGAATAGGGTATATATAGCACTTGCAATTTGTAAACAAACCATACAATTGTTCCCTCCCTGTATTGGTGGCCAGGCTAATAGACCTAATCTATTCAATCCAGGATAATTTGTTATAGTAACCTAAGTTCACCTCGTGTCAATCGGTAGCCTGTTTCGTGGAACGGTCTCGTTTGTGTGTCCGCTTGTGGTAGCTCTGGGCCAACGAGTTCACAATCGACACCACGAAATACAAGATCATGGCTATGACGAACTTCTCGAAGATCCACGCCAGCACATTGCCCCCCTGCGAATAAACAATACCGAAATAAATTAAATCGGGGCTAGGGCCTACATGAACCGATCTAAATGCGTAATATTCCAAGGAGCATGTACACACACATGTACATAAATCAAGGGTAGGACAGAAACTAAGGCTGGGCGTCGACATCGATTAATCGATTAATAATCGATGTCGGTGACGATTTTCGACATCGATTTTTTTTGGTTTTAATCGATTTTTTCGTCAATTAATTAAATAACTAATCAATTGTCAATTCACGCGAGAAATGGGACCTTTCAACTATAGGGCGGCATAGTTATTCGTCCACGGCCGCTTTTAGTCCAAACTGACCCGTATCAAAGGATACCGCACACTCTCAAGCCCCCCCCCCCCCCCTAAGTATTTGCAGATCGCGCGTACTAAAGCGCGAGCCATCCCTTGGTTCAGGCCGGCACTCGACAAGTAAGAACAGATGCGGCCGAACGAGAAAGAGCGAGAGAACAATGGTCTGAGCGAGACGCGACGAAGTAGTTCGCCGTGTCGGCTGCTATCGGCCGCCGTGAGAGAGAGAGAAAGCGCTAGTCGCAGGACGCGTGAGTGGAAGCGAGATCGCGATACGCAGGCGAGTGGAATGCAAGCGGCCGCCTGTTGACAGTTCACTTCGCAGCAAGTAATCAAGAACGGATTAATGAAAAACGACTTGAATAAGCCTCTACAATCGGATATTGCGTTAAAATAAATTGAAATCAATATCCACAATTGTGTTTATGACGACAAAAATAAGCTGACCGGCCCGCATGGCCGTCACGTAGGCCTAGAAGGCCTAGCCTAGGCCTAGGTCAGTTATCTCCCGTTGCAGACGAAAACTGAGTTTTGTTGCCGTTATTAACTGATTAAAAACCGGTTCGATTAACCGGTTAGTGAAATGATTAACCGTCGTTATCCCTACATTTAACAGGTGACAAAGTTTTTTGTATTAATAATTGATTAATTATCAATTTAAAAAAAAACGATGTCGATTATTTTCGTTTCGATGTCGATGTCGAAAATATTCCGACATCGCGATTCGACATCGATTATTTGCCGTCGATGTCGATGTTGTCGATTTACATCGATGCCCAGCCTTAACAGAAACCTTTATTAACACAACACCTCAGTTTGGAAGTTCCTGGTTGCGCGAATCTAGCAATGACGATAGATAGATAGATAGATAGATATTTGGGCTTAACGTCTCATATTTTTGCAACGAGGCTAATCGAGACAATGAGTGGGTGATATATGAAGATGAAATATGGGGCTGTTTGGAGGAAAGGGGCAAGTAGGAGGGAGCATGAGGAAAGGTGAAAGGGGAGGAAAGGGGATTGGGGTGTGGACTGCACTTCGTCTGACTTCTCCTCCTCGACCAGTCCGGCTAGGGTGGCCCTGCCAGAAGCATACGCTTCCGCCGGCATAGCTCTCGGGATCAACAAAGCACGCAAACCTGCCCACCACGATAAGGTAGCAGTCCTTGGGAATATAACTACTATTCGTTTTATTGAAACCTTTAATTACCGTATTAAGTGTTACAAACAGCATGTTCTTTATAGTTTGAAATGAAAGGACTGGGCCATGACAATCCACTCCTCTTGGCAGATTTCATGGGCTATAGAAATCACGAATTCCCTTGGTACGGAAAGGAATAGGAACTAACCCGAAGAGGTGTTAAAGAAGATAACTTTAATACCATTGATTTATATCCGAAATGTTGGCGAGTGTACGCTCAACATCTCATCCAGTGAGTTGTCTCGTCTCCAACACTCAACAGGATCATGTCAACCTGCTCATTCCATGCTCAACAACCCCGGATGTGTTGTTTCTGTTGCGAGCCATTGCTAACATGCCACCGTCATATGTACGACAATACAAACCATATTAGGCTAGAAACCGCACTTGACGCGTCCATGTCTCACGGCCATACTAAATACACATGCCGATACTATATATCCAAAATACTAACCGAAGGCAGTTGAGAGCCTGATTTCCGATGCAAATTTTGTTTCTGAGTATCGAGGAACTTCTTGAACGGCTCCTGAAGCTTTGCACCAAAGCACGGTACGTGCGCCAGGAAAGACACCGCCTTCTCAACCAGCGTCTCGTTGAAGGCAATGATAACAAACAACTTCTGCAAGTGCATCTTGAACACAGCTTTACCAATCAGAGTAGCACCAAAGAACGTCCAAAAGGGCACGAGAAAGTGACCGCACGTTATTCCCGCAAGATCAAATAATGGATTAGGAATCTGTAATCAAATGAAAATACTAGACATGAAGTAGAGAACCAATATGACCATATACAAGGCAAACAAGGCAAAACAATTTTTTAATATGGAGTTTAACAGCAATTTCTCACATTATGACTGACGAAGTATAGGACACAAGGTGAACTAATAAAATCATGAATAGATTACGTGCAATTGTAATAACATAACAATTAGGTGATGTGTGCAGTGTGATACCTTAACAAAACTTCAAACCAAATTCAAAATGGCGTTAAACCTGAAAAGTCTTATACCGGTACTTGAAAACACTACCGATCATCCAGGCAATGTGCCTCAAACTAGGTAAGCCTACCCAACACAGCACAGGGTGAGAGTGGCACATCTGTAGCTACGGCTAGCTTCAATTAATTGAACTTTACTTACAGAGGCACAAAGTAAGATTCCCAGGAAACCGACTCGCTCCACCAGTTTTTCAATACCCAGCTTGGCTCGGTCCAACAGGGTCTGCAAAACACAAGAAAAATGATTACATGTCGTATGTAGCTATCTATTTTACATGATAGGAGTGAGATTGGATCGAGTAGAAATTGAATTTAACATGCTCCGCAACTTGTCATTCCATATGAATATGATATAGGATTCAAACAACTGAGGTTGATTGTTGACTACCCCTACTTGCCCTACTAGGCCCACCATTTACGTTTTCAGTCACGGTTGGTTCAACTACCGGTAGTAGGCCCTACATCTTCCCACCACTGAACTGAAAGGCAATATAAATGATGAAATAGTTGCTCATATGTACTGTACTTCTTGTGACATGTTTTATTTTAGAGCAAAGAACGAGTTCTTTGGGATTCTTCTTAACGGTTATTTACATACATACATTAAACTGAATTTCCATCATTACAGTATACTTACTTTCCAAATGGCCTTCAACTTCTTCAATATTAAATCTTGGGAAAGCTTGAAAGTCTCGTCTGTCAATGGCTGGTTAGTGATTTCATAAAGGGTGTTAGTGATTTCATTCAAAGACAAATCCTCTGGCAGGCATATTACTTAATATCAGTCACCAAAACTGGAATCAAGGAATGAATCCAAAACCCCCCAAACTACATGGCTAGCTACCAGTCAAAATGAGCCACTACAAAAAGAAAAGTGCTCTAGACCTACAACTGAAATTGGCTAGTGGACCATTATGTAGAATGAGAAGTTCATAAGTATTATAATTCCAGCCAAGATGGGTACATTGTATCACATTAACCAAACAAACCCTCATTAACCTTTGGCCAATTCAGAAACTAAAATCGGTTGGTCAACTACTATGCAGAGTGGGACATTCTGTACATATTTGAATTCCATTGAGGACATTTATCATTTATACAAACTCATCCGATCTACACATGGCTACCATTCCGATTTAAGAAACGAATTGTATATTCAATTGAAATTGGCTGGCTTGTCTGCCATTACGATAGGTAATTAATGCAGATTGGGAAGTTTTGGATTCAGGATCGGGATTGGTATTGCATCAGGTCAGGTGTTCACATATATGTAGTTAAACACACAGGACAGGGAGTCATATGGTAATGAAACAAGTCACAAAATGAAAAATAAAATAAAAAACACATATCACTACTTTATGGATTTTATAAAATTAAAGTATTTGAAGGGGACTGGAATGTAGTTGAGGGGGAAGAAAGGTGGCAGGATAGAAGAAGATGGAGAGGCTTATCTTCAATGCCGACCCAACGCAGAGTTGGACGTGTCAACAGATGATGATGATGATGAAAGTATTTTAAACATTAAAACCTTCTTCAGTTGTCTGTATATATACTCACCATCGACTGGGGGTTGTCCTTCTTCCGCTGCAGCTCCTCGAACTCTCTGAGGTCGTCCTCGTCCTCGGGGTCGTAGCCCGACAGTCGTGCGGCCCGCGCCATGAAGTAGGGGGGCAGCTCCCCCAGAGCCGTACCCGCTCCCCACATCATGGCCTCCACGCGCACCTTGGACATGATGTTCCATACGGACGCCTGCCACACAGGGTCGCCCACCTCCGCGCACGTGATCCTGGACACACACACACACACGTTACGACGGCCCAGGACATATTCTAGAGGAGCTTGTCCATTTGAAATAAAATTATATTTACTTTGCACAATGAATTAAAACTTTTCTGTCCTAATCTTTGATGTAGAAATGGACTATTATAACACTCATATTCTTCACATTTCATCTTACTTTGAAGGTAAGCTGTTGGATCCTACCCTAACACTACGTGTACACTGTTTTAAAAAATGTTAGACAAAAAAAATAGTACAAGTCTGGAAATTATTATTTATTTAAAGTCTATACTACTATAATAACTTATAAAACTGATACACAAAGGAGAATAATAAATAAAACTAATAATAACAATAAAACAGATGTTTAAATGGGGTTTTACAGAGCAGGAGAACATCTTCGTCTATCGGGGCGAGGAACGGGGCAATGTAACTCACTCGTCGGGATAGGGCGGCTCCGGGAAGTTGAGGCTGCCACACTCGTAGGCGGCCAGAGTGACGGTCGCTATGTGCGGCCCGAGGTAGAGTAGGAACGTGTGTAGCCCGGTGCCCAGCCCGACAGACGAGAGCACCCCCAGTCCCAGCCAGTAGAGACACCACATCGTCTCTCCTCGAAATCGCTGGATAACCTGTTAACGGCGACGCTTTAGTACAATCGACGATGTGGAGGTCTACATTAACGTTTTACAGGCCTATTTGCATTACGTTCACATTGCGTTTGTATTGGTATTATTTGATATTAAGTGGTTCCACAGCAAACCGTGTGAATGCCGACATCATAGATAAGCGAGTTGGAGCCAATCAGCGGTTGGCTTTTTCAAATAGGCCTACAAAAATTTGGTTGATCAATATCTCGTCTATGATGTCAACATCCCCCAGGTTGCTGTGGAATGACATTTATGATTTTTTCTTTCTATTTTACTTTCAAACATGAAGATACTATAAGTACAAGCAAAGCCAAGTGGTGTGGTTTGGGTTTTCATAATTTTCTTCTAGGATGAAACCAAGCATAATAATATGATTGTGATCTTAAACTCTGACAAACCATAGTTCAGAGATAAAATAGATTCAGGGTAGCTTTGTCAAATGTACAATGTCAGCAAATAAACACAAAATTGGACAATACCATATAGTTTTTCCACTTCCTTCCACCCAAAACCCCTAAACTAAGTATAAGTTGGACAATATGACAAATATTTTTTAGCACATATTTACGCCTTGACATGAGGAATGTGGTTGACAGACACCTACCTCTTGGTGTGGCCCTTGGATGTGAATAGCAATAAATATTGCACCAATGACTAGAAGACTCAGAAAGACAGCGATTCGATGCTGAAGCAGTCTGGGAAGCAAGCCATAAATTTGTTAGCAATTTAAAGTAACCAACTGGTCTTTATAGTAGGCCACTCAAAGGTAAATTCATGAACCACTTACGTAGCGCCATACTTGTATGTATCATAAAACAGTTCTCTAAAAAAGTAATCTAGGGTTGTAATTGGATGTCTCCAAAGAACAAGTTTTGCTCGTTCCTCTTTCTCCTCTTCTCGACTTTGAGGCGGTCTTGAACTGTTGCCGTTCGACTGTCCGAGTAACGTGTCATTTTTCCGTTTCACAGTTGATGTCATCTTGTTTCCGCCCAATCTCTGTAACTGTATAAAAATGTTACACTGTAATGCTGTATTTTGTCAATGTGGCAACTACAGAAACCATGCTTAGATATTAGTTTCTACACAATCAGCTATGCCATAACAATAGGTACAATGACACCAGTCAGTAGTGACACAATACTGACATCACTGACTTACTATTTTAATGAATCTACTTGTCAAGCATGTATTACTATTATTCATGAGTCACAACTAAACACATTTGACATGAATGTTTAAACAATTACCACAGAACGTATATTACTACATAGCCTACATATTATGTGTAAATAACAGCTACGAATCTACTGAATTATACACTTTCCTCTAGTTATTGTAGATGGAATTTTAAGGGGTCAAACAATATGAAAATAAAATTATTATTGCAATAGGCATCCTTTTAGGATCAATGACATTGTTTCAGACATAAATTTACTGGCCATGGAGTAAATTCAAGTACAATTTTAGCAGGAAGAGAAACTTACAGTGCAATGAAATCTACAATCGAAGCGTAGTGGGCATCAGCTACAAAACAATTAGACAATCTTTTTTCTCAAAGAGAACACTTGTTCAGAACAGAAAACTAGGCCTAGGCCGGCCGGCAGCGTGGAATGGCTCACCCTGCCACCTCCTTTGCAACAGCTACGGTTAAATCGAGGATGCAACCAGCCGCAGCTTAAACCGAGACCACGGTCAAGTAGATTCATTAACATTACTTTGAAAATGAACACTGACGACAAAAAAAATCTTGTCAGGATGTGGCTCCCTTGTATGTCTAGCCTATTCTTTGAATGCTCTTACTATGTAAAAAGACAATTGAGTTCAGAACTTAATTATATGCAGTATGGTACTTACTTGATAAATTCCTATTGAAAAGAAAAGTATTGAACTAACTATAAAATGTTCCTAAACAATGGAGCTCTTGGCTTGAACTTTAATTGCTGTTTAATCACAATTTCTTAAAGCCTAATTTCGTAACTAGTACGTGGCAGCAATGCCCATTGTTTCCTGCTTATGACTCATTCATTATGTATAAGTCGGCATAATAACTTCGTCAATCACTAAAACTGAATACAATGCAACATGAACATACAACCTATAAACATTAGCTAGTAAAAGTTTGATTTTTCAAAGCAAATACGAAAAACAACCATTGTTCAAGTAATTTAAGCCTACTAAAAGATGAGAGGCCAAGTAGAAGTAGGTATAAGCCACATTCTCACCATCTCTCAATCTTTAGAACATTAACCTAATGCATGACATTGTACGATTCTGAACATGACTGTTATTAATTAAAAAGTTCAAAACGTCAAAGAACAAAAAATAGGCCTAATCGTCTTTCCTCCGGCGTTTGAGGCTTTTGCCCCACACCCGTTTGGTATGTTCAACCTCTTTGTATGTTTCTGGACATTCCACTGGGTTACTAGGTGACCAGCATGCTAAAGAAATCTGAGGGAGTACTTAAATAAAACTGAAAGCTCAAGGCTTGAAAAGAGTTGTTTGTTTTGTTGATTATTGGAAGAATCCCCAAACTTTGGAGGAAAACTGCACATAGGAAAAGTACTCCAAATATTGGAGCCCAAGGCTTCATAGTTGTTTTTATTTTGTTCATTACGGGATGAAAATCGAAATTTAATACCGGCATGAAGCTCTCAAATTAGTGCGCGACCAACTTAGTTAATTATTTTATTCAAAAGGTGAGAACCAAAGAGGAGAGAATATTACCAAAACCTATCTTTGCTCTGGAGATTCATCATTAGCCTATTATAAAAGCATATACACAGACAACTAGCCTACTCTAAAAATGATACTGTAATTTTGACAGAGGTCACATGTTATCTGTCGCAATATTTTAGCTGTTGTTCACGTTATCAATCCACAGATTGATTTCAAACAGCTCTCCATTATTTCCTCTTTTGTGACTGTCTTTTTACACAGATCAAACTGAGCATTTAATTGACACATGCATTTAGACTCACGGCACAGCGTACATTATTAATCAGCATTAAGTCAAGTTCAACAACAACATAATCCTTGCGAGCGAGTGCATTCATCCCAACTGTTGATAAAAGGTTCAAGATCGTGTTTCAAGTGCAACACCACTGAACACTGTGTGTGATTAAGTAAGGTCAAATGTAGAATACCCTATTGAAGCCAAGACGGTTGACTACTGTAACTAAAGTCCACTCAGATCAGTGTTTGTGATAAGACTGGGAAAACAGTAAGCATTCTAACGTGACATAATTTATAAAACAAGTGGCTACTGGTGGAGTAGTTAAATGTGTTATTGTACTTGATGGTAACTAATGAACAGCATGGCACAGGCTTACACGATGTGGAATTATATGTGGGATATAGGGTCTCCTTTGTATGGATTTTCTACATTCAGAGCCAAAATTAACTAACACAATTTAAAAGTAGGCCTATGTAGGACATAACAAACTTAACCATTTCGTCATTCGAACGTAACGTTGTGTAGTTATTTAAAACAATTTCATGTCTGCATGTTTCAACATTCAGTAAGCTATGACTAAGCACACATGCCGACATAAGCAAATGAAGGGTTGGACAGAACTCTAATCGTTCTCCTTCACTCACCCCATTATTTCATGGCTCAATCTAATTTACGAATCAACAGGCAACATACCTACAGTAGAGTTCCGCGGGAGTTTACACCATGGCCACGCCATTTTCCCCCCGTTTTGTACACCCATAGATACGTTGAAAGATAAGCTACCCCGGGATTTCTTGTTTTCCTAGAACGATCGGACCTCATCCCCTTGAAGAATGTGATGAGTATATTCAGTCATCTGAATTCCTCGTCGTTTGCACGAGTTTAAATGGAGATAATTGCTCGACTGGACTTTGCTCTAGGGGTGTACCAAGAAAACTACCTAAAAGTTTGGTGTAAACTCCCGCGGAACTCCACTGTACGTAGACGATAAATAAAAATCAGTACTTTGAACCATTTTGGATTAAAAAAATGATTGCAGAAGAGTTGTCACGAGTAAACAAAGTGTTCACACCTACCCTGACATAGCCTACTTTTGTTGCATTCTCTATGAATATTCAAAAAGTTAGAAAAAGTCATGCTTAAGAGGCTCGATAGCAGTGGCGGCTGGTGGGGGGAGGCAAGGGAGGCCGGGCCTCCTCAAACATTTCCGGAGGGAGGAGGATTAATCTTGTCTGTGATCTTGTTTAAAATGGTTCTATGTATTTTAATGTTCATCTTACATAATATACATATTTATCGTAAAAGTTTTCAAACAAAAAATGTTCAACGTTTCAAAGTTTCGCGCCTCTAGAGAATGTGGCTGCTAGCCGCGTTGAACCAGTAGAAACGCGAGGAACTTCGTGCGTCCGGGCCTCTCAGTCGTTCAGCATTTAGGTAGGCCTACCTGAGCGGTGTGCGGGGGAATGCGGTAGGCATACTCCCGCCCTCCCCGCCTAAGTTGCTGCACGTGCAATAAGATGCCAGAGGAGGCCGGCCGCTTCGTTTATTTTCGGATTTTTCACGAAGGTAACCGAGTCGCCCGCTTTCCATAATATATCATACTCAGCAGTTTGTAGTTTACAGGGGATTGTCGTTTGTTTTTCTGCTGTTCTTCCTGTGTTGTTGCTTGATTCAATGAAATCAATATAGTTGACGAGTTATTAGATCGACCATTAACGAGACATGCTTCGAGGAAAGAGTAAATAAAGATTTAAAACAAGACGGAAGATTGAAACCAGCTTTGCCATAACTGCAAAGGGATGGAGAGGAACAGGCGAGTTTGGTTCGTTATAGTATGGAGATTGTTATGGTTAATGGCAAGTGTCGTCAACTTAAATCGGGCAACTTAAATCCACATCCACAACCACATTATAACACCAAAAACAACATAGAAAAATGCAGTTTAAAGAAAATCGCCCTGCGGGGCAGACTGGGGGGCTCGCCCCCCAGACCCCCCTGAACTGCCGCTAATTTCCATTGCTTCCATATTCGATCTTTCTTGAATTGTCCTGGCCTCCCTATTATTTTATACCACGAGCCGCCACTGCTCGATAGATAGGTCTAATGTAGGCCTACCATACAACTAGATTTGGCAAACAGTAAGACTTACTAAGAAAACTCCACTCACAGTACAGTAGACCTTAGGCCTACTCATAGGCTACAGTTATTTTTTAGTTTTTATTAAGTGGACACATTTTATAAAACAGGAAGCTCCACGTAGGCCTGGGAGCACAACACGGAGACACACACAACTGTATGTCTATGTTGATATCTGGTAGTCAGAGACTGCAGAAGTAAAGTTGAAACCCCATTGTGACGTAAGAATGAATGTGTAACACACACATGCAACCAAACAATTTCACACAACTTATATGCCTCACCTACAAAATGCCGGTCTCCTAGGTCAACTGGGAGATTGATCTACAAAATTAACTTTTACCAATTGCCACAACACAAGGGTAACTTTGAATACAGAATGTGAATGCACAAGTTTGCCGCAACAAAAAGGCCTAAACCTAGTAGGTACACTTAGTCTAAAAAACTACCACATACAATTTACATACTGCTCTATTTGTGAAGCTTTCTTTATTCTACGATAGATAAATATCCCTAGGCCTATGCCTACAGCATACCAGTTCAGCTTTATTTCCGGAAGTTTTCAGGCCACGTTTCTTCAGCTCGCTTTTCAACTGCTCTTTCGTATGCAGGTGGAATTCGACATCATCCCCTTTTTCTTGTAATGTATTACCAGACTGTTTACTGGCATTTGATGAGTTACTTAGAGATCGTTTCAAGTCAGTCAATCCAGGCTTCGTTTTACTATGACCGGTAACATTTTTTCTCGATACCATGTTTGTTGACACTCCAAACCTCGAAAGTTAGGTCTATGTCCACCACCAAACTACCATGCAATATGAAACATTGTTAGTACAGTAAATGAGTAGATACACACCTAGATGTAGTAGATTGACCTAGCGCCTATCTAATATATACAGTAGGTCTACCTAGGCCTACCACAACAACACCCACCCCATTACGCCCTAGGTACCTCAGAACCCTTACTAGATTTGAAAGCAAATGCCTAGAACTACACGTAATTAAGGACGTGCCCATTTCAGGCATAAGTCAAAAGCTCATACATCCAGATGTTAGCGAGTTCATTCACGCTAAGCCCAAACTGATGACACCCTAAGCCTAGGGCCTAGCCTTGAAAGGTAGGCAAGACTTGGCTATGGGGATAGGCCTAGGCCTAGGCATGCCCCAGATTTCTAATTAGCATAGCTAAGTGCAGGTGAGCGATATCTTTGTATTAATAAAGTACTTAATTTAAAATATGCAATAAATTGTAAACTAGTGCATTATTAACAATGATGACAAGAGTCATATCAGTAAAGAATCATTTCTTACATCATCTGGTGACTATCAGCAAGTTTTCAGCAGACGTCAGGAATTGCCATTGATTACACAAAACGAAGTAGCTCAAGTACCGACACACAATTTACCTAGTTACCCAAAAAACCAATCATGTTTCTTGCAACCCATTATAATTTGGAAGATGTGTATGTATTTTATGAACAATATAAGGGGAATCACGATTAATTTTTAAATACCTTTAGTGACAATATTATTATTATTAATAATACATCTTAAAAACAATTGTCGGCATAGAAACCAAACTGTCAACGAACCAATTTGTTTGATAAACTACCGCTAGGTCGAGTTAGTGCAGAGTTTAGTTACGACTTTAATCGTATTGTAGAACAGCGCTGTTGTCGTAAAAGTTTTGTTGTATGGGGTCGAAGTGCACGGTAGAGGGAGGTTATAAGTGATTGTGATGGTTAATGTTTGGCTTTCGTTGTTTGGTAAGATATGCTTTTCTGCTTGGTAATCATTCTTAAAACGATATTATACATATTTTTACACCTTTAAAACATCAATACTTGATTATTTGTACTGTATTTGTGTAGATAAACAAGTTGTTTCAAAGCCTAGGATTGAACCCAGACCCTACCAATTCAAGGCTATTGCTACTCTTGGCATCCCGTGGCGTTCTAGGCCTAGGCCTAGGCCCTAAGCCTAGGCCAGGTGGGACTTGAGTTCATTTTATAGGACTATGTAGGCCTATCTTACTAATGACGGTTATTACAACTGTTCTAACTACAGGTGTCTTTCATTGCAGCTATGGTGATGAAAAATGCAGTACTAGTTCTAGGCCTAGGCCTGACACCAGGCCTATGAAGGGATTTCTCATTTGGCGTGAACACCTCTCTTATCCACCAGGGAACCAAGTGTATCAAATGAGCATAAAGGATACTGTAAATACAGGTTCTCAGGAATTCATCGATTGTAGTCGTTAGGCTAGACTAGGCCCCACTTCTATAAACCCATACGAGCATTATTTTGTAGTCGTTAAACAGTACAATTACCTATACCGACGGGTTTTGCCTTAAATAAAATATATATTTCTTGTACTGGCAAATAACTTTTTCGTTATCCATAGATATAGGCTAGATTACCCACAAATACATTATATTTATGTACAACTTACACATTAATTTAATACTATTATATCAAGAAATAATGTACAGTTTCATTAGACTGTGAGTGTACTTTTCAATCAGTTACACAGTTTATGATGCCAAAGAGTGGAAGCATTACATTGTTAAGTAAAAATGCCGCCAAAACGGTTAGCACTGCATTTGGGCATAAACATAGTGGCCGAAGGATCATAGTGCTACGTGGAAGGTATGAATAGCAAGGAGTTCAAAAATGAATCAGAATAATAGTCGGGATGACTTTGTTAACAGTAAAAGTTATGCTTTCTATCACCCCAAAAAAAGTAAACTTTTGAAAACAATTCCTCATGCTCCAGGTGAAAGTTACAATGATGAAGGTGAAACACAAGAAAGTTTACAAAGGACATATAATGATACAACTCAAGTCTCGGGAGAAAAAGAAACGTTCAGTCGAACAAACAAACAATCAAATAATCCTACTACCGGTACCACAAACCAGCCTCCTATCAATATTAACTTCCAATTCCCCCAGTTATCTGTTTTCCCATCTAAGACACAATCAAACTTACCCACATGTTCATCTAAGCTACCTGTAATTCCACGGTGTGACCAAGAGGCTCGCCAATCAATCGCTTCTAATGTCGTGCAAACAATTAAACGGGAAGTCGAAGGAGAAACGCCAGTCCTTCGTGCTGCACCCCAAATTTCGTTACAAGCATCAAAGGTTCAGATATCACTAAAAGAACCAGAAACAAAACCGTTTAAATGTGAGGTATGTCAACATTGGTTTTATACAAGAGAAAAATTAATCATCCATTTTATTACAAATCATGGAAAGCATCATTGTAGTTACTGCACAGAGATGTTCAATTCAGACCTTGATAGAGAAAATCATGAAAAATTAACACACATTCCACTAGAATGTGATGTGTGTAAAGTTGGTGTCATGAATTTGAACAATCATTATGAAGATATACACGACATAAAAAACTGCAGATTTTGTGGAGTTTTAGTCAAACCAAAGTCGTATTATAAGGTCCACGTTCAGAAGAAACATTTTGTCAATAATGTGGAGACATTAGAAGAGAAAAATGTCAGACTGGTAGATAACTGGACAGACAGTGTAGACACTTGGAACTTCAACTGTCACCTATGTGGCAAAGAACGAAAACGAGCAGATATTTTTGGTCACTTTTTTTCGTACCACCGTTTGAGTCTTATGTGTTTGATTGTTTTTCTTCGTACCGAAGAACTCGTATTCTCCGTTCAAGGTACACTGACGCCATCCGGCGCTCAAGCTGACTCTTTCGATCAATCTGTAGTAGATGATTCTTCCAAAACATCTCAAACCTCAGGGATCTCATCAAGTATAATAACTTATGCTGATCTACAAAACCGTTCCGATTGCACCGTATGTACAAAACCATTCACTTTCCAAGTGCCAAAACCAGCCCACGACATCTTCTGCTGGGGCCTCACCATCTGTCGATACTGCAGTAAGACGTTTACCGATAAAGTTACGAGAAACGTTCACATGGAAAATGAGCACCTGAGCTTCCCTTGTTGTCGCGGCTGTGACAAAACAATTACCTTCTCTCAGGAAACCGAATTGCTTGCCCACTATAAAGAGGTCCATGCTGAAATAATGTGCCATTACTGTGAAGCCTTCCTTCCCAACAACCAGTTAAAATTAGCGGACCATTTAAAACAAAAACATGGTGCATCGAATCGGAGTAAAATGCTTGAAGAGAAGGACGTTGAACTGGTACAAATAAACACAAAATCTCGCATATATACCTGTTCCCTATGTAATACCAACATCACATCCTCGATGGATGACGTCGATGAATTGTTTAAGCACCTGCAGTATCACAAGATATCTTTGCTGTCTACTCTTCTACTTCTCGAAAAACTTCAAACCACTGCCAAAACTGGAACTAAGTCCAAGTCACAAGTCAAAACTAAGAAAACTAAAAAACTTAAAGGGGAAGAAAATGCAACCGTACAGTTTGAGAATAGTGTGGATGATAGTCTACCGTTAAATTTAGACACAAAGGTAGAATTTTCAAGAACCCCAGCTTCCGCAAAAAAGACAGGGCTAGCTGCTAAAGCTAAAAAGTTAAATGATATTCAAGGTAAGGAGTTATCAATGCTGACGTCTCCAGAAAAAAATGGTTGCAAAAGGCGAGAATCGGTAATAAAAAGAGGCTCAGCGAAGGTTAAGAAAACACAAGATACCGATGCTAACAAAGACCAGAGTGGGCCTACCACAGGTCAGTATAAAGAAGACTTCAGATCTGAAGCAGGTGAAATGAAAAGTGTGCCAGATGGTATGGACAGTACTGCTCCTCACGATGTGAGCCTCGATTCCTCTAGTGATACGACGTCCGAAGAGGAAGATTTTGGTTCGGAGGAAGCTATTGAGAATTCAACAGAAGAGGACGACGATCTAAAAGATGTCTTGGGAAACGTAGATTGCCTTTTACCCCTCGAAATTGAAATTGGAGAAGCAGAAATTGACCCCACGGAAATTGAATGTGTCATCAGTGATACATCAGATGATGAAGAATATGAAGATTCCTCGGAACTCGATTCCTCGTTTGAGGTTAAACATGATCATGGAGATGTTCAAGGAAGCTTATTGACCGGCCAAGACAATGATGTTATGCAATGTGAACCTTTCCGTGAAACTAGTATGGCTTATGGAAGTCAACAACATCGAGACACTGTTTTAAAGCATTCTTTTTATAGAAACCCAGAAGATTCGGTGGAAAAAAGAATGGAAGACTTGTTCCATGAAGCAAATAATCTCCAAGCTGAGCTAGGGGAAATAAATAGAATTACTGAAGGGAAATATGTAGACAACAATGGCTCAAAAGAAAGAGGTGGTGGACAGGGTACCAGTTCAAAAAACCATGTAGACCTAAATACCATTAATAACCATAGGCCTAATGATAGCAAAAACAGTACCTTTGTAGATAACGTTGTTCACGGTGATCGAGCAGATCCAGGTAGCGCATTAAATAGGAACTGCACCCAGGAAGCGATAAGTGACTGCCAAGTGTTCAAAGCCACCTTAAATAATATAAAAACCGATCCCGACGATATATCGTGCATCGAAGGTGGCGTCCATCAAGTATTCAGCGCCAAGCATCCGGTCTTGAAATGCGAACTGTGCATAGAGGAGAAATCGAATTTCGCCACGCCGACCGAATACGTCGAACACCTCAAGTCGTTCCACAAGTTCACGATCTCGGCGCACTGCTCGACCAGGAGGGACGGCGCCGACGGTCTCCCGAACAAGACGGGTCCCGCCAGGTCGACCGGCGAGCGGGGGGAGTCGAACGAGGAGGTCCACCAGTGTCCGTTCTGCGCCATACGCTCGTCGTGGAAGACGACCATACGTCAGCACCTGTTCACGCAGCACTACAAGGACTGCGTCGGCGAGATGCCGACGGAGAAGCTCGCCTACGAGTGCCGGTATTGCACGCAGCGCTTCTGGCGGGTCGTCGACAGGAACGAACACCAGATCGTCAAACACGAGGACCAGTTCTACGAGTTTTACAAGTGTTACGTTTGCTCCCAGATATCTTCCAGTAAGGTATGTACAATTCAATGTGTAGGCCCTATGTATTTTTTAGTTGTACTTACTATAGTTGTCCAGAGATTACCTTACACGCTTTCGTCACAGGCGACTGGTTCGTAGCCAATCAGCGATCGGTATTTGCCCGGATGTGACGAAAGCAGGTGTAAAGTAATCTTGGGTCCACTATACTTACTATCTGAAATAGTACATTTCCAAGCTTCCTATTGTTTAGATTCATCACAATTAATGCATAGTTTACCCATTATGTACCTTAGTAACATCCCCTTGCTACATTGAGTGATGACTTGTTAGGTTCACTAACATATTATAATGGTCAGTCTGAGAATCATAATTTCATAAACCATGATTTTAAATGCAATATGTTTCAGAAAAAAATTAGATATCAAGTATTTAATTGTGAGATCTGTGGTAATGCAGTGTGCTCTCAACTCGTGTAATACTAACTCGTTGGCACTGGTTCTCACAGTTGATGCTGACGCGCCACCTGAAAGTCTCGCACCCCGCCGAGCCGCAGTTTGGCGCCGTCTCGTACAAGTGCAAGCTCTGTCTGCTAACGTACCCCTCGCTCGGCCTGCTAAGAGAACACTTCACGGCCACCCACCCGACGGCGATGGTGTTTCCGTGCCGCCAGTGCAACATCACTCTCAAGAACAAGAAGACCCTCAAGACGCACATCAAGGTACTGTTGTCGTACACATTGAAATGAAATTACTAATTCAACACATGAATTACTTAGGTAGTTCACAACCTTTAAATTATGTTCGTGTTGGATGCACACGAATAATAACTAGTATTAAACTGCCTAGATCTTATTACAACACAATACAAGGATCACATTTATAGAGTGATGTAGCTTTGACAATAAAAAGTCTACAACATGTGCGTTGTACCGCCTGCTGTTTGCAAGGGTACTCACTCCACGGTGTAGCCAACATAACTTGACCTAGTAGACATTTTGATCTCATTGTGAAGACAACATGTGTCACACTTTAATTGTCAGCCTGCACAATTTTATGTTTTCTTAATTTAATTTTTAATTTTTTCAAGTTTGCCAGATTTGTTTGTTCAATTTCACTCGGCTGTTCTCATCTTAATTGTTTGTGATCCCGTAGAACATCCACATGGACGGCACCACCAACCGTCGTCGAGACTGCACCCTGTGCGGCAAGACTTTGTACAGCAAGCGCGCGTACGCGATACACTACCGCATGAAGCACAGCGTGTCGTCCAAGGTCGGCTTCCGCTGCCGCATCTGCCAGAAGCGTTTCGACACCAAGGACGAGCGGAAGATGCATTACGCGGTAGGTAACGTCGGAGGGCGGGATCGTTCGTTTGGCTAGCCCGGACTTAATCGTATTCCAGCCCATCGGCAGCATTGTATTATCGTTATCTGTTGTGACGTCCAACGTGACGTTCTTATTGGCTTCACCAAAGAAACCGAGGTTGATGGATATTATTAGAAATGGTTGAAATTAAAGCATTGCATTAAAGATGCTAAATCGTCTATCAATGTTATTTCTACAGTGCTACAAAGTGAGACTATTCAGGAATAGATGCTATAAAACATGCATACAAAGGTTAAGCAAAGGTTTTCCTGTGCTTATTGTAAATTGTGTTAATTGATGCCTATTGTAAACACTTGATCTTGTAATTTGCTATTTTTGAAGAAAAGCTAAACACGTTGTATTTGATCAAAAACAAATATTGGAGCTACAAAGTGATATGTTTTTTATATCAAAATGCTCCAATACCCATGCTTTTTTTTTTTTTTTCAGAATGCTCCAATACCCATTGCAAAAATATGAGACGTTAAGCCCCATTAATCAATCAATCCAATACCTATCTCAAGACATTACAGTATTATTGACCTCCAAGTACCCACTGTTTTAAACCCTATTGTGTTCAGTTTGTTCTTGAAGCGACGATGTTCCACTCTTGTTTTGCAGGTGGGCCACTTGGGAGAGTCTCCGTACCACTGTGGCGAGTGCGGCAAGGGTTTCGCGTCCAAGTCCGGCATGTACGGTCACAAGCAACTGCACACGGGCACCGGGGTCTCCAAATGCGAGTACTGCGGGAAGGAGTTCACGGTACGCGGGTAACGGGGGCCCTAGCTTTCGGTGCGGCATTGAGTTAATGGATTATCTGAGTGGTACTACATGCGCACGGTCCAATATTAGCAGGTTGTGCAATGCGGCGAGAAATTCATTCCGTTAGGGTTGACAGCGCACGGAAAGAGCTACACTTTTTTTTTGCCATGCTGTGATGCCTATGTGGCTCGCCTCTATTGTGTACTTCTGGAACTTATTCAAAGTGTAACCAGAGTACCCCTAACAGGCTAAAGTTTTGTAGAAAATATTAAGAATCCTTATGATTCTCACAGACTCTAGCACAAGTTCAAAAATGTGAAAACTGTGACCTGGACATTGCAATCTTACACTTGTTAGATAGTTATTCACTGGGTAAATCTGTCAATGTCTTTGGATGATAATAAAATAAATCAATTGTCTTGATGTCCATTCCTTTTCAAAGCTCTAACTGGATGTTTGTCTGTTTCGCCCAGCGGAAGGACAGCTACAATGAGCACCTGTTAATTCACAACGGCCCACGTCACAAATGCCCCCACTGTCCGAAGGACTTCGTGCAGAGGTCCAATCTCGTGCGACATATCCGCATTCACACTGGTGAGTAACGGAAACAAACACAGTACAGTCAGTAGGGGAATCAATATTACTTTGTTGTATGTGGGTTGATGCTTTAACTTTTGATGGGGTTGAACTGAATGAAATAAATCATTTTGCTAAAGGAGAGTTTCTATACACTGTAACACACTTCACTTCTATTAGGTATATTATATTTTACCACTTGGTTGATAGGCCTAGTGCCTAGAGGCTAGATTAGTATTTGTGCAAAAGAAAGATAGGAACCTACAGCTTACCTTGAAGAAGTTTAGCAGCCATGTAGTTTGAAAAGACATATTTACAATTTGTTTTTGAGTATCAAAGCACAACGGTTGATAGCAGTGCTTACAAGATTAAACCTGTTTGGACACTAGTTTTGAACAAGTATTCCATACGAGTGTTACCTACATGTAGATGCAAGATAACAAGGGGTCTGTTTGTGTAGGTGAGAAGCCTTATAAGTGCCTGTATTGCGACAAGTGTTTCTCCGACAAGGGAGCCTGCAACTCACACATCCGCGTGCACACACGAGAGGAGACTTGTTCGTGTCCGTACTGCGGGCAGACCTTCTCCAAGAAACAGGTAAGTGAGCGAACACTGCATAGTGACTTTGCTTGTTTTATTTATTTATGTACCGTAATGGTTCCCGAGCCAATTGCCACGCGTTGCAGTTCCCAGTGTTGATGGGAGTATGTAAACATGGCTGGATCTTCAAAAAAAATACAGTGGACTTAATTAACATTTCCAGAAGCATAGGCCATAAATAAATATGAGAATTATAAGCAGAGTTGCGTAAGTTACTTTTAAAAAGGAACTTTTAAAAAGTTAAGTTACTTGCCTTTAAAAGTAACTTTTAAACGTTAAAAGTTCCTTGTTGGAAAAAGTAACTAAAAGTTACTTTGAAAATTAAAAGTTACTTTAAAAGTTACTTTAAAAGTTACTTTTAGGAAATTTTGATGGGAAGTGACAGTTTAAAAAAATTACAAAATACTACTTCTTACCTGAAAAGATTTATTGAAACATCGTCAGACGTACGGTCTCGTATAATGGCGTACAAAGCATTTACTAACCTACTTTACTTAGTAAAATATGAATCTTAATATTGAATATTGATACCTTACTGGTGAACCGTGGGGGGGGGGGGGGTCGAAGATTTTTGACCTGAAACAGCTGCAATACGAGTGTTTTGCTGTTGGTACATTTAAAAAACCATAGGCTGTTTCAAAAGTAACTTTTCATTTTTTTTTTAAAGTTCCTTATCAATAGTAACTTTCGACGTTAAAAGTTACTGTCGAGGAAAAAGTAACTAGTTAGCCTAAAAGTTACCGAAAAAGTAACGCGTTACAAGTAACGCGTTACTTTCAAAAAGTTACTACTCAACTCTGATTATAAGGCCTGTGCGAATATTCGAATTTCAAATAGTATTCGCGAATAATTAATCGCCAAAATTCGAATACTAACTTTTCAAAATTTGTTTGGTGTATAGGCCTACATGGGTGAAGGTGAATAAATATACAAGAAACCATGCTATTGAGAGGTGGATTGATACTTTGGATACATATTCGTTTTCCTGTAATGTGTCCGAATGTTTCAGAAACTAAAATACCACATCCGAAAACATACCGGCGAAGGGCTTATCCACTGTGAAATATGTGCAAAGGTAAGCTGAAATATCTTTATTATTTGTTATCATAAGACTTCAGCTTCTCTTACTACTAGAATTGTAATATTTGTTAGGTTGCATGAAACTTGTTTTAAAGCAAGCTAAAATTAAAACAATTTTGTTAAGTTATCAATAATGTTCAACTACTTTCCTAAAAAGAAATCCAATGCAATTTGATCGTTGCATCTATAGATCTAGTAACTCTGTTAATTCAAACTAACGAACAATTCCTCCAGAAGAGTTTACCATTGTGTTAAATGTTCTTTTAATTCAAATTTGGATTTTTATGGTCCCTTGAAATTGGAATCGAATGAGGATATCTGTACTGCACTGTCAACTGTCCAGCCTCATGTTGTTGATAAAGCGTGGTGCAATGCTTGTTACAGTCGTTCACGAACAGCTTCGCGCTGAAGGAGCACCGACTGATCCACAACCGTGAGACCCAGATCCTGTGCGGCACCTGCGGCAAGGGCTTCAACAGCGAGAAGTATCTACAACGTCACGTTGCCATCGTGCACGAACCACTGCAGATGTTCGCCTGTCCACTGTGAGTGACACCTTGCTAATTGCTAGTACCGTACTCTAACTGTTATTTCATAATAACGATTGCTTTTATTTTTGATTTTGCTATTAGTATATACTACAAGATATAGATTCAGAACTGTAATACAAGGTTGGAACTTAATATCAATTCACGCTATTTTAGAACACAAGTTCTGGATTGACTATAAACTAAATTATTCGTCATCCTGTAGCTTCTTTTACTAACTAGAATTGTAATATTTGTTAGGTTGCATAAAACTTGTGAAGCTAAAGACTAAAGTTAAAACAGTTTTGTCAGGTTTAGAATGCAACTATGAATTATTATTTATTACATAATTATTTACATTGTTGTGTGCAAATGTAAAAACACAATTTTGTTTTCAATCTGCATAATGTTCAAGCCCTGGCAAGTAGTATTTACTTACTCACAATTGGCTGGTTTTCCCAACACCGGACTGACGGTGGAATGCTTGCGTGTCTACAGATGCGAGAAGTCGTTCACCCAACAGACGCGGCTAAAGGCTCACCTAATGACGCACACGGGCGTGAAGCACATGAAGTGTCTGCTGTGCGACAAGGCCTACTCGGTGCGCAAGTCCCTGCGCAGACACCTGCTGGACAAGCACCAGATAGCGCCCGAGCACCCGCAGTACAAGCGCTGTTTCTACGCGCTCTCGCCCGCGGAGGCCGGCCTGCAGATACCCAACGACCTCTCCTGTTTCGTTGCGTACGACGACAACGACGACAACACCACCCGGGAGGAGGTCGTCAAGAACACGGCCAAGAGGTTCCCGCGTAAACCGAACAAGAGCAAGCTACTCTGTACTGAGCCCGCGTTGAAGGAGAGCACCGACAAGAAGGTGAAGCGGAAGATTGCCACCAAGAAGGCGGCGGTAGGGAAGGCCCTCGGCTTGTCGTTGTCGGTAGAAACGACGAGCCAAGAGAAACCGTCTACGTCGAGGGTCGTCAAGAAACGCCAGAAGTCGTTGCCAAAGAAACTGATAATCCCCAGCCCGAAAGAGACGTCCGAAGATTCTAGTTGTAGTTGCGGCGAATCGAGGAGTCACTCCAACTCTTCCGCCGAAATGGCGGCAACTGTGGAGGCGGTCGAAGTGAAGGAAGCCGCCGTAAGCCAGTTGCCTAAAAGTGTGGGCACTGGAAAGAAGAAGCAGAGGGTGGAAGCGATTGTAGAGATATTACAAAAGACGTCCAATTCACCGAGCAGCGGCAGTACGAACCCGGAGGAAGAGGAAGAGAGTAACCGAGACGAATCCAGCGATAACGAACCAGTCTTGGCGAGAATTCTTCCCTTGAACACGCCCCGGGTGACGGGAGTGGGGCGAAGGAAATTGGGCCAAAAATCGGTTCCTGAAAAACTTTCCAGAAAAGAGAAACGTACTTTGTCATTTAAAAGTTCAGATGATTTCAGCTGAATGCCAGTAATCACAAGGGAAAGCGTAATATTATTTGGACCGTGTTGGAGAGTATTTTGTCTCTCGACGTGGTATTTTTATTACCTAATGAACGTGGACCAGCGTAGGTTTGTAACATTCCCCTGTCTTTTATAAATAAATATAATAAAATAATAAATAAATATCCAACTTATTTACTATTTTAGTGTACTGGGAAATCTTTAAAATATATTTCTTAATGATAAAATTTTCAATATTAATCAGTATTTAAAAATATGCTGTATACCCTACTTCAGATTTGACATTTTCTATACTAAAAGTAAAAGTATATGTTCGTCAATTTTCTAGATGTTTTTTGTACACTTTTACCAATTTTGACATAATTCCTGGGTAACTGTAGTTAGTTAGTAATACTAATGTCATTTAATCAAATTCAAGTGGAGTACAACAACTTACGTTACATAATATTATTATAATTATTTTACATGTATGAATATATTATATAAATATATATATAGCCCTACCATACTTAGGTACAAGAGTTTAGCTCGAAGTTTTGATTTATGTTTTAATGTCGTTTGTTAAAGTGTAATGTGTATACATATAGTAGACCTACACCATTATCATTTCACAGAATCACAACAATAGGACTGATGTATTTTCTTATCAAATGCATTACTTGTTACCACAATAATAGAACCAGGTTATAGTTTTACAACACATTATACAGTTTGTACAGTTCAATGCTCTGGTTCTCCTAAACACCGCCCTCAGGATAATACCATATTTCTTTAACAATTTTAATCAAAACGTTATACTGGGTCTACCTCAACCATACAAATATACCAATGTTACTGTAATATTTTTTTATGCACAACAATTTAATCTGTACAATTAAAGGAGTTTCTTTCAAATCTGTTTTGATTTGAAAGAAAGAAATATTAGTATATTGTTCAGAACTATATAGCAATAGCCAACATGCCATGAGCTTATGGGAATACGATTATGATTGACTACCAACATAATATATTGTGAAAGTACAAATTTAACTCACATGTGTGGTTTTTTGACTGCAACCGTGTAAAGGAATAAACAAACCATAAATATAACTGATTTTTGTAATGTTAAGCTGAATTATGTCATCAATATGATTGATTACATTTATTTGTTTTTGAAATCCGGCATACCGGTGTATTGTTCAATTTGAAGTGCCAGTTTTCAATTAATTATATTTTAATTATTGTTCATTTCTTTGCTTAGCTATTTTGGAATATACACACCTTATATGGTAATATTATGAATAATTGATATCAATAAATAATTTCAAAAATAAAAATAAATGCTTTTGTATTTATTTCTTAAACAAAGATACTTTCCTTTCCTTGCTTTATCCTGTATTCAACTTCATTATTATATCCCATCAATCATTATTCATTAGTAATGAATATAGTAGTTTATATATTTTTTTAGAATAATGTACTACGTAGTCTGTAAGCAATGTGCAAGTTATGAGTAATGAATTATTACTCATAACTTGCATATTGAAAAAAAAATATATAAACTGAATACAATCTGTAAAGAGATTTCTTTGCTAATACTGTTGTGTGCCCAGGTAAATGTGAATTTTAATAAAATGTTGATGTGGACATGACTGAAACAGAACATAATTCTATGGTGTTGTAAAACATGATATTTTATGTGGCTCAGATCACAAGAATACACAAATTCAACTAGCATTCAAGCTTGCATTAGATTGTATGCTAGGGCTAAGTATAAAACACAGGTTTAGCTCTGACCCAAATGCTGCGTGAGCAATTTCTCGACTGCAACTTCATTCATGGGAAAACTAGAAGATCATTTGTTATGTTTTCCAGCTTTTCAAATAAAGTAAAGCATTTCCATTAAGCACTGGACTCATTAAAATTCATTTGCAAACATTGCAGTACCTTTTATCATGAAAATATGTCCATCCTTTAAATTGGAGGTGCTAAATACATATATACGTGCACATCTTACTCGAGCAAAGTAGAATGGGTCTCAAAGAGCTGTTCATATTCATATACCTTTTGAATTGAAGTCAAGTGGAAGTAGACTGTAGAAGTCAGTTACATCAATGGTTGACTTTTTGTGATAGCCTGAATCCCACCTTCAGTCGTTAGTGGGTCACAATAATCCTTTTGAATCACTTAACATAATTTCCTCTTGTCTATTTCAATACCATATCTTACACTTCACTTACATTGTGAGATGCAGACCTGTTCCAAAAACCAGACTATGCCGTCAGCAAAAACAGCACAAACGACCGTCTACCTATTTCGCTTTAGCAAATATATTTCCCGTCCAGTTAATGGGGAGAAAATGATGTTTGAAAAAAAGGTATGCTTTCACAGTAAAACAAATGAGACGCTCGGTCTGCAGTAAGCCAGTAACTCCCGTCACACAATCTTGCAATATTCCATTCAGCCTCGTTCAATCTGCATGTAAGGCAATAACTCTCGTCACACAATCTTGCAATCTTCCATTCAGCCTCGTTCAATCTGCAGTAAGCCAGTAACTCCCGTCACACAATCTTGCAATATTCCATTCAGCCACGTTCAATCTGCAGTAGGCAATAACTCTCGTCACACAATCTTGCAATATTCCATTCAGCCTCGTTCAATCTGCAGTAAGCCAGTAACTCTCTCGTCACACAATCTTGCAATATTCCATTCAGCCACGTTCAATCTGCAGTAAGCCAGTAGCTCTCTCGTCACACAATCTTGCAATATTCTATTCAGACACGTTCAATCTGCAGTAAGCCAGTAACTCTCTCGTCACACAATCTTGCAATATTCTATTCAGCCAGCGTCGTTCAATCTGCAGTAAGCCAGTAACTCTCGTCACACAATCTTGCAATATTCCATTCAGTCACGTTCAATCTGCAGTAAGCCAGTAACTCTCTCGTCACACAATCTTGCAATCCATTCAGCCACGTTCAATCTGCAGTAAGCCAGTAACTCTCTCGTCACACAATCTTGCAATATTCCATTCAGACACGTTCAATCTGCAGGAAGCCAGTAACTCTTGTCACATATCTTGCAATATTCCATTCAGCCACGATTAATCTGCAGTAAGCCAGTAACTCTCTCGTCACACAATCTTGCAATATTCCATTCGGCCACGTTCAATCTGCAGTAAGCAGTAACTCTCTCGTCACACAATCTTGCAATTTTCCATTCAGCCACGTTCAATCTGCAGTAAGCCAGTAACTCCCGTCACACAATCTTGCAATATTCCATTCAGCCACGTCCAATCTGCAGTAAGCCAGTAACTCACTCTCTCGTCACACAATCTTGCAAAATTCCATTCAGCCACGTTCAATCTGCAGTAAGCCAGTAAATCTCGTCACACAATCTTGCAATATTCCATTCAGCCACGTTCAATCTGCAGTAAGTCTGCACACAATCTTGCAATATTCCATTCAGCCACGTTCAATCTGCAGTAGGCAATAACTCTCGTCACACAATCTTGCAATATTCCATTCAGCCACGTTCAATCTGCAGTAAGCCAGTAACTCTCTCGTCACACAATCTTGCAATCCATTCAGCCACGTTCAATCTGCAGTAAGCCAGTAACTCTCTCGTCACACAATCTTGCAATATTCCATTCAGACACGTTCAATCTGCAGGAAGCCAGTATCTCTAGTCACATATCTTGCAATATTCCATTCAGCCACGTTTAATCTGCAGTAAGCCAGTAACTCTCTCGTCACACAGTCTTGCAATATTCCATTCGGCCACGTTCAATCTGCAGTAAGCCAGTAACTCTCTCGTCACACAATCTTGCAATTTTCCATTCAGCCACGTTCAATCTGCAGTAAGCCAGTAACTCCCGTCACACAATCTTGCAATATTCCATTCAGCCACGTTCAATCTGCAGTAAGCCAGTAACTCACTCTCTCGTCACACAATCTTGCAAAATTCCATTCAGCCACGTTCAATCTGCAGTAAGCCAGTAACTCACTCTCCCGTCACACAATCTTGCAATATTCCATTCAGCCTCGTTCAATCTGCAGTAAGCCAGTAACTCTCGTACGTCACACAATCTTGCAATATTCCATTCAGCCACGTTCAATCTGCAGTAAGCCAGTAACTCTCTCCACACAATCTTGCAATATTCCATTCAGCCACGTTCAATCTGCAGTAAGCCAGTACCTCTCGTCGCACAATCTTGCAATATTCCATTCAGCCACGTTCAAACTGCAGTAAGCCAGTAACTCTCGTCACACAATCTTGCAATATTCCATTCCGCCCCGTTCAATCTGCAGTAAGCCAGTAACTCTCTTGTCACACAATCTTGCAATATTCCATTCAGCCAGCCACGTTCAATCTGCAGTAAGCCAGTAACTCTCTCGTCACACAATCTTGCAATATTCCATTCAGCCACGTTCAAACTGCAGTAAGCCAGTAACTCTCGTCACACAATCTTGCAATATTCCATTCAGCCACGTTCAAACTGCAGTAAGCCAGTAACTCTCGTCACACAATCTTGCAATATTCCATTCAGCCACGTTCAATCTGCAGTAAGCCAGTAACTCTCTCGTCACACAATCTTGCAATACTCCATTCAGTCACGTTCAAACTGCAGTAAGCCAGTAACTCTCGTCACACAATCTTGCAATATTCCATTCAGCCACGTTCAATCTGCAGTAAGCCAGTAACTCTCTCGTCACACAATCTTGCAATACTCCATTCAGTCACGTTCAAACTGCAGTAAGCCAGTAACTCTCTCGTCACACAATCTTGCAATATTCCATTCAGCCACGTTCAATCTGCAGTAAGCCAGTAACTCTCTCGTCACACAATCTTGCAATATTCCATTCGGCCACGTTCAATCTGCAGTAAGCCAGTAACTCTCTCGTCACACAATCTTGCAATATTCCATTCAGCCACGTTCAATCTGCAGTAAGCCAGTAACTCTCGTCACACAATCTTGCAATACTCCATTCAGTCACGTTCAAACTGCAGTAAGCCAGTAACTCTCGTCACACAATCTTGCAATATTCCATTCAGCCACGTTTAATCTGCAGTAAGCCAGTAACTCTCTCGTCACACAATCTTGCAATATTCCATTCAGCCACGTTCAATCTGCAGTAAGCCAGTAACTCTCGTCACACAATCTTGCAATATTCCATTCAGCCACGTTCAATCTGCAGTAAGCCAGTAACTCTCTCGTCACACAATTTTGCAATATTCCATTCAGCCAGCCACGTTCAATCTGTGTGGGACATTTCTAATAAGAAAACTTTCATGACAAGGTTGAAATAAAAACATCCAGTAGCTTATAGTACATAATTATATTTTGTTGATGACGATATCAACCTAAATAATTTGTTTGTAGTTTTAAAAATGTTTACATTTAAAATTGTCCTCACTTTGTAGATGGAAGCATGTTTACTTCCATGTTTCGCTCATGTTTCTGTGTGTAACGTCTACGCACGTGAACTCCTCACTTCGTAGATGTAAGCATGTTTACTTCCATGTTTCGCTCATGTTTCTGTGTGTAACGTCTCCGCACGTCAACTCTATCCGTGCGATGACGTCTCATGTTTATGCGATGCCACTAATCGCGACGACTACGAGGGTGTGAGGACGATGATGTCCCGAGGGTGCAAGCGCCCTTTGAGTGCGGTTTGTTCCACGGCTGCATCACATTAAACCGCGATTAATATTCAAGGGGAAGTTCACTCACCTCCGGGTCCGTACCTGTATCACCTCCTACAACCAAGCTGCACCGCCTTGAAAATACAGCGCGTAATTTAGGCCCTGGGCTTAAAACAACTGGGGCCGAATTCACAAGAGGTCTTAACATAAGCATTTTATTTTATTTGGTGAGATGTTATATAAAACGATACAATGACACATTTGCTCGTGTAATATGATGCCAAGTCTTATCCAGTATCCGATCCCGCCCACTTTACCTCCCCTCCTTGCTTATTACTATATGCTTATTTTAAATAATCAAATTTCGTGAGAGAGCGCCACGAACCAGAAAAAAAATGTGTGGTTTGCAGAGCATTCGTACTTCATCTCACGTCTACATTATTACTTGGATAACGCTCATATTGTGTGTCCGCATTAAAAATGATACTGTAAATTTACGTACATAGAGTTTTTGTTCAAATTCGATCTAGTTCGGACACAAACAATTTTTGAACGGGGACTAAAAATTACGGACAACAAAAAAAATGTGGGCAAGTTTGAAACCTGTAAACAAAAAATCTATGCAATAATCTAACAAAAACCTATGTACGTAAAACAACAAACAGAATCGAAATAAGTGGATTTTTGTGCACGTAGTTTGTATAGTACGAAAGTACTGCACACCGGACGCTCAGAGTGGTACTCTGGCCGCACACAATCCTCTTAAATACATAATAAGTGGTAATTTTCCTGTCTGATGAAACTACGAGCTGTAGGCCCTATGTTCTATTTGGTTACATAACATACGTTTAACTTGTGTCGTGGATTAGATGTACACATCACAAACAAAATACATAACAAAACACCATGTACGCCAGAGTTATGAGGGATTTTCAACGTTACTTTATTTATTTAATATTTTGAACGAAGCAAAAAACTATATGCATGCGGTCTATACTTTCATCAAACAAACATGTATATTACGTCTAAATGAAGTCCTAACTAGATAGCATCAAAGTTTTTGGCATACTGAACTGATGACATAATGAAAATAAACTATGTATGTTTTCAAAGAATGAAATGTAAATAGCTTATTCTGGTATCTTATAATTAATTCTCCACGAATACAAATAAGGTTTCATTCCATTATTGCTCACTTTGTCTATGTTCGTTAGACTACAATGAACATATATCTACAATTGGAACATACTTTACAAGAAAAACACATAAATAGAGCAGCCAAACACTAAAAAATAAATAATAATGAGCTATTATTTTGAATGCATTTGGGCGACGACGACGCATAAAAACACTACCCCGGAAACGAACTTAGTCTTTATGACGTCAGACGTGGTTAAAACACGGACGGCTGTTTATGGGATCTTTTATCGTTCGACATGAAAATCCGATAATGCGCGCCTTTAGAATCCGGCCCGCTGTTCCAAAACCACTTCCCGAGTTTTATTGGAAAATGGAAATGCTAGTGTTTACAAAGATCTTTCGTCCGTGGATTCTGCACCCTTTTATTTATTGATTCGGAAAAGAAAACGGTTTTATTCTAATGCCAGGCATTTCGAGCCACACGAAAACATATGTTAATCCCACGAGAACTTTCCTGGCACTTACGGTAACAAGTATGGGCAATTATACCGTCACTCTCAGCAGGTGCTGACGCGTTTTAAGTTAGTTAGTAAGCAGACTGTCTCACAATGAGGCTAATTGCGACGATAAATACGAGAGGCGATAAAATATAGAGAGAAAGCTAGATATCGTTCTTGACGAAATTAGAAGCTCATTTTCTCCTAAGCCTTCAACTATAGAATAATTAATGTTGTTGAGGCCGCCCCCGTAACTCATAAGTCATTATCTATACATTGTACATTATGGGAAAACATGACGAATAAATAACAGCAACAATACCTTGAGAAAACGCTAGAAATACAAAGGTATAAAATAGAAATAAGCACAAAGATTTAAATACAAATTTGTATCATATGCCATCTATGTGATTTCGAAGAAGGTATACGACAAAAACAAAGCAGCTTTGACCTCATAAAAGATAGCTGGTTGAATAGACACTTGAAAGACAAGGATCGCGGAAAATAGTCCCATTGATAACAGCGAAACAGGAATTGCTTCCTAACTCCTTCCACCAAGCCATCAATATCATACTAACAACCCTGTGACCCGAGAGGGCTCTACGGCCCTAGGTTCCGTACGACCTAAGTGAAATGAGGTGAGAAATGGAAGCGATGCGTTTCGAGCTCAACACGAAATGGCACAATAGATTATCCGAGTCTATAACTTACACCGTCTAAATCACGCTCACACTATGGTCCGCGGGTCATATGCGGCTACCGAGAGTAAATTGAAATAATAGTACCATTAATGGACCTCACAATTTCTTAATACACACTATGATACTCTAGTTCTCCAATAAAAATTAATATTCTTTACAATAACGAGAAGCTATACTGAAAAGAAAGCGAGACCAATTATGTCTTCAGTCGTTTCGTTCATAACTTAAAATCAGAAAACTCTCTCTTGAAAATTAGGTAAATTACAACATTCTAGCCCGCTAATCGTTATCTGGTATAGGTTCTCCCGTCTGGTTTGAGAAGTTTGACATCAATCTTATATATTCGCAAGTTCCATCGAATGCCATGCATGCACGGTATTTCGAAGAAGGTAGAAAATAAAAAAGCAGTATCGAGACACAAAAGGAGATGGCTGCATTGTTGAATAGAAACGGAAAGGACAAGAATCGTTGAAAATCGTCCCATTGAAAATACAACGAAAATCGTCTTCATACAAAATACGACAATGTGAAACGCAAAGAAATCTATAAATAAAACACACAGCTCGTGTACCTATATGACTTTCAAAACTTGGAGAGAATCGCAATTATACACAAACAAACGTTCGAATATGGGCGACTTTAGACCCAATGAGAAATAATAGCAAGTATAAAGTGCGTCAAATGGACTCTTTGTTAGTTC
This sequence comes from Isoperla grammatica, assembly GCA_945910005.1. NCBI lineage: Eukaryota > Metazoa > Arthropoda > Insecta > Plecoptera > Perlodidae > Isoperla > Isoperla grammatica. The sequence goes on from OX246740.1 coordinate 50,419,219, forward strand.
GTACGCCCCAGTTTAGCTCAACTGCAAGAGTGCCTATATGGGTTTTAGCTCCAGTCACTCTTCTCCTAGAATAGCAATGTATTGACTTGAACGCGGGCATGCACAACATCTGTGGCTATAGGTATACAGACCGCACACACACACACACATTTATCTCAACTGTGGCAGCAATCGATGGATGTCAGATCGTAAATCTCCGTGTGAGGTAACGCCAAGCTTGAACGTGTGCATGAGGGAACTGATCGGCGAGACAATAAACGCATTCCAAAATTCAACGAAAATGCAACCAACTCAACGGTAAATGACGTCATCGTTGAGTGCAATTGTCGGTGAATATTGGAACACTAGCGATGACCAGGGTTGGCGCGATCATCCATAACCTACAAAATGATATACCAAAGTATTAGAAATTATTCCTCCCATCATCGCTTCGGTCGTTTCAGAACGTTCTGCGTTTATTTCAGATTCTGAAGACTCCGAAAACTCTGACGACGCATTAAAACCGAGGCGCAAACGAACTAAAATTAGAAATTATGTTGTAAATGTAGTTGAACACTATGACGACGAAGATTTAAGACGTCATTTTCGTCTTAATAGAACGTCTAGTAGTAGTAGTAGTAGTAGTAAAAATCTTTATTTAGCACAGTTGCTATTTTTACACCCATTACACTCTATACATATTATACAGGCTATAGAATACAAAATAACATAAATATCCAAACAGTAAAACAGTCAATATATGGCCATTAAGGCCTCATTAAAGGCTATAAATTAAAAATTAAACATAAAATACACTATTAAACATCACTTACACTAACACAGTACATTAGGCTCTGTCATATAACTTCAGGAAGTAGGCCTATCCCAAAAAGTGCCTTTTTCATATGGTTTGGCACAGAGTTTACCTTCTTTTATAAGACTACTACATTCCCTTTTGAAGAGAACAGGATTTTTTTTCCGTATTTCCTCTGGGATTCTGTTAAATATCCTGAGCCCTTTTGTAAATATTGATTTATCCTGCAATGTATTTGTTGACCTTTGAACATTGATATTAGCAGCTCTACGTGTGCCATAGCTATGTAGATTCTTAACCTGTACTAATTTATCTTGAAGGTGTGTAGAAGTTAATCCATGGAAAGTTTTTTGCATAAAACACAAGGTATTGAGTAAGATTCGGTGTTTTATTTGTAGCCATCCCAGTGCCTTACACATTTTGACTATAGACGTACTTCTTCTCACTCTAAGAATACTCCTCATTGCCTTGTTTTGAATTTTTTGTAAAATCATAATCTCGTTTTGACCAAGTAAAAATAGAATTGAACTACAGTAATCGATAAGTGGCGATATTATTGCTCTGTATAACATCACTTTAGCATCCAATGACACATGCCCATGGATTCTCATGAATAACCCATGTTTTTTTGCCATCTTTTTAATAATTTGTTCACCATGGGGTTTAAAGGTTAGGTTATCATCAATTAATATGCCCAAATATTTAATGATCCTTACCAATTCAAGAATATGACTATCAATCCGAACATCGATCACATATTGTCCTAAGTTTGCCCTCAAGCGTTGAGAGCAGAATAACATAATCTTAGATTTGTTAATATTTGGTTGCATTTTATTGGCTTGAAACCAAGTTTCCAGGACCCTTATGTCGATCTTCAAATTGTTCATCACATCCAAGATATTGGAACCAGAGCACAAAATGAGTACGTCATCAGCATATAAGTGAATAATTGAAAATCGAAGAGTGTGAGCTATGTCATTGATATAAATTATGAATAACAATGGTCCCAATTTGGACCCTTGGGGTACACCTATATTGTTGTATGCTGTACTGGAAAAGGAACCATTAACTTTTACTTTTTGCATCCTTCCCTCAAGATAAGATGTAATCCATTTAATTACATTACCTTTTATACCATATTTTTTTAACTTTTCAATTAAGATTGCTCTGTCAATTGTCTCAAATGCTTTTTTCAGGTCTAAGAATACAGCAATGGTTAAATTCTTTTTCGACTGATTATTAATTAAGTATTCCATTACTGTCTGGAGAGCTGATTCACAGCTATGTCTTTGACGAAAACCTGATTGTTCATTTATGATTAAATTATTCTTTTCAAAATGGTTAGTAATTTGTTCATGTACAATTGTTTCCAATACTTTGTCAATTATGTGTACTCAGTTGTGTAGTATGTTTATTGGCCGGAATTGTTCTCCATCGTCACAGTAAGTCATTTATTTTGCTTCATGCCAGTCGATTGTAGTGAATTCTTCTGATAGTTAATTAATGCTAGTTACGTTCTAATTAAAGAAGTTGATGAACAGGATTGGTCCACATTTCGAGCCTGCTTTTCGACGACCCAAGTTAAACCTTGAACATTGTCTGCTGTTGTTTCTTTTGCAACAGACTGCAGAAGCACTCCATCCATTTTGAAACTGAACTACATTCCCGCCGTAACTCAACGGGTCATCGAACTATTTCCTAGTTGAGTCTGGTTACTCAACGAAGACTCACCGATGATTTCTGGCACACGACCGGTGATAAATCCGTTGAACATTGGAACGTGTATGTTGACTTCGTTGAGTAATCGTTGAATTCTGGAATGCCTATAATTGATCCCGCCAGGGGAGGGGGGAGGGGGGGGGGGGGGGTACCACGAGGCACGCACATCTAGAAACATCTCGTGTGATGCGGGACACAGAGCGTCTAATGCGAGGCGGGAGACGAGTATAACACAGAAACAGCTGAAACATTATTTCAATTTTAAAGCTTTTTAATCGTATATTTAAATACTTAAAAAAAAATTGACTAAAGTGGGTCCAGACATTATCAAAGCATAGAACTTTTCAATAAATCTATTGTTTTTGGATGAGATCGGACAATGTCATTAATATCTCAAAATTATTATCATCATATTCACCTACATAAATATTTGATTAGATATTATGAAGCGTTGATAATTAAAGTCTATATACCTACCATATAAGAATTTTCATTTTCATCAGCATTAGCATCTCTCAAAACTCGTCTCTGTTTTAGTTAGTGTTGATCTTTCAAGTTTCAACATTAATAATATGCTAATAAGTTTCAGTTGAACCCACCCGGCCCGTGTTTGCATAAATGCTGACTACTGATTATTGTCTAGACGTCCAAGTCTCCCACCCTACCTAGTACCTTGTGCACAGTCAACAGGTCTTCTATGTTGACCTCGGTTCAGTCTACGTTATTATATATCTGACCCGGCACCTCCACCAATAACTCTATACAACACAGCCTACGGCTCGCATGAGTATAAACCACACAAGTTACCCTACGACTTGTGTACTCATCAATAAGTGTAACACTTAATTCTTTGTTTTATTCTCAATGCTGCATCTTTTTACTTTAGGTTCACGAGACGTCTTCACGAGATTTATTCTTTATTTATTCTTATCGTTGACAGTGTATAGTATAGTAATTTTGTACTTGTATTTAATCTTGCTATTACTTTTCTGCTTACTACTTTTCTCTCTCTACTCTCTCTTCTCTATACTCTTTTTTGTACTATTATTTATTTATTATTAGCTATGAACTTACATTTGCAAGAATTGTAACTATTAAATGTACCAAGCGTACTAACGAATGCTTATACATGCAGTAATCCTTGTTTAGTTCAAATGTATGTATAATTATGAAGTCCTTGGACAAGGTTTGGCCACAAAAATAATGCAAATATTCTTATAATTCAATTTTATAATAGAAATAGCGTTTTTTCGTGTCCCTAGGGGGTACCCACGTAGAGCAATAAAGACATAAATCATATTTTATTTTATTGTATGTCTACAGTAAATTTCTTCAAAAAGTTTATAGAAATACCGTGACTTCTAACATTATAGACTCAATACGATCACATAAAACCGCGTCAATTGTCCGTACCCGCACGTACGCACGCACGTACGCACGCACGTTTACGCACGTCGTTATCAGTGCGTGCGCCTGGCATATCGACGTGCACGGCGGTGCTTGCCCATGCGCGTAACACTGTAGCAACAGGCAGTCTGCTCGCTACATGTTGCTCGGTAGTCGGTCTCACTCTCAGTACAGACCGGAGGCTCGGCTCGCCAACCCACCGGCCCGCGCAACAAGTGATCCCACCACACTCACAAACCCTCCGCACTCGGATCGGAACATTCGACTTCAATCAACAATCGCTTTTCGAAAAAAAAAAAAAATCTCCGATTATGAAATGAAACGTCGATCATTTACCAATCTTTAACCGGAGTTGTTGCGTAATTAGTCGCCAGTATTAATAGGTATCCACATGTGTTCTCTCGTCGTAACGCTTGGTTTTATCTGGTGTTGGAGCAATTAGTGGTATGTAAACAACGTACACACCTGTTGACATAACAATAGACATTTAATTATGATCAACCTAACGTGTATTAATGTGATGCTTTGCAAGTAGTACGCGCACTGCTACAAGACGATGTGAGCTGTTGGAAGGAAGTCGACATGAGACCCAACCAAGTAAGTTGTTTACAACAATAATATTAATAGTTATTTAAATACACAATTGGAACTGAGTTTAAGATTAATATTATTTTGATTTAAATATTAGTAGAAGCAGTAGTAATTTAAAGTTACAGTAGTGGTATTGGTATTAGTACTGCTTATAGTAGTGGTAATAGTTTTAGTACTAGTAATGATGGTAGTAGCAGTAGCAATTTGGTAGTAGAAGTATTAGAAGTAGTAGTAATAGAAGTGGTAGTAGTAGTAGCGTAGTAGTAGAAGTAGTAGTGGTAGTAGTAATATTAGTGTAGCAGTAGTAGTAGAAGCAGTGGTGGAGTAATAATATTAGTATAGTAGCAGAGCAGAGATAATATTATTATTGTCGGTGTTATAGTGTTGACATAATGTATTTCCTAAACCAGCTCGCATTGCCGCGTTGTTGTATCGATAAGGGCCATATCGAGGTCACGGCCTCAGGCCAACCGCTGGGGGGGGGGGGGGGAGTGATAATTTACCACCTACATTTCGAAACGTCGAGCGCGTCCGCGGTGGTAAATGCAAGTTCCCTGTCATTGCGCTGCGCGCCCGTGGTTTGTGTGTCGCCCGACCCGCATCGCTGACAAGATTCACGGGGGGGGGGGGGGCTGATTACAGGGGCCACAGCAGACAGGCGTCAGTACAATTAATTAACACGAGTGTACACAATATTACCATATACTCTTGTCGAAATGTGTCCCCGATATAAAGCAAGGTATAGTTTTCCACGCCCCAATGCACGCGAGCACGCACACTGATTTCGCTACACATACACTTTGGCAAGTCGCGACCATTTTTATAAGACTACGGTACATTGATAATATTAGCCTGTTCTCATTTTCACAGATGTGACATCATAGTAGAAGCTATTTTTAGATGGTGAATTCCCTCAATGTTTCGATTTCATTTGTAATCGAAATTAAATAATTGACGAACTTAACCTACGTTATTTTCGAATCGTATGACAACACTGGAAATATTCATTCATCTGCTACAAGCTGATGTTGATAAAAAAAAAACTAGGACTTCTAGCACGATATCATTCGACTGTAAATCCTTAAAAGCCACATACTCTCTTACCGATTGTGCGCACTGAAGCCATTTTTATGTATCTTACACGTTTGCAATACCACACATAGAAGAATTATCGCAAAATTTTAATGTAAAGGAATTCTACCCAAGACGGTGCCTCACGAATTTATTTCGCTCCACGAAAAAATACCTTTCTCGTGTTCGGAACCACAATTTAATGAATTGTTTGGCCGCGCTAACAAGCAACTGGACAGTTGTGTGGGGAGGAAACCCTCCCACCCAAACAAAGCTGATGTCATAGTCCTCGTTGCTATAGCTATGATACGCGACTACACACACCATGACGTGAAAGCCAAGCTTGTACACTAACAAAGGACTGACAACGAACCGCGCTGTAGGACAAGCAGATCTACGTTAATACCGACGCACACAAGTTAATCCTCGTTGCGCCCGCCATTCTATCCATCCATGCACACAATCATTATATGATGAGGCCATTGTTTGCTGAAACATTGTTATCTCGATTGCAGTTGCTTGTTGCGCGCATCGGATCATCTCTCTCTTGTCTCTCTCTCTTTTTAACCCTCTCCCCCTCTATTTTTCTATTTTTTAAGGACCTAAATTAATCAACCAATCTGTCTATCTTCGATATGGGGATCGTTTTAAACTAATTTACATGTTTTCAAAGGATTATAATTTTCAACTCTCGTCAATTGACTGTGTACATCAATCAGTAACACTTCCATACATTTGGCTCTTTGATTTCGTTTCAGATCAGATTATTGTTGGCGCACGTACTTTTCGAACCACCACAGCACAGATTTTACTAAAGCTGTGACTAAAGGTTTCACAGTTTTAAAGAGAAAAAGGGTACATTTAAATTCCAAAACTCTTGAAAACTGTGTACATATTATGTACCCTACGTTTATAAGTTTGACTTATAGTTTCAACCTTATTTTTAATTCGTTCTTGAAGAATCGTGTTTCTCCCATTATGTGAGCTCCTATACCAACAAAACATGTAAAAGAAACCTAAAGTTGAAATAAATATATAGTAAACCATTTGGCTAAAGACACGTATAAACAATATTGACAACTATATAGATGAACAAATTTAACGTCGCACACATAACTGACAATATGAATTATGTTAAAATAATTTGACATATTAATCCTCACGAACATATCACTAGATTTGAAAAAATACAAAAAATTTAAATAATTGATTTTTTATGGCTGAAACTGTCAAAGCACATACTAACACATATTCCGAGCGTGTGAAACACTCGAGCCGTGCGAGCGACTCACTACAATATTCCTTGCGGTTGCGGTTGCACGAGTCGTTATCACAAGTCGAGACGTGATAAGAGCAGGCCCACCACGCACGCACTCTGTCTTTAAATAACGCAACTACACGCTATAGCTATAGCCACATGGTCGTGACCTACATACGTACTATCCACTACTGTACTGTACTAGACTGGACGCATATTTCACGGCACATATACAAGATACTATCAACATGATATGTATTAATATTCATACAACGGCTGACATTAATGCCATTTATACACCCGTAGGGTTTGTATACACGATATGACATGAGAACGGGGAAAAACGAATTATTATTATTATTATTATTATTATTATTATTATTATTATTATTATTATTATTATTATTATTATTATTATTATTATTCGTATTTATTATTTGCAGAGATTCGGATTCGAAATCTGATGAAACTCAAATTTGAATAATTGTCGGTATACGTGTAGGGAAATATTCAAAGTGTCAACGGATAGTCCCATTTTTGGTCGCAGTGTTATTAAAACGTTGCAAAATTAACGTGTTTTTAAATCATATCTCGAGGATGCCAAAGTGAGAACACAAAGAGAATCAGCTCATTCTGACAGATAAGGAACCTATACATTCATTCATTCAGCTCCCTGCGTTTTCGTATAAGCCCCACAGACTGTGTCCTAAATATAGTCAGTATTAATTATTTGAGTGTGTTATTTTGTTTTAGTAATCAAAATAACAACCATAATGATACTTAAGGGCGCCTACCCACAATTCTCGGTATCGGAATCGCAATCGCGGACGGGAAACAAACGTGAAAGAGTATTATGGTTCTTATGGCGCTGTTCAAAACTAAATCGTAATGTATAATGATTGTAATGGGAAAACTGTCCAATCACTGATTCATGTTTTGTATTTGAAATATCGATCTTTGATTGATTATCGCTCACTCGTCGATGGCATTCGAAGCCTACAGGGTTGGTTTAGTCACTTTAAATTAAAGTCCCCCACTGCAAATCAATTTAGTTGCTGAGTGGGTAGACTCTAAATGTGGATTTATTTTTTATTTAAATTTATTATTTATTTATGCTCCCGATCACGATGCCAACAATTGTGGTTAGCCAGTCTTTATGAAACCGGGCGGGGGGGGGGGGGGGTGAGGGGGGGGGGGGTGCTGTGTGTACCCAGTTTTTCGTCGTGGTGTAGAGATATAGCTCAAAGTTACATTTTAACTTTAATATACGTGGTAGTGGAACATCTTCAAAACATCTTCGAATTGATGAAAAAGATGTGATAATGTAATGCATTTAATTGACTTCAACAACGTTGTACAAATACAAGCTGATTCCTATCACGATGTTCCCTATTTACCAGGCCGGCAGCTGTTGCACAGATAGAGCATTACATACGCGCGTACGTCTGCTTGGCTTGTTTCACATTTCCTCTACGAGCGCTCAAATCTCTCCCGTTTCAAATTACAGCTATAATGCCCCGGCGTGCACGCAAGTAATTGTGTTTGTTATCTCCACGCCACTGGGGGGAGGGGGGGGGGGGGGGGGGGGGGCAACATGCTCGTCTCCGCAACACAAAGCGAGCTGCATTGCTCTAATAGAAGGCGGTGTTCCGTAAACCGTGGAGAACGCTGCGCCATTCGCTTGCTAACCATCTTGTAAAATTGTATAACGTCCATGTACTAATTCTGATTCTACCCCCAATTAAACATTTTTTTTTTAATATTCTAACAGCACAACGTATGGAGTAAGTACATTAACTATGCTCTTTCAAGACCATTTTGGTGGAACTGTATGCTACTTTTATCTTGTTTTATGCCGAATATGGAAAACCTATACGCGTGGACCACATCCATGCTATGAAGTTGGCCATTGGGTATTTTAATTAAATTGTCTTTAATATTTTGTTCAGCTACCATGTTTTACTTGCCGGTATATGCAAATACTATTTGCACTGGGGATCTAAAAAAAATTGAACGATGCAAAATATTTAAGTCAATTGCTACAAAACTACTACTGAATGTGTATGCAAACAAATCACGTATCAAAAATGCAAGTGGTTTACGGGTAGAGCTATTTGCCGTATTCTTTTTAAAACAGACGTTGTAAGTATAGCATTACAAATTTGACGTAAAATACAAAGCAACGTCCGATGTCAGTCGATAGTTATATAAAGTCACCTCGTACGACAGACAGAACTACCCTGGGCCTATTCTACCCAAAACACAGGTGGTTAATATCACCTTGCAAGAAAACTACCCTCTCCTCTAAGAAAACTCTGTTAAACCTTGTTTTACTAAAAAGTGTCCGACATGACGAAACCTAACAACGACGTAAAGCCAAGCCACCATTTTGAAACTCATTCTCGCTGCCAACAATGACGTCACGTCTACTCGACCATGTCCGTTACTCGTCATCATTCTACTCGGAAGAGCCTGGCAAGCACGAGGCTGTAACAATAGCCGCTGTCAATCACCAGCGAGGCGAACAACAAGTGTCTGCGTTGGATCATCGTACAAGCCTATCCGCCGCTCACTAACACGCAACACGGTGGCCGTATACGCAATATTATGCTAATCTGATTGTCTACAACAATGACTTGTTTGGACGTTTGTATGGTGGCAATAAGGCACTCACTTTCCTTTTGCTCGACGAATGAGGGAATACAGAGGTAAAGGGTATGTTTGCTGAAGGAAAGATGCCCGCTATACTATGGAAGTGCTATTCCTAACATACGGCACTAAAGGGAGACTGTACGCATGTGGATTCTGGTGGCAACAAAGTGAACGAATGCACAGGTGATATTTCGTTGATATTTGTATATTGTTGAGCCTTTGTAGAAGCAAACATTTAACAGCGTTTGTAAGATGGCCGCCAACAACATATTCGTGACGTCACGTGAGTATCAAGATGAGGTTTCTGATGGGTTTGATCGTAGATATTTCGCGTTTTTAAATGCAACACGAAACCCTACTTTAACAAACACGGACTTCAGTATCACCGCATCTCATATTCACTCGTGTGACGTATACACAGTCTCTCTTGACCTTGTATTTTTAATATATACGTTCACATAATTAAAAAGCCCTCATACTCTGGAGAGAGTCTATGTTTCTGTGTTCCATTATAGGTAGGGGTACATTCATTCACGCAAGACAAAGAGTTTGATGGTTTCTACGTATGAGAGCGCGCAGACAAAGAACTTGTAAAGGACATTGTTGTGGAGTCAGAATGCAGAAGACGGGGGAGTCCCATCATGCACAGCCAATGAGCGCTCGGCATTCAAGGTCGGTCGAGCGCGTCACACCGCCGTCTCATTGTCTCTACGCTGCTCGGAGACAAGAGACAGACCACAGTCACACGGCCTTTTATAACACAAGCAATCAGAAAGATGCGACCAAACAAGTAGTGTTGTTGAACATGTCTCCCACAGAGGAGACGGACAAAAGAGATAACAATCTATTGTGACAAGCGACGAAACACCCCTATACGGTACTAAAAAGACATTATGCCTGTCCACAAAAATGTTTTGCTGTCAACTGATGAATATTTGAACTGTTGAGCTTGTCATAAACGTAAAATGTGGTGTAGCACTAAAGTCTGTGTGTATCATTTACAATTAACATAAATAATAATACACGCTGCCTGACTACAAGCGATTATGGACAGCACTCAACCAGATTGCGTGACTACTCATAATCAACAATGTGAATAATAACAATAATAATTTAAGTTTGGCCAGCCACGGTTATAAAATATTAAACACTAAAAAAAAAAAAAAGTAGAAATCGTATCATAGGTAAATATTTCTAAAGCAAGGGTCGGTACGCCACTGGAGAGGGAATCTCCAGGTGTTGAGGTTGACACCTACGGGACTAAAGTCATCGAATGAACAGCTAAAGGCGATTAGCAACACGACACGGCTCGCTTGCTCCGAGTTATGGAACAAGTCTCACTATACGACGGTCTCGCACACACGACTTAGTTCCTATCTCGTAGGCTACATTAGCCTCAATGCAGGAGTAATAGGCTTAATTCAACACTCTCTTACCCAGCACCTCCACAGAGGACTATTAACATTGATGCCAACTTTGCACAAGTTAATTCCGGGCAACGACTTCCGTACCCGGCGCCACCACCATTGATGCCAACTTCAAACTTCTCGAGTTATCTAGTAGTTGTCTAAGATCCGGTTTCACCAAATGTTTAGTCCCGAGATTAGTCGTTGATCGGAGATTAGCTCTGAAAAAAACATGGCGACTGGTAGAAGACACCATTCATTTTTTATGTAATGTTTGTTCAAACCATGGTAACCAATACGGGATTACCTAATCGAAGATAAACGAAGTGTGATCATGGAGTTGTATCTTTATTATAAATCCATGGTGTGATAAAGCCCGATTCACACAAAGTTATAAGAATGTTATAAGGTATAGGTATAGTCACAAGCCGAGTTGGGCCATAGGGATTACGTATAAGGGTTCACACAATGTGTCATTGCAATAGCAATAGCAATTGGTATAAGACTGGTATAAGAGAGTTCAGATATTTCAACTTTCTTATGACGGACCAATCATGCGTTGAAACCTCACTTATAACACGCCAATGGGATGCTAGCAACTTGAATCAATGTAACAGATGCTTTCATTGTAAATTATTAGTCAAAACAAAAACTCACCGTATACATCCGGTACACATCAAAGTGACCTTGCATCCGGTGACTACGTGCAAAATATCTTCTCCCATCGGCGTCATTAATGATTTAACAACACAACAATAATGAATAATAATAATTATTGTTTTTCTTATTATTTTTAACTATTGTTTTTTAATTATTGTCATTAGATTCGATGCCGGTTTAAAACGTAAATAACAGCTGCGGGAAGTCAGCTGATTGACAGCCAGCTGTAGTTACTCAAACTGCCGCCAGAGCAAGTCAAAGAAGTCTACACAAAAATGTAGTATCTTTTCAGGAAAGTCTTTGGTATATTGCAATACCTTATAACTTTGTGTGAATCGGACTTAACAAACGGAATGGGTGTGTTTAGTGTAGAAAAAATAAAACCTATTAATGAATTCAAATTGAAATAGTCTATGACTGCATGCTCTCTAAAAGCAAATTATTCATTTGAATAATTAATAACATGATGGAGAAGCGAAAAGTTTGAGATTCATACGCAAAAATGTTTAGACATCCATGATACGTTAGAAGTTCATTAATATATTAAAAGCACGATTCAGAAATCATTTCACATATTTACACATTCGTTACGTGCGAAGTGTATCCTCGAAGTTTGTTAAGTAAATACTTTCTGAAAAGTTAAGATAGCATATTAAAAACTTCCTCAGTAAAACGTAACGTAAAAACAACACCCGTTAGTTTGTACACAAGATAATAAACAACCACGGTACGAGGTTTGAAGACATCTCTGTGAAT